>OY743227.1:18854338-19286838 GCA_963555765.1 Orthonevra nobilis
TGACTGACAATGGCATTAAAACGAAATTATTGATTTGTGACTTTTATCCTTTTTCATTTTTTACAGATTTGACGAGTCGAGTTCCGACAAGGAAATCCTGGATCATTTATTGCAGAAATCACGTTACGATAAAAGACTCCTACCACCAGTAAATGGTGAGTTAATTGATGCACGTATGTACATTTAATTGATTCCTTGTGTTGTTGTTATTATTGTTGTTTGATACCGCATAGTCCTTTGAGTCAAACATATGTTAATGTAGATGTCAAATGTGTAGCTAACTAGTTTAGTTTCATTGAAGAAATGAATTTCATTTTTGATTTGTTACAAGTCGAAAGTTTTGTTGTTTCATGTCATGTTGCCAGGAATTCGACTCACCTTTTAATTAGTTTTGTTAACTTTAGTTTAATTCCTAATTGTTTTTTTAAATTACATTAGCAAAAAAATAGTAGATCTACGATGATTAAGTTTTTTGTGCTGGACACAAATGCCAGATTATTTTCCGTTTCAGCGTTACGTCACGAAAGGGTGCCAACGGACACCATACAAAAAACGTATGTCTTAAAATCGCAACTAAATGATCCGGAACAATTGCATTAAAAAACTTTGATAATTTGAATTCATAAATGATAAATTGAGAAATGACTTTTGTAATGTAAACCGATTTCAAACTTTAACTTCGTGTCGGATATGGTTCAAAAAATCACTACCAGGTGTCACATCGCATGGCAACTACATACAGCCAATTGTCAATTGATTTACTCCTTCATGCTTATGTGCGATGCGATGAATTTAAGAAATATAGTGTTGCATACTGTAGAGTGGTACGGAACCTTCCGTGTGAGAGTCAGGCTCACAGTTGGCCGCTTAATTTTTCTCAATATTCGTTTACGTTTTTGGAGCAAAACCATGCTCTAAATTGATATTCAAGATGCGAGTATGGTGGCTTGAAAGTTGGGTAAGAATCAAGCTCAAGTTTAACAAAAAAGGGATGCAAATTGAAGGAACATAGAGCCTCGCAGCGCACATATTAATTTTGTGTATGACCAAAGACACAGCCTACAGGTTTAGCTTTAGAATTTGTTCAGAACTACATCGGATTCCGGTCAGCAGATTTCTTTAATCTTATATTTGAGGAGATACTGCCTGATAAAACATACCTTTCATGTGCTTTGCTGTTGATATACGCAAACGATATTCATATCAACGCCAGCAGGTGATCGAAGCTGATTTGAAGGCGATCTTGGAAGGTCTTGAAATTACTTACTTAGTTATTTCGATACCGCTACAGTTCGGGTACAAGTTTCCTTCAACCAACAAATCTGTTCGGCCAGCTCAACTCTACACTCAGTTAGGTGGAAACCTTTTCTAAATTTTGCGTCGCCGGGCGGAGCTTTTATGCCCATATGCTTCACATGTCTTTTAGCCGGAACCTTTGGGCTCGATCCATACTACTGTTTATCGTTTATTGCTCTCCGTTGAACATTGTCTCACTAGAAGGATTTCTGATTTTTCTCTCAAAGCGATCAAGAGCATTTTCATGCGCCTTTGATATGGTCCATGGTTTTGCGTCGTACAGCACGACTGGGATGATAAGGATCTCAGAGCTAGGTCTTTACTCCAGCCATCTTTGCCGAAAGAAATATCGATATCTATGAGCCGTGGTGCGTCTTGAATTTGTGTCTTTCTAATGTGATGTTTTTTTCCTTCGTTGTTGTTGTTCGTTCTGTCTTCATTCACATTCATTGAATGCTTGATAAGTTCTTTCAGCTATGGTTTGCCCAAGCTATGTAGCAGTATGAAGATAAGATCGAATGAAGGCTTCCAAGACCAAAACCCACTCTTATATGGACAAGTCTGGTGTCCATTATGCCTATGGGTCAGGTGGATATAAAAGCTCGTTCATGTGGATGCCTCCGTTCTCGGCCCTCATTGATTCGTTGTTAATGTTTGACGTACCTAATTTGCGCATTGACTTCCTTCATCTTACACCTAGGCCCTCGATTCGTGGCCCTCAGTTCTTGGAGAATCTGCCCCCGAGCTAGAACTGCTGTAATCTACACCCATGCTCCCAGTCGGTAAGACCAAGGTTTCTAGTGTCCGCGATTTCTCTTTGAATCGTCTGCTCTTTTTTATTGAACCCGTTAGCTGGGAATCGAACATACACTAAGATAAAGTGATAAAGTGTGAACTGGTCATTGTATTTGACGAAGTTTTGTCTTTTGAAATAGGTCTACATTATTGTAAGGATTTCGGATTTATCATTGACCACTTTTTCGGCAGAGAATTTTTCTTTCCAATGTCCTGATAGCTTGTTCTGCTGTCTTGCTAATTGTCCACCATTCGACTCCATTTAGAAGAAGAATTTGTCTTCAAATTCATGAAGATAAATCGAAATAAACCCTGTCCCAATTGACAGAACAAACTTGGAAGTATAAAAGGAAAAATTTCACGGAAAAATAAGTTACTCCATTAAGGACAATTTGTTTAGAATCAACAAAGATTCATCCAAGGCAATCGAACCTAAGGTTAAAGAAATAAGCAATTTTAGATGCCATGAATCTTTGACTGACCAGCTCGAATCAGCATGCTTGGGATCGTGAAGGATGGAAAGCAGCTTAAGCTTAGGCTTTTATCTTCCAGGAATCTACGGTCCAATTAATGCTAGACTATTCAAATTTAAGGTAGAATACTGATCACAGGACACTTTCAAGCGCCCTCATTTTAAAATTACTAACATAAATATTTTAAAATATCACACAGAAAATTTTAAAATATCACAGAGAAAAATCGAAATTCGAAATACGCAATGAGAAATGAGATTTTTTTTTAAAAAAAAGAGTCTTTAATATAAATTTTTAATCTGTTAGGTTGTAAATAATTTTTTTGTTTAGTAAGATAAGAGAAAAAGAAAAATTGAAGTAGTGCCATCGAATAAAAAAAAAGTTTTCGTTTCTTAGTTGGGAGCAACAAATTATGTACAATTTGATTTATCTTTACAAAAAATTGTATGTACGAGGATTTGGTTTACATACATAACAACTAAAAATATTTGTATTAAATTTAAATACACCATATATCACAGAACAGAATCTTCATCGGATTCAAGTTGCAAAGGGAAAGAGAGAGGATTCAGAATATTTGCTGATATAAGTAGTTCGTGATTCTCCAATTACAGTGATGGTAAATAAATAAATAAACAATTAATAAATAAATACGAAAATTATTAAATTAATAGATCAATAAATTAATATTTATAAATAAATAGACAATAGAAGAAAAAGTGGATATAATATTTAAAAATATATTTATTTTAGTATAACAAACAAACAAAATCGAACTGTTGAGTACAGACAATAATAGTTTTATAAAACTATATTTAAAAACAAGTCATTATCAGCTGATAAAACAAAAAATGATATACTTAGCGGCAAGCTTTGCGATTCTCGCTCCAACCGTTTCAATTTGCGCCAGGAAGTTTGATTCATTTGTTGAAAAATACCAAGAAAACATTTTGACTATTTTATTCTCAACCCATAAGCTTTGTAATTTGCCTTGAAAATCAGTTATTAAATTTTGTTGCAGAGCTTTGATTTTCTGTTGACTAACGGATAAAGAGTTTAAGTCGTGATGTTAACCCTTATAACGACTTCTTGTATGTGAAGATTGATGGTTAGGCATTTGTCCAAGTGAACAATCTTTTCTTTTACAAGCCAACAGACAGCTTGGATCTTGGAATCATAAATTTTAACTTTCCAATTGTTATATTACGCTTGGATAATTTTTAAGGCAGATTGTAGATTGATTTCAATGTTTGAACCAATTACATCGCATGCACATAAAGAGCAAAACCACAGTTCCTCAGGTAAATATTATAAAAACCAAGACTTAGCACTCGACCCTGAGTAGCTTCGTCTGGAATGTGAAAAATTCTTGAAGAAACTTTGAAACCATTACATGGGGAATTTAAGGTTGAACATCTTGTGTAGCAGCCGATTGTACCAGTCTCGATTGCTTTTTCAACGTCGAGAATTGCCATTCCTGTGTTTTTGGGTGAATTAAGGTTTTATTTGATCTGCCTTGTTCAAAGATGTACTTGGTTGAAGGTGCTGTGAAAAGGCCTGAACTCGAATTGTTCACTTGGTAAAATGTTTTCTGAGTCCATATAAGAAACAATTCAAATGCAATTTTAAATTAGTCTCTCGAAACATGTGCTTAAAAACGAATAATGATAAGTATCGAGCTGAAGTTGCAGTCTCTGGTAAACGATTTTTTCATTCACCTTCAAACGAAATTAATATTTGACGTTAAAGTAAGAATGCATCAAAAATCACATCGTAGGAAAATTTCCAAAAGTCCAAATCTCGAATGTAAACAAAGTCATTTTTCAGAATCATATTTCAGTCATTTCATTTTCATGGTTGATAACTTGTTGAATAATTGTTCAAAGTGTTATGCTAAAAAATTGTTATTATCGCGACAAAGGACTTTCAAAATATGTCAAAAAATCCCTGGTACAATCCGACTTTGAGTCTGAACAATAGGGGAAAGTATTGAACTAATTTCCGACAGAACCAGAAAACTCAAGAAAATTGTTCGGCTTAACTGCGATTTCCCAGACAACTTCTGTCTTTGCATTTTTTTGTGACTTAAATTGAATCAAAAATATTTATGTTAGACAAGAAAAATTATTCAACATACGTGGTCGTTTTAGGCTTAATCTTCTGTTCATTTATTATAATCATAACATAACTTTAATGTATTGTTATTACGAAAATATTGGAACAAAAACTTTAAGGATACTGAAGCTATCTCAATCTATATACAAACACAAAAACAATAAACAATTTTAAGTCAGCTAGGACGAAAAAATGTGTTTATTACATCAAAGTTTCTTCCCCTTATTTTTACCACCAACAATTTTTGTGTTGCACATCTTACGTCGTCCTTTTTGCAGACTGACACCGCCATACTGAATCGGAGATTCTTCCCGCCAATATAATTGACTTGAATTCCAACCAATGCGGAAAAACATTTTAGATCTGGTGGTACGGTGAATGATCTGTCTGGGTTCTTTTGTATCTATAGCGGCTGTCTATTGACTTGATAGGATTTTCGAGTCATGGTGAAAGCCTCAAACTGCTTACTCATCAGCCACTGTCACTTGCTTCATCAATAAGGTATAATAGTTTGCCTTAGTGGCTGACTGCGCTGTACCCAATTCCCTATCAGCTTATCATGCTGGAATTGCAAGTTCCTGTCGTCAAAATAATTGCTTTGTAAGATCATGTCACTAACTATGTTGTAAAAGTATGATGCACTCAGCAGGGCGATGACACAATCTTCCAAAAACCAATTTAATGCCTTACGAATAAAATTCTGCGAACTGAACGAATGCAAAAATGTTGAGGGAAAAATTAACACTTTCTTTTCTTTTGTATTTGGAATACGGAAAAATCGAAATAAACCATATACGTGTTTCAAACTGCTAAACAACTTTTCTACTCGCTCTGTTAAAACGCATTTCAAAGGAAGTAATTAAAGATAGGGCGATGATTCAAGGATCAGTCAGCCAGTAGCTTGAATTTCTCATTCTCAACAATTGCTAAATAACAAAGTTATGTTTTCCTAGGTTCAAATCATTTTTCGTATGAATAGCGTTTTTTTTTATAAAACAAAAAATGAAACCTATTTTAAAGCTTATAGCTCAATAAACTGTCATTAGTCAGGATTCAACTACGTGAGCCCACACAGGATGCCGTCTCGAGTATCTCAATAAATTGCTGCTCAAAAACTCAATTCCACTTGTGTCTGTTTAGATGCAACCTCGATGCCAAGTTATCGATTGAGTTCAATGAATAGTAGGTCACTAGCCCGCTGCAGTTTGTTTCCTTATTACTATTTTTTCACATTTCTGTTTGTTTTGTCTTTTTATTTGATTTGATTTTACGTACGTGCATAAATCTCGTTCTGTTTTATCGTTTGTAGTCTAATCGATAAAAAATTTATATATTTGAAAAAAAGTCCATAGAGTCCTGTTTATTTTTGTATCCTTTATTTTTTTTTTACTTTTACATAACCCATGTGCATTCAAATGTATTTTCACATTGCTAATGTCATGCCACATATTTCCAGATGAAGACTTCTGCTGTGGGTTGTCATCACCGGATATGGCAAAAAACCAGACTACGATGAGACCACATCATCGCGGTTCGTTTTAAATTACAAGAAAATTAATTAATTTCAACAATTTGCCAACCTATTCGCATTTAGAAATGTTCCATTATTTTCCATCTTTGATTACGCAAAACCAAAACCAAAAAATAAAAAATACAGCAACACACTTTTAAAATTCACTGTGAAAAGTATTTATCTAAATGCACTCTAGTAGAGCAATGCCCACCCGCTAATTTTTCACTTTTCATTAATGAAAAAAAAATACTCATTTGCTTCTAGTAGTAACTAGTTATATATATTTTTGTTTAATCCTTTTTATTCTCGAAAACGTAGCAATTTGCAAGTAAGTCGTTTTTAGTTCGCGTACGTTTCATATTTATTTTAGCGAAATTAAATTTACGGTTTGATTGTTGTATGCCTGGCAATAGTGGAAGGCAAATGCATTTTTTTTTGTTCTTTGTTAATTCCTTTCTTTAGTAGAAGCATGAAAGCTGATTTTCCATTTTCTTCTTATTATTAATCCCTTTTTTACGGCAATGGTCGGTCGGGGGGAGTGAGATGGATGTTGAAAATCCTGCGAGGATATTTTGCTCTGCAGCTATTCCTGATTCGTGCTTTTGAATTTATGATGCATTTTGAATAATACACCGGGATTTGGATGGACATAGAGGTATTCTCGTAGTGATGGAGGAAGTAAATTTCCCCAGAGGGCACGTTTCGAATGGAGCCGACCAGAGGAACGATTTGAATATTTGAATTGGGTCGTCCAACTCCCAGAAGTGTGTTATTAAGCACAACAATGATAGGCTACTGAATTAATATCTAGGAAAGTTGCACAGTTGCTATTGCTACGTGCACAAGGTAGGTTTCGTGTCGATTCTATTGATGATGTAAACTTGAATGGCAGTTATTGTAGGCTCTCATAAATCAGCATTACAGCTGCGAGAATCTATTGTTGTCAATATGTGTGTGCCAATTTGCTGATTGGAATTGAAAATATTTGATTTCATCGAAGCTTCTTTGGAATTATTGATTCGGTTTCAATAAAGGGATTTTTGAATGAATGGAATTTTTGTTATTTGAAAAATACATTGAATTTGATAATTAATAAAAATTTGTGATAAGAAAAAAACAAAAAAGCGATAAATTAATGTGACAAAAAATCGCAAATAAACTTTTCTAACTTCGTACCAACTCTGAATCAATAAATGTTGTGCTAACTTAACTTTTTTTTTCAATAAAAAATACGCCTACATCTATTTTTACACGACGAATGCGTCACACCGGTTTTTAAGTCACCATTTGCCATTGGGATAAAGTTAATGGCAGTATCACTGGATTGGTTGAGCGAGCGATTGTAGTCTAATCGGTGGTTTTATTGTAGTGGTTGTTGTATCGGCTAAATTTCTAGTTCATGTTGTCAAAATAGTGGTTTGTGTAGATGGCTCTTCTGTGAAGGCATAACACTGATAGCGGGGTGTTTAACAAAATCTTCCAAACTTTCAAAGTACATATACCCAACTAATGTCGAATTAAATCCTGGGAACTAGGCGAAAACTAATAGGTCGATATAAAAATTCTCCGTCCCGTTTCGGGCTCCACCCACGGAAGTAATAGGACTACCGGTTGAAAATGTTGTTTTTTTTTCTTCAAAAATCAATGCTTTATTGAGAAAAATAGATACAAATTCAATATTCAAAGTATCGCCCATCGCTAGCCACACATTTTTTCCCATTTTTCTGGCAATTCATGGATACCCGTTCTGAAAAATTCGACCGGTTTGGCCGCAATCCACGAATCGATCTATTTTTTGACATTATCGAAATGACGGAAGTGCTGGTCAGCCAATCAATGTTGCATCGATCGGAAGAGATCGTAATCGGACGGCGCATGATCTGGACTATAAGGCGGGTGGGGTAGGACATCCCATTTGAGCATTTCAAGGTAAGTTTTGACGACATTTGCAACATGTGGCCGAGCCTTGTCTTGGTACAAAATAACTTTATCGTGTCTTGCGACCGTTTCCGGCCGTTTTTCCTTCAGTGCTCGGCTCAAACGCATCAATTGTCGTCGGTAGACCTCGCTTGTGATTGTTTCATTCGGTTTTAGCAGCTCATGATATACAACACCCTTCTGGTCCCACCAAATGCACAGCATTACCTTCAGGCCATGAATATTCTGAACGGCCGTCGATGTTGAGGCATGTCCGGGGTATCCATACGTTGCCCGACGTTTTGGATTATGGTAATGTACCCATTTTTCACCACCAGTGACGATTCGATGCGAAAAAGACTTCTTTTTGTGGCGTTCAAGCAGCATTTCGGACATGCAAAATCGGCGTTCGACGTCTCGTGGCTTCAATTCATACGGCACCCAATCATCGGAAATGGTTTGCTGAGCGACGTCAAGTGCAAGTTCTTCTTCCGTTTGTGACGGATCTTGATCGAGCAACGCCTCCAATTCATGGTCTTCAAACTTTTTCACCTGGCCGGGGCGGTCTTTGTCTTCGGTGTCGAAATCCGATTTTTGAACTGCTTGAACCACCGCTGACACATTCTTACGTCTATAATATAGCCCGAGTAAGCTTCGGTAAGCAATTGATGCGCTTCGGTTGGTTTTTCCCGACAATGTTGTTTTGATGGCACGAATGAAGACATTTTTCGGCTCTACAAAAACTTGGTATTTTCACCAATGACCAATAACCTAGACTGAAATAATTAGACAGTGACATGAAGTTTCTGATGTGACAGCTGTCATGGTTAAAATTCACCTCAGAGTAATAGATATGAAGTTGTCTGCATTAACGACATTTTCAACCGGTAGTCCTATAAAGTTGAAACCAAATACATCTGAGTTTCCCAAGCCACTACATAATCTTTCATTCTTCTCCTAATTCTTCCGTTCGCTCTGTGCTTCACGCGTTATCAGAGTATTCATATCCTCTTGAAGAGCGAGCCAATTACAAAAAAAAATTCTTAGCCTCTGGCTTTTTCAGGCATGATATGATCTAGATTTTAAAAATAAACCAAGGGAGATTAGGTATTTCCACAGCAACTGTACCCAACCTGAATTTCGTTATGAAGGCTTTTCAGAGCGCTTTTATAAGAAATTCCTGTGACATTAACTAAGTCACTCTTCGGTGAAAAATCACAAGATTTTCAACTTTCAAGTTCGCCTAGCTGTGGTGCTTGGATGGCCGTTTTTCCGAGCTTAAACGATGAACACCAGCTTCAAATAGAGGAGTCAAGTTTTACTTTAATGTTCCCAAGTCGACATGTATTTTTTGGAGGCGAAGATCCTTGTACTTCTTTGACTTCGTTTTTCCCCATTTTTGTGTTGTAATTCTGACTTTGAATTAATTTAAGCAAAGCCGACAAAAAACTGCGGACAGCATATTTGTTGCAGCAGGCGGCATTTAAAAATACGTTTGCTTTCATCATCAAAAATGTTTTTCTATTTAAATGAATTTTGCAAACCTGGTTGAATTCTAATCAATAAAAATATAAAAATCTAACTCGCGCATTCAAGAAATGTTATCTTACTTCGACTAAAGTACTTTTCTTATTTCTTATCTCATATTTCTTTCGTTAATTGAAACAACAATTCCAAAATTAGCTGCAACAATCCTCAAAGGACCTGGATTGAATTTTACTTCATATGCAATCGACTCCGTGGGGAATTCGCTTCGATCCAACTCCTTAAGCAATTAAAACTTTAACAATTGTTTTCATCAACTTATGCTTATTCATCCTTTTGGTTCATTCAACTTGCTGAATCCCAGCGGGATACCTCATCAATTAATGAAGCAACCAAGTTCGACATAGCAAAATTACAAAACTATCGAAAACGTTAGTAGACGCCTTTTTCGATTCAAGCATGCGGCAAACAACTTCTAATGTGCGCTCGTTTTTCGATCTTTAATCCGCAAAACCATTTGAAAAATAGTCAAGCAAATTACTTTGAAGATTTACAGGACTTGCTAATGATTTAGCATAACCCTGCTACTTGGAGTAACTCAAGTGCTAAGGTCATTTACATTCGCAATAAAAAAGGAGTATCTCTCTCTGGAAATGGGTTTCGTGTGAACGTTAATTCGATTTTTATCGACCAGTTTTATGGGCATATGGGGTTCCTCTTGCCTTGGTCCTCGATGCTCTTTGGCATGTGAAACTCGTAACACATAGTTATTCTGCGTGCGTGCACGTGAATGTGAGACGAGATGAGGTACTTTATCTCTTAATTTTATTTCTTTCGTGAATCTACATCCTTCATCTTGGCATAGCATTCCGTGACGTAAGCAACACTCAGTTCCGGATTTTATGCATTTGCAGTATTTTTCATATTTTCTGCTCTTAGAAACGATTGATGTGCAAATTGGCGGATAAACTTTAAAAATATTAAAAATAAAATGAACACTGAGACGAATGTACAGTGAGTGAATAAATTTTTGAATGAAAAAGAGGCGGTTCTTTGATTTAACTATTTTGGTTATTTTTCTTTTTCTTACATTTCTTGGTCGAACAGGGGCTGAGTTTGGCAAAACTTATGAATGATTACTATATTTGATACGTCGAGCATACGCAAGAATGCTACAAGTTTGTTTCCTATTTAATTCAGTTTATCGCGGATTTCCCCATTCTTCATTTCGTTGAAAACAAGTTACAAAAGTTGTCGTGGATAAAAGTTGTGTTATATGCGAACTAGTTAAACTTAAACGATATAATTGAGATCCAAATGTTGAGGTGGCCATTTCAACACATCCTGCAAAATTTCGGAATAATATTTTTTTTACAAATTCATTTTCAATTAAATAAAGTTTTTTTCCATCGTTTTAAATTTCCAAATAATGTGATTGTTTCATTTTATCGGGGTATCATTATAATTTATGTGTCCCTTAATACACAATTTGCTGAATTGCGGTCTGTTTTAACTTTACTTTATAGAATAAAAGCATTTCCTTTCATAAATATCGTCGTTGAGCTCGCAGTCTCATCTTTCCACTGGATGCTTGCTTGATAATGGTGGCTTCATAAAAGTTGAAGAAAATGGTTTATACACGTCGTTACTTTTCAACAAAAAGGTGCAATTCAAATAACTTAAACAGGAATTTATCCATATATATTTGACTATACAAATCTAGTCCTTAATTTAATGTATCGTTCGTAGTTTTCATAGCGTCCGCCAAATAATGACTTTAAAAGGCAAATTTTTCATACTTTGGGTTACAATCATCATCATATTTCAGCCAATTTATACCAAACTTAAAAAAGTCTTAACAACTTAACTTATTCTCTTATTGAATCACTCTGTCAACTGGTGGAAACCGTATAAAAATCCGTTTGGTAGTTTTTGAGTTAATCGCTTTCAGAGAGCAAGACAGGCAGGGACATCCTTTTTTATTATATTTAGTGAAAGAGCGTAAGCAATATTTAGTTCTTCCGGATAGCCATGCGCGACTTACTTCTTTCTAATGACTGCCTAGGCTGGTTTGGCAGTTGGTCACATTATGACCACTCAATTGAGAGTATATTCTAAATGGCACCCCACAAAAAAAAATCCAACGGCTGTAAATTTTATCTCAATGCCTCCACAGTAACATGACCATGATGATTGATTCCTCAATTATTGTACTTAAATGTTTGATGGCTTGAATGACATATAGCCCAGAGTTCCTGGAACTACAGCTTAGCGCTAAGTCAATTACAAAGCGCTTACAGAAACCACACCAATCAGTCATTCGTTCAGGACGCAATGGCTTCTCCCTGACTGCGTTTGGATTTTTCGAGCTCTAAATACCGCTTTTTTGTGTTTGTGTATCAAGATTGTAGCGAAAACAAGGTTCTAAAAATGATCCTGAACCTTTCATGACACCCAAAATAATAAAGATAATTGACATATATAACGCTGCAGTGCGTCTCAAAATCTATTGGTCTTTAATTTAACTACAACAGAAGAACGAAACGCAATTTTTTTTTTCTCTTTAAGTAACACTATTTTTTTTGTTCACTCAAAAATACTAACTAATTAATTAAATAAATATATATATAGTTATTTATTTATTTTTATTTTCCTATTTTTTGTATTATTTTTAATTTATAGATAAATGTATTAATTTATTTCTTCATTCATTATTTATTTTATTTATATATTTAAACATTTATTTATTTATTTACTTCCTTCATTTAAAAATTGATAATTTCTAGTTGTAAGGTTGAATACACCATACCTCTAATGTGCAATATAGTTAAGTGCCAACAAATTTTAATATTTTCGCTACAATAAACATAAAATTTGACAGTGTTAGATAAAAAATGATTCAAGAAGAAACCAAAATATGGCCCAACCAACATTATAATAAAGAGCCGACTAAACTTAATTATTTCTTTTCATTAAAAGAAATCAAATATTTCAACTGAACCATTTTTTCGCACCGGATTTTGCTGAAGTTTTGCATACAACGATAGTAAAAATTAAATATACATTTCATAATATTGTAACATTTAAAGAAATGGCCGCTGCCACAAGCTTGAAGTGTAGAAAACGATAAAACGTCTTTTGATCACCTCAACAGTTAACAGAATATATTACTGTGTCCAAAAAAAAAGGTGACATATGAATTTAAACTGCGCGCGTCGAAGGATTTGGAAATTTTTCTTTCTTTTTAGGTTGGTATTACTGTCAGTGACATCTATGTGAAATTTCATGTCAAAATATATTCATAGTGTTTGAGATACGCGTCGTTTTGTGAGCTGCTAAAAGTGAGTTTTTCGTTTTTTGCGATGTCGAAATTTATTGAGCAAAGAATTTGCATTAAATTTTGTTTGCGGAATCAATTTTCTGCTGCGGATACGTTGAGGATGGTGCAGAAAGCCTTTGATGATGAGGCTATGTCTAAAAAAAATGTTTACAAGTGGTATAGTGATTTCCAAGCCGGCCGTGAACGTGTCGAAGACGAAGAGCGTTCTGGGCGACCATCAACCTCAACCGATAAAGCTCACGTCCAACAAATCAAAGATTTGGTGTTGAAAAACCATCGATTAACGATTAGAGACCTTGCTGATGAAGTTGGCTTATCGAAAGGCTCAGTCAATACCATTTTGAAGGATGCTTTGAGCCTCAAGCGCGTCAAATCTCGACTGGTACCGAAAACATTGAATTTTTTGGAAAAAAGGCTTCGCGTTGAAGTGTGTGAAACAATGCTTTCCGACTACCAGGATGTCACGAAACGCATTATAACTGGCGATGAGACTTGGATCTATGCTTACGACCCCGAAACAACCGATCAATCGAGCGAATATCGTGCCAAAGGAGAGCCGAGACCAAAAAAACCGCGCCAAAGTCGCTCAAAAATCAAGGTCATGTTGACTGTTTTCTTCGATTATCGTGGTGTTGTGCTTTATGAATTCCTTCCAACCGGCCAAGCAGTCAACAAGGAATATTATTTGAACGTTATGCGTCGTTTGCGTAACCCTATCCGCCTTAAAAGGCCGGAATTGTGGAAAGACAATTCTTGGTTTTTACACCACGATAACGCACCATCCCATACCGCACTCGTAATTCGTGATCATTTCGCCAAAAACTCAACCCATATCGTTCCGCAACCACCGTATTCACCTGATCTGGCGCCGTGCGAGTTCTGGCTGTTCAACAAGCTCAAAAGACTGCTCCGGGGACACCGTTTTTATACGATAGAGGAGATTCAAGCCGCAGCGAAGACGGAACTGAAGGCCATCCCGGAAAGTGACTACAACTAGTGTTTCAAAGATTGGAAAATCCGTTGGCATAAGTGCATTGCATCGGGAGGGGATTAAGTAATCCCCTGATGAAATTGATTTGGAAGAATAAATAAAGAATTTTCAAAATAAATACTATGTCACCTTATTTTTTGGACACAGTAGTATACGAAATTTTGTGTTCCACATTTTGTGGTTCATCTTTGTAAGGACTCTGGCCCTAGGTGATATTCATGGTCTGATGATGGAATCAGAAGGTGAAGTCTTGGAAGATGGTCATGAGAACTTTAAAATAAAACGACGCAATCACATCGTGTTAGGGTTCGCTTGACTCGTCTTGACAATTACAATGTTTCTAGAACTAACTTTACTAGTTACGTAACATCTTAAATACTTAAAAGTATTAAATAAAACAAGCTTTTTAAAAGATTAAAATAATTATCAGTCAATAAAAATGAAAGCATGTTACATGTAACAAAGCAAGAGGGAAATAAATAGGGTGATACACGCATTTACTATATTTTTATTAACTAAAATTATTTCAAAATATTTGGTTCTTTTTTGTTAAAAACCAAAAAAAAAATTGCTAAAAAACAGAAATAAAAAATATGTGTGCTTCGGTTCAAAGTTAGTTCAATCAATTCGCCCATTTTGCAATGTTGTGCGTCTTAATTTTGTGGTATTCCCCCTTAGGTCATAAAATAACTATTCCATTTTTTTATTATAATTTTTTCTAAGGCACAATCAAGGCACAAAAAACACCATTTTCACTCTGAGTCATTGTACAAAAATTTTCAACACAAATACGAAGCTTCAAGACTTACATAAGTCTCTTCTTGGCATGGAAATTGCCTAAAAATTCACTCGAAACAATGTGCCAGAACTACTTTACGTAATCCGGTGGCGTATACGTAACATTTTTTTTGTTTTTGTTTTTGTTCGCAATCTATTCTTTGGTTTTTGCTTGCGGCTAGTGTTTATGCACAGCATGTACGTTATCCTTCGTAGAAATTGCCTCATTAAATCCCATTCTTATGGGTTAATAAAAAGAACTGGCATTTACTTCTCTTTCCCATTTGCTTACAGGTACATTAACAGTTAATGTAAACGTATTACTCCTAAGTTTAGCATCACCCGACGAGTCCAGTCTGGTGAGTATTCATAGGTGTGATAAGAGTTTTTGAATCGCCTTAGTGACTTTATTGTTCACGATAGAAATATGAAGTGGAGTTCCTATTGAATCAGCAATGGAATGATCCGCGACTGCAATACGGTAATAAATCGCAATATGATTATTTAAATGCACTGCATCATCATGACAATATCTGGACACCAGATACGTATTTCATTATGCACGGTGACTTTAAGGACCCCATCATTCCGATGCATTTCGCTTTGAGAATTTACCGGAACGGGACCATTACGTACGCAATGAGGTGAGTTATACTTAAGTGTCGTTTCATTTTGCATTCTACCATTCAGCGAAGCGTTAAAAGGACGACGAAAGCCATTTGCATCCTTTGACCGTTTCGTTTCGTTTTGTGATTTTTAATGCGAACATTTTTTTACACAATTTATATTCAAGTGTCCTTCATTTATATAAATATATTTTTAAAATTGTCATTTGTACTTAAATATTTTTTTGTTGGTTCTATTTCAGACGCCATTTAATCCTGTCATGCCAAGGAAGTTTGCATATATTTCCCTTCGATGATCCTAAATGCTCATTTTCAATGGAAAGCAGTAAGTATCCGAGGCTAGCGTCTGGTATTGTGTCATTTAAGGACTTTTGCAGAGATTTGCTTGTAAAGTGGGTGTATCTATTTACTGTGTATCCTTTTGTGCACTTATTTATGTGTGTGTGTTTGAGGGAAAGACACGCGATAGGCAAATGCGAAAGTGGTGTTTGACCATTTGCATTAATTAGAGTTTATTGTCTTGATGAGATTTTTATTTTATATCCTTTTTCTTGCAATGGTGTGTTGCTTCTCTGTTCGATGTCGATAAGAGTTTTATTGTTGAATTAATCCCTCCCCCTGGCAAGGACTTACATACATTTAAAAATTAAGTTATTCAATGCTTGTTGTTTCATTGCAGTTTCATACGAATTATCGCACATCAAGTACGTATGGAAAAACGACGAGGACACGCTACGAAAGAGTCCTTCGTTGACAACACTGAATGCATATTTAATTCAAAACGCAACCGTTACGTGTTCTGTTAAAAGCTGGAGAGGTAAGTTTCAACACCCTTACACAATATGTAAAATATTTCAATTGTATTGTTGTTTTTGAATACATACGGTTTCAAACAGTCCTAGTTCGAAAAGAGCTATTTAAGACCATGAGCTTTTTCTTTTTTTATTTTCATAGTCGAGGATAGAACTTTTAAGGGTTTTATAAATATTCCTTAGAACAGGATGAGTTTTATTTACTTAGAAATAGTTTTTTGTTTATTCTTATATATATGAAATTAGTCAAATCAACAGACTAATGAATGTTTTGGTGTTCAATAGAATATTCAATTAAATGTATTTAAGTGTTAGTTGATATTTTTGAAGTGATATTTATATTTTTTGAATTTTAAGTATTTTGGCAATCTTTTGTGAGCAAAAGTAAAAAATCAGAGACAAACTCTTATTCATTTGAACCATCAAGTAAAAAATTTTTGAAAATAATTTCAGATATGACAGCTCGGAAAACACAATTTTCTAATATTCAATAGACTTAATTATGTTAAAAATGTCTTCATTCGAAATCCCCAAAGCTTTTTTAATATGAAAAGTTAACATACGCCAAGTCTTGAATCAATCGGATAAATTATAAAAGTATTTTTGACTCATTTTAGTTGCTGACTCGATAGCAGTGCCTACTAAGTGCGTGTAATTTCGCGTATCAACAAGTACAATATCGGGCTAAGAACACTTCCTTGCGGGACTCCGTCGGCAATGTCTTTAAACGAGGATAAATCATTTGCGTATTTAACAAGGAAAAGTATCTTTGTTCTATTAAGATAGGATTGTAGTAAATTGCTGTTGAAAAATCTTCAGTAGCTCATGCTACACTTTGTCAAAAGCTTGAGAGACGTCAAGGAATAGTATTTTAGTGATTGGTTGAAGGCGTTTCAAAGTAAGTTATGCAAACACTTTCGACATAATACAGCTGGGTGGCGAAGTTGATAGAGCGCTTGCCTTTCAATTTATTCAATTGATAAGTCCCAGGGATCAAGTTTTTCGAATCTGGTCCAGTCACCATTTGCCATTGGGATCAAGTTAATGGCACTATCACTGGGTTTGTCAACCAGTGATAGTAGTCTGACTAATGGGTGGCGTTGCTGTAGTGGTTGTTGTATCGGCTTAGTTCCTAATTCATGTTTTCAAAAAAGCGGTTTGTGTTGATTGTGTGTAGATGGCTCTGCTGTAAAGGCATAACACTGACAGCGAGGTGTTTTACAAAATCTTCCAAACTTTCAAGGTACATACATCAAACTAGTGTCGAATTAAATCCAGTGAACTAGGCGAAAACTAATATGTCGATATCAAAATCCTCCGTCCCGGTTCGGGCTCCACCCACGGAAGTGAGTTGAAACCAATGACACCTGAGTTTCTCAAACCACTACACAATCTTTCATTCTTCTCCTAATTCTTCAGCTCGCTCTGTGCTACACGAGCTTCAGCTCGCTCTGTGCTCAATTCCAGTGAGATTGGGCTGCTACTTAGGTTAGTAATGGATTTTGTTATCCTCCTTAGATAACTTTATACGTCCGAGTATTTCGGCGAGTGGATTTTAGTCGCCTCTTACGACAGGCATGCCTTACCTCGGTTGTATTCTATTATCCCCAACCGAAGGGAAAAATTAGCAGATGATTTAAATGAGGTAAAAATTAAAAAAATTACACGAAAAAATCACAAAATCAATGTTATAATCAAAACATTGTACCCATTCATAAATCGTAAATCGAAAATGAGTGAGGAGAATAATTAAAGTAATTTTGAAAGTGATCTTCCAAGCCATTTTGTTCTATGGGTCTCCAGTTTGGAAAAATTGCTCAAATTGATGTACAATTCTACCTTGGCATTTCTGAACCAATGAGCTACACAATTTTACTTATGATTCATTTATTTTTGTTTACTAAATCATCAACTAACATATTGAGTTGAGGAAATTGATATCGGAAACAGTGCCTAGAAACTGAGTAGCAAAATGGTAAGAATTGACTTAGTGCAACCTGTTTACATAAAAAATAAGACAGGGAATCAGAAAAAAAACTGTGGAATTACTAATGGAGACAAAAATTTCTTAAAGTTAGCGAATCGCCGACCCAGACAATAAGTTTACAAGTTAATTGACTCGGCTGTACGGGAGGCTAGCAATCTCTAAACAGCTTTGTCTTATTATGAAACGATCAACGAAAACGTTCGTGCTATGTTTTGTTTTTATGATTTTTCCATGCATTTAGAAGAAGATTAGAAAGATTGTTTTTAAATAAGATTTTATATTCGATTAATCTATGAATACAGAGAAATCGACTCTGTATTTTGTATTTTCTGTATTTATTGCAATTTGACTATATAACATTGCAAGTCTTCTGTTTTATGTTTTAGTTATTTCATTAAGAGTTAAAACGCTTAAACTTATTGTGTACTAAAAAGAAAATTTAACAAAGAATTTAACTTAACGTGCATCAAAAATAAAAAGTAAACCACTTCTTAAAACTTCTTTGCATTGGCTTAAAATTCGCAGTTTTTTTCACGATTAGTTGATGCCCTAGAAAGTGTTGAAATTTTGAACTACAACAGCAATTCACCCAACCGAGTAAGACTTCTAGTGCAAGAAAAAAACAAGATTCAAGAAACTCTGTGATTCGAACCTGAGACCAAAAAATTTGATCCATTCTTGTTACAAAAGATTGCCAATTTTTTATGACTATTTTTCTGTTACATTATTTTTGTTTTTATTTTATTTAACTTTTACTAACATTAAAAAAAAAATGTTTTGAAATTAATAGAAGTGTTTTATGATGTTTTTAATTTCTTTTCTCACAAACAAGATTTGCATTTAAAATTAGCAATAAGATGTGTATTGTTAGAAAAATTAAAATGTTTGTAGTTTTATACATTTTTTAAATCATCAAAAATAAATTTATGAATTTAAAAATTAAAAAAATAATAATAATCCAAGTTTAAAATAAAACAAATTATATATTAACACAATATCGTAGGAAACTACAGCTGTCTTAAGGTCGATTTAATATTTACAAGAGATCGAGCATTCTATTTCACCACCGTTTTTATACCTGGAATAATATTGGTGACGTCCTCGTTTATCACATTCTGGCTCGAATGGAATGCAGTTCCTGCTCGATCCATGATAGGTAAAAAAAACAACTAAACAAAACAACATACATTTTCCAACCATAATTATATTTCAAACAAAATGAAACAAAAAAGTCCAATCGATCAACCAATCAGATGCCTCCATGACACCCATTCAACAACAACAACAACTTTTATATCATCTCAAATATTAAAACAAATTAAATATAATTTATTTCATTTTTTTTTTTATTGGAAATTTAACTAGAAAGCATTTCGAATCCAGTTTTTTTTAAATAATCTTGATTTTGTAAATTTCGTTTTAATCCTTCCAGTTGGCCCAGTTTATGAAGCAGCAAGCCTATCATGCATTTTCTTAAAAATAAAACTTATTTCATAAAAAAAATAAATATTTGGGAATAAAACTTAAATGCCTGCCGTAGCTGAATGCCTTTTGATGAATGCTATTAGTAATTTAGTTAAATTAATTTTAAATCCCATTTTATTCCAGTTGGACTGCTATGAAAATATTTAATTTAATATTTGTTTTATTTAATTTTAGAAAATATAAAAAATAATATGAAATTTAATTAGAGTCACGCAACTTGTTTGTTTGCATGAGTTTAAAATTTGGAAATTTACTATACTATATATGCGCATTCTTGAAATAAATATTATTTAAGTTTTTGTTAGCTTTAAAGTAAAATAATTTAAACATTAAGTAGGAGCGATGTAGGAATTTAACCAGAGGTATTTTTTTAAGTCCGGAGAGAAGTCAAAAATCCAGTAAACTTTGATGTTAGTCTTGGTCATCTACAGGTGCTGGAATTTATTTTTTTATTTCATTGTGTTGGCAGATTAGTGATTGTGCTCTAGCGGATGTTCTTTGACCGACATTTGACCCATTTTATTCCAAAAATTTAAAATAACACTAAAAAGAACTTTACCATTTTTAAATAAATTGACCTTAACGGAATTTATTGCGAGAGTAAGAAGCACCGAATAAGTTGTATAATTTTGATAAGTTGGCTTCAACCATGAGAAAACGGGTGTTCATCTTTTCACTTGAAAAAAGCACAATTAATATTTAACCTCTCGAAATTTAAACTAATCTGACGGACACCTGCATACAAAACTTGCATTCTCCGTGTCTCCACGCTGACAATAATATTCGACATACTGTCATATGGATTCACTGCGGGATGGAGAGTAGAAGAAAAAGTCAGCTAAATCATAACACTTGACATGGTGCTAAGAAGGACTTTTGAGCAATGCAGTGCCGATGGAGATAGTGCCGAAGAGTTCACATGAGAGCTTCAGCGAATTCAAAAGGACCCATAGCTTGCTGCACCCTTAGTTTCTTGGTTTTTTTATTAGGGGCGAGAACGAATCCTATAAGTTACCTTAAATTAGACCTCTAAAGAACTATTCTTCAACTGCAACTGCATCTCTTGGAGGATATCCACACATCAGATGACAAAAAGTGGCTACATTTTTCTTGTCTCAGAGCCCTGTGTAAATACTAAGTGAAAATTGGTCAGTAATTATGACTGATATGAGCCAGAAGCCTTTGATTTTTAGATTAACAAGATCTCTTATTCTTTTTAGATCGATATTTGGCCACATGACATGAAAGTACACCAAAATTGAGTCGCAATCATTGGAGCAGTTGGTAAAGCAAAGAGGCTAAGTTAAAGGGCCAATCTGATGACCGCAAAAACAACCAATACCACTAAACAGAATTAAACGATTTTCATAGAAGAATAAAAAAAGTTATAAGAATTTATCTACAACTCGCAATGATCGATCGAAACTTCACATCATTTCGGATCTTTCGTTCCTGGAAGCAGTTCCATACTGAAAGCAGAAGTGCTTGCAGACATATAGATACACACGCAGAAAGCAAATACTTATCTGCTCAGACAGTATCACGACTATCTAACTAAATCAACCAGCGAATTTAGGTGAAGAATGAAATCAGCGAAAAGGAGGATTCTCTCCAAAAGAGAAAAAAAAATATTCGACTTTTAAGGGGGTTTATTTTTTGGTGAAGAGACATTTAGAATGCCTCAAGAGCAAAGAAATCTTCAATTAATGCAGAAGGTACATCAACTTTAATTTACATGCATTTAGCTCGCTCTCATAGAAACCCCGATGTAAAAAATGTGCACGAAGGAAGAGGTTGATCTACAGGGCTCGAAGGCACAGTGATCTCGAACTCGACCTATGATATTTCAAGCAGAAAACTTTTAGCGAAAAAATGCATAATATAGCGAAAAAAATAATTATATACCCGCTCTCTTAAGTATCTTAAAGAATGCGTCTTATTCAGCTCGACAACTCGTCTCGACCTAAGTGACAAGCAATATGCAAAAACCTTACTTAAAAGACCCTTCAAACAATTTGGCTACCAGCTTCGTCCAATCATGCCAAAAATTCAGTCATACCATATTTCAGATACTCATATCAGGTGCAGCTTTCTAAGACGCGATCGAAATTAAAGGTTCAATTGTAAAAATAGTCCTTTTTCTACGCTTAAGATCAACAGCCTTGGCCAAAAGTATTGACCCCTTCAAAGATTGTTTATAGTTTAATAAAAAAAGCTTGGATTAAATTCAATCAAATTTAGCTGACGGGATGAATATTATTTCATTTGGTCGACTTCGACGATTATCACACCAGCGATCATCTTATGCCATGCCATCTTAACATGCTTTCGAGGCTTCCCCGAAAATATGCTCATTCAAGCCCAAAAGAAATGTGAGTTGGAGCTGAAATGTGCACAGTTTTTTTCTAGACTGTCATAGGTATTGGTATCTAAGAAAATATTGCAAAATGAGAGTTGTAGTCTATTAATGTTCTTTGGTGATTCCACCCGATAATAATATTATTTATTATTATTACTCAATTTTTAAATTTTCAAATAATAAGTGTTCAGAAGTTATATTCGTCTGGGGTTAGAATGGACCGGTTTTCTAAAATTAAATGCGCTTCCTATTTTCCGCAGTTCTTAGCCCAGCTTGTTTGAATCTTGCTCTTATACTACGAAAAACCCAACACATTTGGCCAAGGCTGAAGAAAATAAAATAGACCACTTGCCAAACTTTTCAGCTGCGAATTTATTTAACCAGTTAGAAATACCACAAGTTGTTCAAATCTTCCTGTACATAAAATAATTAAGGCTTAAAAACAAAAATTTATGTTTTTGTACGTTTTTTGTTTACTTAACTTAACAAAAAAAAAAAATTATAAATTGACTAAAAGGCTATGGCGATTGCTCGCTTTTCTTTGAAGGTAATTACAGTTGCCTGAAAGTTGAACTTATGTTCACAAGGGATCGTGCATTTTATTTCACAACTGTATTTATTCCCGGAATCATATTGGTGACATCATCGTTTATCACATTCTGGCTAGAATGGAATGCAGTACCAGCCAGAGTAATGATTGGTATGTAAAAACCATAAAACAAAAAATCAACATAATCGGAGTTTTGAATTATTTTTAAAAATAAGAGTATTAAACTAAAAAAAAAATATAAAATAGACGTGATAAACGAAAAAAGCTTTTGTACACATGTCAGGATATGAAGTAGGTCTTATATAGGTTTATAAAATGGTTTTAAAATATTTATATGGTCTTTTTTTATAATTAAAATTAACAATTTAATTTTATATTCTTTTTCCAATGCAAGTAGATTTGAAGTAGGTGCACATTTTTTTATTTGCTTTTATAATTAATTAATTTTTTCCACTAGATGCACTAGATTTTGATCGCATGCGCAATTGTATTACACTTGATTCATTTTGAACTCGTCCCTTTTTGTAATTTAAATTTTAGTTATTATTTAGCAAAAAATAAAAATACAAATGTGTTCACTTCGTTGGAGTAGCAGCTCGTAGTGCACCTGGTTGCCTCAAATAACATATCTAAATTATTTCTGTGATGTAAATTTGAAAACTCTAAAAGTTGATGTCCTACATATCCTTGAGTCTTTCTACAAACATCTCCTTCTCAGATACATTCTTTCACAATGTAAATCCATCTTTGATTAGGGTCTCGTTTCTGCATTGTGTAGCAAGATCATAGTTTGATCGTTTGATAGAGGCTTCAACTTAGTTCGAACCCAAAAGACACAGGGTTTGGAAAAAATGATTTTGGTTCGATTTCCGCATTCGTGTCGTTGCTTGAAATTACTGTGAATCATAAGTAGACGAAAATACTTTACTACCTTGTGACGTTTAGTCCATTTTTTGTTGACAGCACTCATTCACCTTGAATTCCGTTCTTCCGGCTTCGGTTTCGTTACTAGCTCTCGCACTATTGGCTGCTCTTTATATTCATGCAGTAAGACAAATTTCTGAACGTTGCCGGTGAGTTTCGAAAATGATTTAAAAAATTGCGTGAGACCATATCAGGGAGTTCTCTTCATCATCATTGTTTGCCAGGAATACCAGAACTTAGTATACTCTTATCTTTGCACAGCTTGGCTCTATAAATGTTGTCAACAAGTTTTCAGTATCTTTTTGAATTTCATGCGTCCTTCTGATCCGCGTAAAAAATGACCGGCTGTGAACCTTCTTGACCAAAAACTCTTATTGCTTTTTAGGGTCCCGTTTACAAAGAATCTAAAGGAACCTTATTGCTAAGCCTCCGCTGTCCGTACGTCTATAACACAGCTCTTTCTCCTAAACCATTATAGGAAGACACTTGCAATTTTCACAGCAGATGAGATGTTAAGTAGACAATGAATTATGAAGCAACTTAACAACCTTTTAAAGTATGCAATAAAACCCCGAAATCTAATAAGAAAAATTAAAGATAAAAACATTTTGTCAAAGATCAATATTTGGGAACTTGTGGAACGAATTTCAAAATGTTTCTACCTAACCAAATGACGTGTTCCATTCTTGTTTACATGTTTTTTTTCCGTGGCGGCATTTTTCTTTATCCGAAAAAATGAACAACAATGTAATTTTCTAAAAAAAAATAATTAAAAAAAAAGTATTTCATGCGATTTTGATAAGTGTTTGAGTTGTGACTGTCCCATCATTTCAATAAAACACTTAAAGTAGTGGATTGAAAAATAAAGAAAAATGTTAACATTGACTAAATTGTATGTATTGCTTTAGCATTTAATGCACACAATGATATTCAACGTTTGAATACATTTTTTTTTTATTTTTCAATCCCTTCTTAAGAGGAATTACATGAATACGTTGACAGCTATCTCCAACCAGAATCAAACGATACCATTGTCTTTAATTATATAATTTCAGGAAAATACAATAATTATCAAAAGGTTAAGTTGCGATAGCAAAACACTTACACAAAATTAAGGTTCGCACAAGCACCACTACATTTTGAAGTTCATCAACGGATTTCCATTCAGTTAGCGATGAATTCCACGCATGAATTTGATAAAAATCAGAATGATATATTCACACATTTAAAGCTGTTTTTTTTCACTTAAAAAGATACTTTCTTTTCCGATCTTAACATTTAAATCTGCAAGTATTATTTTATCATCATGATTGATACTGGTATGAAGGTTTACTTGGGAGCGTCATCCCTTTTTTCAGCTGGAACATGCGAACATGCGAAGGAGGTCTTCCTACCTAAGCGTGCCACTGATGATCACAAAATCCACACCCAAATGTGCATTGTTTTTACTCCGTGTAGCAGTAACCGTGATAGACGTTTCGGCTTTCATACGAGTTAACAATGCGATATCGAGAGAATGAAAATTTTCCAAAAAAAAAAAAAAACATGTTAAGCGGGAGCACTTCAAAGGCTGTTATGAGGTTTTTCATTTGAACCAATTAGGTATACAAGTTGTGCACTATCATTGGGCTTAATAACAATGAAGTCAAATGAAAGAGGCAGAGCAAGCGCTAGAGCAATTGCAAGCTGTTCAAATGGCTTGTAAGCACCGGGCAGACGAAAGCAATTGAGTACAATTCATTTCTAAAGCTAACACCCTGCAGCGTTTAAGGGTGGCAGACGACAACGGTAATTTTCTATGAATAGAGAGTTTTTCTTTTCATTTCGTACATCCAATTGTGTTTCCTCCCGTTGATTAAATACACCTCTACAGCTTTCCATGTTTTGTCAAGTAGCATTTTGCGATACAAGCTAGAAGTGCATTTTGTTGCTGAATAACAATTCCGTTGGTGTGCATTCATGTGTACTGCGGATATTATACAACAACAAAAAAAAACTTATACAAATTTGCAAGTACCATAACCAACCACAAAAAAAAAGCTAAAAAGACCCGAGAGCAGCATGTGTCATCTTTCAGTGAAGCTATTTATGTTCTTGTTGTTAGTATGCATTTTGGAGGAGCAAGCAAAATGAAAAAGTAGAACTGAATGTTAACAATAAAAAAATGCACAAAAAGTGGCGGCAGAAATGACGAAACGCTGTAATTTTTTTTTCCTGGAAAATATTAACACGGTACGAACCTCTGGCTTATTTGCATGGAGAAACAATTTTTTGAATTAATTCGATGCAAAAAGCATGCGATATTTTTTTTTTGCTGCCTTAAGCCCGTAGTGCATGCAGATGCAAAACGTTGCTTGACATCAAAATCTGCCACGATACCTGCATATAGTTTGCATGTACTACCCATATGTATGACAGTCGCGCACATGTAGTCTCGCATCTACATGTGAGTCCATGCTTTTTCACATGCAAACATTTGAATTTTTCGCATGTCATGTACTAGCAAGCAGCATGTAATTTGGGACAACATACAACACATCATCGCTCACATGCAACATAAATACGAGTGCACGAATTCGAACCGTAGCATGTTTTTTTTACATACTGTGACTGTGTATGTAAAAAAAAACATACTGTGTGTTTAAATGTTTAAAGCATTAAAGTAGATATACAATGCGGGGCTTTTGCGCTTGTGCTTTGACAGACTGAGTAGAAACAATGAGATCACGTCGAAGTAGAGCAACTCACTACTTTGCTGACGCATTTGACAGCTCACTACCAGCTTATAATTTTTTTGGATTGGAATTTTTCTTGGACTTCTCCGATTGTAACAACAGGATCAGCCGTTGTGATGGAAATGAGTGCATTTATTTTTACTTGGGTGCAGAAAAATGTTTTTTTGCTTAAAATTAATTTTATAAGGATTCTAAAACAAGCAAATTGACATTCATCTTCAAGAATCCACAATTTATTCTGTCATATTCCTAACTTCTCAACGCGCGATCGTCATGAAGTCACATTGTATGTTACAACTTTGGAAAAAGCCTGTCAAACACGCGACACCACGAGCGTCACTTTTTGATTTGCCCTTTAGAACGTGACGTGGGCACAATTGATTTATTTCATTGAAATATTATTCAGCTCTAATTTTTGACGACTCAAACTCTTTTTTAACTTAATCTTGATCCCAAAAAGGGTAAAACAGTGAAAACCTTTTTTTAGTTAATACCAACGAGTTTCAGTTCGTAGTCCATTTTGTTTTCATTTGTGACGCAAATTAAAAGAAGTGGGAATTAAAAAGTACGAAATCTAGCTTTGATTTCCAAAGCAAAATCCACGTTTTTTCCATGTAGGAAATTTTATATGCAAATTTCTCATAAAACAACAAACAATTTTAGGCCAAGATATATTTCACGAACAAATCAAAATCAAAATCAATAATATCGAAGTCATAAATGCTTATGGTTAACCCTCTTCCAATTACTTCAGTAAGATATGGTTGCGTGGCCTCCAACGCTTGGTATTTGGTAGAACAGCGACATCCGAACTAAGAAAGTCTAAGGGACCCTTATCCGCAATGGAAGCTATTAGGTCTACCAACGTGGTGTTGAATTGAGTGTTGGCAAATAATATGGAAAAAGATTAGACATGGTTTGACAAATCAGAATGACGAAAATTTATTTTTTGCCCTCATGTTATCGACAATTAAAACAATTTTTTTTAACAATAATATTTTTTTGTCTAAACATCAAGCCCACTAAAATAACACGTAGAAATCTACAAAAAGCATGTAAAAGCAAATCCATTGTGTCTTCGTTCTTATTTAAAATCGTGTTCTGTCAACAAAAAACGGTCAGAAGCACAATGGCATAAGGTTGTTGAATTACCTAGCAAGTAATCGAGGATGTCCGCTCGACTCGTTCAAGCAAATACACCTCTTGGTATTTCAAATTTGATTTTCTGTCAAAAAAGCAATCGCGAACCAGTTCTTTTTCGACATTTAATAATTTTACAAAATAGCACACTGAAACACGCATCAACTGTACTCATGACAACGAACATGTCGTGTACTAGAAAGCCAATGTGACTGCTGATTTTTTTTCCTAAAAAGCTACGTGTTCTAGCGCAGCATGTGAGCACGACGCATGTAAAAAAACATGCGAATAATTTCCATGCGAGTGCCACCTTCACATGGAAACATGTGGCATTTTGGGACAAATTCTACATGCTGTGTCCTACCTGTATTTTTTACATCCAACGACATTCGATCAAAAGTTACCTGCAATGAATATTTAACCCGAATGTGGAATTTTTCCTTAACAGCATATACATACAACGATTTGCATGTCGGGCTTCAGCAAAATCGGAATATATTTGATACGCAACTAAGTCCTCGCTGTTTCTTTTTAATGATAAAAAAAAATTGCAATTTTATTGTGAAAATGTGGTTACAAATGAATCATTCAATCTATTGCGCACCGCTAGTTACAATTTTTTTCCCATCTTTCTGGCAGAGCTCTGGTAAAAGCGTTCCTCTTTTGAGGCTATCCATAAATCAATACATTTTTTGATCTCTTCATATCAGCGGAACTGCTGATCAGCCAAGACCATGTGCCATTGGATGGAAAAAGTTTTATTCAGATGGGAAATATTGCGAATAGGGATAGGACTTTCCATTCAAGCGTTTCCACGAAAGTCAAGCATTTCCTTGAGGCCGAGTGTTGTCATGCTGTAGCATCCCTTTCTCGCGCCTCGGCTCTTATTGTTTCGCGCAGTGCTCAGTTCAACGCAAGCAATCGCTTGGAAATGGCTTGACGGGTAACTCTTAATGCTGAACCAAGTTATTCTGTTGAGCTCACTGTGTCAATTCAGCGTCTTCCATGGAAGCCGTTGGTTTTCCTTCATGCGGACGGTCGTCAACATCGGAATGACGGAACCAATTCCGACACGTCGTTTCACTTAGAGCAGCATCTTCGCAAACGTTTTGGATTTCTCAATGTGCTCATGTCGCCATTTTGAAAAACTTTTTGAAATCGCCGAATGAAAAAAGAAAATCAATTCTTCCCTCAAATGACGAAAATTTGACACAAATTCAGACATTTTCAAAAAACCAAAAGTTTGTTATGTCAAAATCGACCAACATTTACTGCAAGAGCCATCTATTGACAAAAAGCGACTTGGTTGCGCATCTAAAACATTAATTTTGGTATCCACTTTTAGGCTTCGTACTTTAAAAATGGAACTCTTTTGGACACTGATGAAATTAAATTTTTTTATATACTTGTTCTTCGCCTGTTAAATTATGGCATAAGTTTGTTTTTGTCCTACTCCTTTGGTCTCATTCCGAATAGATGAAATACAGCATTTGTTCAGCCCATACTACAAAAAATTCATGCTTCCCCTCCAACTCAGATAGAAACACTGTCGAATCGTTAGCTTATGGAATACCTTAAATCACGTAAACTTCTTTCTAAGAGACAGTAGATTTTACATAGGAAAAGATCTGACGGTAATGTGAAGGCATGGCATCACACTCACTCCATGGTTCGGGTTGTGCTTTTCAAATTATTCAATTAAAGGAGAACTGGTTGGTTTTAGTTCAGTAATTCAAAATAAAATACTGGTGTGCCGAAGGGTTAGGTTTTGTTTGCGCATCTTTTTTATTTTAAATTTTTTCGCGTTTTTCATCTTCGGCCGTTGAAAAAGAATATCAGCATCTAAGTCGAAGCTATTGCAAGACGTACGTTTGTTTTTCGGTGGGTGCTAGCGTGAAATGAGAGATCTTAAATAATTAAAAGTAATGGGAATCCTGTGTTCGTAAGTTGAAAGGCTTAACTTTAGTTTTGTTTCTCACATATTTATATTGTATTATTGTAGAATCCTTGAAAGTTGACATCAATTTTTTGGATTGTTTTAGATGCCTTGATCAACACCAAAAGCATAAGCCAGTCTATGAAATCCCATTTAGCGAAGGCTAAATTTTTGTATTTTTTTTTTTTTGGATTTAAAGCCGAAGACATTTAAAACCGATCGACTAAGTAAGCACACAAGCTGAAAGTTTGTAGCTTTTTCGGAATCACAAGCGGATACTTTAGATTCTGTACGCATTTATACTCAGAAAAAAAAACCTTCGAGTGCGAGTTTGATTCTCACACGAAGGGTTCCGCACCACTCTACAGTATGCAACACTTTAGATATTTTTTGTAACGTTAAATTTTACATGGTTGCGCACATAAATTCGAGTAAACCAGATGCCGATTGGTTATGTTGTCATACTACGAGACATCTAGTAGATAGATTTTCTTAAACCTATCCGCTACAAAGTAAGTCCTAGACTTGAAATAAAAGAACTGAAAAAAGACACTTTACAAACGAACGCTCTAAAAATTATAAAGCAAAGTATCACCAAGAAAACGCTGCAGACTTATTGTAGAAATGTATTTTTCTTTTGGCAATTTCATGTGAGCGCAACTTCAAATTCTTTCGAAATTCGTTTATAATGTCAGAATGTAGTGATGTTAGGTTTCCACCCAACCAAAGGAAGTTTCACAAACGTGTAAGTGTTTTGTTTTCGTGGCGTCAATTTCTACAATACAAAATAAAATAAATTACAATATCATTTTCTGAAAATAATTTTCAACTTCATATCACTATAGTTGAATACATTCTGTGATGCATGTATCTAACTAAAGCGGTTCAGAAAATATAGCCCTGTCAGACGGACGGATGGACGGTCAGACAGTAATAGAGTTCCGTTCTCACCTCTAAGGTACGGAACCCTTAAAAATGCTCAATTTATTTCCTTTCCTGAATATTCTAGCCTCCAGAAATGCGTCTGTTATTTTTATTTTACATTTTCTGAAGCATTTCTTAAACTCCCACCGGGTGACATTCCCATCGACAAAAATGTACTTTATTTTAAGATAACGTACGTACGAGTAAGTTGACGGCCTGTGGCATGGTTTCGTTCCACAGAAACGTGACAACATCACATCTCAATATCAGCTCTTTTGAAAACTCGTTGTAGACACGGGATATCTTTCTTAAGTAATGCCTTTGACATATTTACATCTTTGCAAGTCTTTAGTCTGTTTCATAATAATCAACGACAAGCCTTTCCAACTTGTTCCGTCAAAACCATGCGATGCGCGTATGCATGCCTGAGCTTCTTCTATTGCCCCAAGGGGACAATTTACTGTGGGAATTCTTCTCTCAACATGTGGCAACCCAAACAAGCCATAAACTTTGTGAAAATAAATGGCTAATTCCCAACAAGAAAACTCACTTCCGCACACAGCAGCATCCAATATATGCCAACCTATGTAACTGCTTATTCAAGAACATGTATCTAGATACGAGTTGAGTTTGTTCTGAAAATAATCTCACTTGCTCATGTTCGTATGCAGATTTATTCATTTTAACGCGAAGAGGGTCCTTCTTATGTGTGGTAACCCACAATACTCTAGTGTAAATCAAGGACGTGACTTTCCATCGTCATCTACTTCAAAACCCATGATCTGAAGACTGAATCCTTTTTGCTATACGTTTTTTTTTTTTTATTCTAAAAAAAAAATCTGTTATGTTTACAATGACATTGGCTTTGGCATTGACGAAACGCTAAAGATGTGTGTTCTCTTTGTACCAATATCGTTGTTCTAGTTTAATTGTTTTACCAAGCTTCTGGCAGCGCGCAACTTCGTCCTTTTTCATTTTCATAAATCAATGTCAAGCTAGTTGAATGGAAGCAGTGCACAGTGTGAACAATCTCTGACAAATGGATTTAACTTAAATAGTAGTTCATCCTGCTTAAGGGTCTATTCTTGCATTCCGAATCACAGCTTCCAGGGGGGTCGCATGTCATGTAAAGCACGAAACTTTGGATTCCTGTGATTCTGGTTCGCCTGAACTAGAGTTTCTATTACAAAACAGATGAGAGTTCGACCACCCACTTGTCATGTTAACTTATTGTTTTTTTTTCTTTTCTTTTTCAGATTTCGAATACATTTGCATGTTTTTTTTATGTTTCTTTTTAGTTTTAGAAAACATATTTTCTTTCCCCCATTTTGATGTTATCCGTACATAAACATAACTCCTCATCCGAGACGAGAGTTGTTTACCATTTTTGTATATTTTTTTTTTTGCTGTTTATCTATCAAATGAGGCACTTGCTTGTCTGTGTATTCATCTAAGGATCAAGCGTTTTAAATAAATCAAGAATCCGTCTGGGTCTTCTTTTTTTAAATGGTTTAAGAGAGGGAACTATTTTTGCTTATTTCTTCTCTCTTGTCGAAGTAATTGGGGCAGAACTTTTGAGTTACGCAAGTGACCTGTTAAAGGACTAAAAGTGTCTCAAAATATTCCACCAAATAAAATAAGTCAGTGTATAAGATGATTGCTTTGGGGAATTTTTGCGAAGCTTATGACACCTTTTAAAACTGCTCAATCAGAAGGGAGATACTTGTGCCATTTCTATTTACCTTCTTTACAAGTTTAAGTATTTTTCAGCAGTGAAAACCAAGAAATGTGTTAGGATGAAAGTGATAAGTTTCAATTACTTTAAAGCTAGCTTCAATCTCACTTGATTGTTCTTCGTTCTTCTTTTTGCCTCAGAATAAATCAAGTCCATTTCAACCTTTTTTTAAAAAAAATCCTTCAATCTTTTTATTATATTCTTCGTTTTTATTTTGAAATAAAAAAAAATAAACTAACTTAACGACCGGGAAGTGTCTCAAAAAATGGACAGACATAAATGGTAAGTCAATTTAAAGAAGACATTTCCAGTTTCAGAACGCTGTGCGACTTAAAGTTTCTTTTCGGCTCTAAGAGCCTTTCCAAGTCACAATTTAAAGAACTTGGAATATGTTTCGAAAAGAGAGCCGATTCATGGAAGAAGGGTTCAGCTTCAGACTTCAATTTCTTAATCTATGCAGTCTTAAAACATTTAGTGACAAGACATCACTGACATCTAAATTAATGGTGACTGCATTTGAAAATAACAAACCAAGTAATTACTAAGTAGTTTTAAGAAATTGTGCAAGTGCGGGTCGAACATGCACACGAAGGGTTCCGTAGCACCGTACAATGAACTATATATAATATTTTTCATTTTTAAAATTTCTCATAGCCTTGTTCTTGGCGTACAATTGAGTTCTAAATTTTGTTTTTTGTGATGTAACTACAAATTTAAGGTTTCTTTTGCTTCTTGTTACAATGATCCTACCAGCTTCTGTTTTTCTTTTTGAGGCGCGGAACCCTAAAAATATACTTAAAAATAATACTTCTAAAAGTAGAAGAAGTGAGTTTTAAATTTTGATTTTTGTGATGTTATAGGACTACCGGTTGAAAATGTCGTTATTGCAGACATGCCTCTGAGGTGAATTTCGACCATGACAGCTGTCACATCAGAAACTTCATGTCATTGTCTAATTATTTCAGTCTAGGTTATTGGTCATTAGTGAAAACACACAAGTTTTTGTAAAGCCGTAATATGTCTACATTCGTGCCATCAAAACAACATTTGCGGGAAGTTTTAATAAGCTTCTTTCATTTAAAGAAAAAAGCAACCGAAGCGCATCAATTGCTTACCGAAGCTTACCCGGGCTATACTATAGACGTTAGAATGTGTCAGCGGTGGTTTAAGCGGTTCAAAGATGGTGATTTCGACACCGAAGACAAAGAACGCCCCGGCCAGGTGAAAAAGTTTGAAGACCATGAATTGGAGGCATTGCTCGATCAAGATCCGTCACAAACGCAAGAAGAACCTGCAAAATCACTTGGCGACGCTCAGCAAACCATTTCCGATCGTTTGAAAGCAATGGGAATTATCCGAAAGGTAGGACATTGGGTGCCGTATGAATTGAAGCCACTAGACGTCGAACGCCGATTTTGCGTGTCCGAAATGCTGCTTGAACGCCACAAAAAGAAGTCTTTTTTGCATCGAATCGTCACTGGTGATGAAAAATGGGTACATTACGATAATCCAAAACGTCGGGCGACGTATGGATACCCCGGACACGCCTCAACATCGATGGCCGTTCAGAATATTCATGGCCTGAAAGTTATGCTGTGCATTTGGTGGGACCAGAAGGGTGTTGTGTATTATGAGCTGCTAAAACCGAATGAAACAATCACAGGCGAGGTCTACCAGCGACAATTCATGCGTTTGAGCCGAGCACTGAAGGAAAAACGGCCGGAAACGGTCGCAAGACACGATAAAGTTATTTTGCAACATGACAATGCTCGGTCACATGTTGCAAATGTCGTCAAAACTTACCTTGAAACACTCAAATGGGATGTCCTACCCCACCCGCCGTTTAGTCCGGACCTTGCGCCGTCCGATTACTATCTCTTCCGATCGATGCAACATGGCCTGGCTGACCAGCACTTCCGTCATTACGATGATGTCAAAAAATGGATCGATTCGTGGATTGCGGCCAAACCGGTCGAATTTTTCAGAACGGGTATCCATGAATTGCCAGAAAAATGGGAAAATGTGTGGCTAGCGATGGGCAATACTTTGAATATTGAATTTATATCTATTTTTCCTCAATAAAGCATTGATTTTTGAAAAAAGCGACATTTTCAACCGGTAGTCCTATTAAATAAAAATTCAAGTTTTTCGGATTTTTCTTTAACTTGTCTTTTGACTACGTAATGAAATAGATTGTTCTACAGCTTTGTTACAGTGATCCTACAAGCCTTTGTTTTTCTTTTTGAGGCGCGGAACCTTAAAAATATTGCAAATGCATTTTTTCACAGGTTTATTACAAAAGATTCGCTTGAAATATAAAGCTATTCATGATGATTAATCAACAAAATGTTGAAAAAAAAATTTCAAAGACTTTGTAATGTTCCATTAAAGCACACTAAGTACGAAATTGAATTGAAACTTCCTTACAATCACTTGGGTACAATTGTCAATAAAAAAAACTCGTCGTTAGTCATCAAGACTTAAAAAATTTCTTCAAATGGAGACACCACACTTTATAACACTTTAACCACTGCTTCAATTTGATCACAATGTATGGTTTGTTTACATGATCCCTTGTCTTGTTCCTTTCAGCACCAAACCTTTAAGAAACGCTTGATTTTTAGATGTTCACAATCACCATGTAACAGTTTTTAAAATACAACAACACTTCCATTTCACCTTCATTGTTCATCATCAATTCCAAAAAAAAAAATATTATAAGCAAATACGTTTGTGTGTTTTGTAAAATAAATTAATTCAATTTAAAATTGTTTTTTTTTTTACCTCCCAAACAGGAGTTACAACAATGTTGAATTTTTTCACAACGTCCAACGGTTTCAGAAGTACACTACCTGTCGTCTCAAATCTTACGGCCATGAACGTTTGGGACGGGGTGTGTATGTGCTTTATTTATGCCTCATTGCTGGAGTTCGTATGCGTCAACTACGTTGGTCGAAAGCGTCCATTGCACAATGTCGTCTATCGTCCTGGCGAGAATCCAGTCACACAGGTAATAAACAAATTATTATTGCATTATAGAATTTCCCAAAAAACAAAACAAAAAAAAATCGATGCATATTTTTTCCAGATTCATTAGTTACTGTAGTTTTAAGTTAAAACTAAATTACATTTTCGAAACTAACATTTTCGCTCACCTCGAGTGTTCATACAAAAAAAATAAAAATTTAAATTATCATCTGTTTGTTGTGACATTACTCTAGATCCTTAAGATAAGATAGGCCCTAAATTTTAGGCTAGTCTAATTTAGAATTTTATCCCTTAAGCTAGAAATATTTGTATTTAATTTAAAGGCTAGGTATTCGATCGGTATTTCCTTGTACAAATTATGTCCTTTGTTTTTTGTTTTTCTCAATTCGAAAACATACAAATATTGTCGGTGTACTAACTTTAACCTTGGTTTTTGTTTTGTTTTTGTTTAATGTCTGCCTCACTGTATTGCATCGTGTCGTACAAATATGTTTTTTTTTTTTTTTTTTTTTTGTAATATCCTTTTTCAATGTTTTTTGTACGTGTGTTTTCCTGTGTTTGTTTTTTTTTACCTTTTATCCTGTACGACGACTAATGATGATGAATGCAATACGATATTTGATTGAAACAGCCAATTAATCCATAAAACACACTCTCAGACGTTGGATAAAACGTTAAAAAAGTCAACAAACACAAACACAAAATAAATAGAGATAAAAATCAATTGATGATGATTATTGTGTGTGTATTTTTAGCAAAGGATTTGAATGAGACATGAGAGAATGCACACTCTCGAGAATGAGTAATCGTTGAATTGGATTTACAATGAGAAGCGAATGATTGCGCGATTATAAATCGCTTAGTGTAGTAAGTGGTTTAGAGTATAACCCTTTAATTATAAACTTTAAAATAGAGCTTTGTTGGATTTTTTGTTATTAAAATAAATAAATATTATAAAGAAATATTTAAGGAATGATTCCTATTGCAATTTTATTTAAGTATTTATTTTTATATCACTAAGATATTTTGAAAGTTTTTTAATAATATTTCGCTGACGAAATTTTTACTAAAGTAGTTATAAGAAATTTATATAAGGCCATTGGAAGCAAGACGTTCATTTATATGAAAAAATCGCGAACACCACAAATCACATTGCGTAGATTTATTTATTTATTTTATCGACTGATTCCTAGTGATTCATAATATAGTGATTTTAAATTAATTATACAGTACTTCAAAGTGGAACTCATACACATGAGTATTTTTTTCTAATTTCACTTAAAAAGCTTAAATAAAGTAGTTTTTTTTTCCAACGAAACATGAAGAACTATAAAATTTTATGTTTATTTTAAATACAATTATTTCAATGAAAAATTAACCAAACAAATTAATTCGTTTTATTTGCAAAAAGTTTAATACTTAATTGATAGTCCCTTGTTTTTTTTACAGACATTTTTCACAGTAGCGATTGATAATGTTGTGACGTCGTATTTTTTTCTTCAAATAACTCCGAAGATTTTCGATCACATTAAGGTCAGGTAATTGTGGAGGAGTTTCAATTGCATTTGGGCAGTTGTCCAGTAACGACAAATGCACGTTCCAGGCCATATGCATGGGATTGCTGTCTTGGCAATGCTAAAAACAATCTTTATTACCAAGTTTTTCTGCACTTGCTTTTAAATTCCTGGTTCATAATCTCCTCGCCGAAATACAGATTTCTAGTTCTAGCTGCCGACATTATTCAGCCTCAAACAATGACTGATTCTCCACCATCCTTGACGGTTCTTCGTTGAGTTTTCTAACTAACTACAAACAGTAACTCTGCCGTCTAATCCAAAAAAATTAAATTTGCTTTCGCCAGAAAAAGATAAATATTTTCCAATAGTCAAAGTCTCTGTGAATGTAAGCATTGGCGAAGCTCTTCCTCTTGCCCTTATTTTGCTTGTTGATAAAGGGTTTCTTTCTGGCCTTTCGACAATGATAATTGTGTTTTCTTAAACTAATGCGAATACTTTCTGTACAAAGTTTTCCCCAAGCTAATTTTCAGCTTCTTGCGCACGTTTAACGGCGCTAATCATTTATCAATTAAAATCTTTCGGCAGCTTCTCTTGGGCTTGTTTTTTGGAAGAAATTTAGTTTTCTGTATCGTTTTACCACGTCTGTGCAATTTCTCGCAAATTTTTTCCATTTTAATGTTGGAAAATTATTAATTTTCACAAATCCAGAGATGTCTGCTCACGTTAACAACCCGTTTTAAGTTAAACTTTACTTTATTGCATCGTACCTAATTTTGAGGTGATTTTGTACACATGTGAAGACTTATTTTTGGATTTTTTTATAGAATTTTAAAATTTTTTCAATAACTTAATACTTAAACTTACATATTTTACATATTTTGTTCACTAAAATTTATCCTACTTTCGCTTTTTTAGTGAAAATTCCAAAAATACACTCTTGTGTACGAATTTCACTTTGATGTACTGTACATAATTTAATAAATAATAAAACATAAATAAGATATTTTTGGGAGAAGACACGAGAACTCAATAAAATAATTGCAACAATTTATTTTTCAAATTATTTCTTTTAAAACAAAAGTCGATATTATTGCAAATAAAATTAAAAAAAAAATGTAGGAACCCATTTATTGCACCCATAGTCTGTACCGTGTGAAGGAATGTAGTAGCAAAGCGTTTGTATAGGTAAACAATATTAAGGAATTAAGAAGAGCAATTCCATAATGAATATTGGATAATCTAAAATATCTTTTACAAACTAAAGCTACAAGTGTTTGTAAAATAAACAAGCATCTATCTTGATATGCAGTCCAACCCAAACAAGTTTTCTTAAAGCATAAGTTGTGATGATGTTGTTTGATAATTCAATAAAGAAACCATAACAAGGCATTTTTTTTTAAGAAACATCATCAATATGAGCTCTTAAGTTAATATTTGCGTCAAAATAAGTGAAGGAGATCGTTAAGCACTTAAAATTTTACATTTTAAATTGACCAGTTCAAAATGGTTTGTAGCTTCAACATTTAAAGACTTAAGTTTCGTTGCAGCAATAAACAATCCGCAAGCGTAGAAGTTTCAAAATAAATAGTTTAACGCCTTCAGCATATATGAAAAAAAGCTATGGTATCTTAACGCAGCAAGCAAATCATTTACTACAATAATAAAAAGAATGTACCTTAATGACTTCCTTGTGGAAGATTCGATACCATTTGTATGAGACACAACATCTAGCCTCAGCCTTTTTTTGTACTGTAGATAAATTATTGTATTATTATTGTTCATATTATTGTATATAAATATTATTATTGTACATTTAAAAAAATAATGAATGCTTATCCTAAATAATAATATAAATACCGATTGCGCTTTTCGAAAAGCAAAAAAATCTTTATTTTGACTCTGCCAAAATGTTTTTTTTTAAATAACAACTTGATATCATAGAATGGCACTAGCAACCAATCGGCGGGTAGTCCTTACTTTTGGGCGCGAATTCCCGATATGCTCATGGTTGACAATTGCTCTTGATGTACATAGATGTACCATATCAGAATATATTTCATAATCTCTTTTTTACATTTGAGGAGTGGTCCTAAAGAATTGATAGTGAATATATATATGTATATATATAGGTTATAAAAAGTTGGGTTGGATTCATTAAGTTAAGTCAACATAAAGACTAGATTTAAGAATAAAGTGTGCTGGAGTTTGTCAAGGTAAAAAAAGGAGGACTTGTAGATTAATTTTCATAAGTTTTTATAAGTATTGTAAATGCCATTCAGCATGAGCGTTAATTTGATACAAGGAAAGACGTTTTAGAATTATTTACACAAAAAATAAATCAGCATATCTATGCTTGCGGTTAGCACCTAAGTAACCGAGACACTACTTCAAATTTCCATTCTAGTCACTAACAAAAGCTATCCAAAATTAAATTAAATACTAATTCGATTCATTTAAAATATATTATTTTAAAAATATTATTCATATCAAAAATATATTGCAATATTGTCGTATTACCAAAAATTGGATGAAATTTTGAATGCTTCCCTTATCTGTTTGCAATTCTGCAACTCAATTTTGGTCTGCAACAATTATACCCTCGAAAATTATCATTCAGTTTAAAATAGATCCGTCATTACTCATTTAAATTCTTACTTTCAAAATGACCCTTAAAAATAATAGAATATCATTTTTGGACATGGAATAAGAAATAAGAAATACCACATTTAAATGCGATAGAAAACGTAAAAGCATTAACCCACTTTCAAACAACGTAAGGCTTCATCTTAGAGATCCCTGCTGATCATCAATTTACACCATATTTCCACCATAAGGCAGAATCTACTACCCACTAAAACTAGAAATGTTTGTCTTTGATATTTTTAACCATATTTGAAAATATGAAATAAGTTATTTGTATTCTGATAGACAACACTTTTACCTTACGATTAGAAACAGGCAGATTCTAAGACTTTTTAAAGAAATTATTAAATTATTGTAAATCCAACAACGTCTAGAAAAATATGTTTTTCATTTACAAATAAAAGCAAACTAAAATATACTAGGTAACCCTTAAAAAATAATAATTTTTTTAAATATTATTCCTCTATTTTATTGTTTGAATTACAAAAGAAAATTGTTTTTTAATTTAAGAAAACTTCAAACTTATGAACCCTGTTTTTTGCATTAAATAAAAAAAATGATTCTTGCAAATTAAATTAATTACTAAGCTAAGAAAGAGAAATCAATTGCAAATGCATTTATCGACTAAATGAAAACATTATTTCCCAATTTTCGTGATTAACACAAACATTTCTCGAATCACAAGTTATCTTTCTAACCGCACCTCAAAAGTTCTATATTTTCTTTTGTGTTGAAAACAAAACAATCTTCAAAAATTCCCCCTTAAGAAAACACGTTAAAAAACAATGTTAACCTTAAACTATATATCTTATTTTTTTTTAAATTAAGTTATTAAAAAAAACAACAAACTTTTAAACAAAAACAAAAAAAAAATCTTAAAGTGTGTTTTGAGTATGAAAATATTTTGTGTACATTTTTCCAGCGTCTTCCAGCGGTTCTAAGCAGGATCGGAGTTATTCTTGCAAGTCCTTTGGTAAGCTATTTCGCACAACACCAAACTACTACAACAACAACAGAAATATCCCCTCACACAATACAAAACAGAAATTAATTAAAACAAACAAAAAATATACAAATTAAATAAATGGAAAAATTTAATTAAAAACAAAAATGCTAAATTTCTTTTGTGTAAAACATTCATTATCACCTGCTAATGCTTTTGTTGTCAATTTAATTGATTGTTAAATTTTGTTCAATTGTTATTTGTCTAATTTATTAAATCCAAAGCATGCTGTATTTCGCTTATTTGCAAAACAAAAGTTACAAATTTCAAATTTATGTTGTACGAGTATATGGCAAAACGAAATAAAATCCCGCACGCTTACATTTGTTATAAATACAAAAACTTACACTTTGATAATATTATTAATAAATGTTTATCTGCTGCTTGTATGTTAAGATTGTTTGTTAATCTCTTTCGCTTTGTTTTTATTCTTTGTTACTGAAAACACACTTTAAGGTCACAAATAATTGGGAAAAATGTTTCGAAAACTCACAATCGATTATATTGTGTGAGAAACAAGTTAAAACAATAACAATTAAATGAACAGCACTATCTAAAAAAATTCAATACGTATTAGATAGTTGAAGCAAATTTAGAAATTAAACAATCTAAGGCTAAATGCAATTTGAGTAGAATTTATTTTGCTTAAGCTTTTAACTAAAAAAAAAGAAAGTTTTTGAAAATGGAAATCAAACCAGATTCTAGATTTATGCAAAATAAGATAAGCTATTTTACTATTTAAAATGTTAGGTTTAATGCTTCCCGTTAATTAATTAACTACTTATATATATATATATTAGTATTGAGTCTGCCTTATTCCACTTTAATAAATAAAAATATTAATATTTTTTTTATTTTAATTAATTCATTTTTTAATTTGGTTTTTTTATTATTTGATTTTTTTTACTGTGAGCTTGTTCCAAAACTTGTAAACAAAGTTTTAACATATTTTATACCATTCAAGCCAAATTTTGAGAAATCATAAAAAAATAATTTATTCAATAAACAAAAAAATCAAATGTTTCGAAACCGAATCGTCAAACTACTACTGTCTCAGAAAACCAGATCAAATTTCATCAAATTAGGAAATTAGTTCCACAAGGAAACGAGCACAAGGCTGGTCTTTAAGTACAAAGTTGCCAACCACATAAAAGCGAACAAAAAGTTGTCAACACGGTAAAAATACTTCCATGCAAAAGACCACAATCTTTTTGTTCAAATATGGGGCTTTGTGAGCTATTTTTTCAACAGAAGTTCAGATTTTAAAATATTTGGGTATTTAAATTAAAATTTGAAGTAGCAAATGAAATAACAGATGAGCTGCAAGTTATTTTTATAGGTTAGTTATATAACTAGGGCTAACGTCAGTTGGACAAGCCTCGACAATTGATGAGATAATTTTTTAATTCGAAACAAGAACGCGATTACGAACATTACATAAGGAGGCACGTACAGGACACTGGTCAACAAACACTTCCGATACCAAGCTGGATATATCCCACAACCATGAGAGCCAGAGTTGTAAAAGAATAAAATCTTCTGAGCAGATAATTTTATTGATTACATCCAGAATGAATTCAAGTCATTTTGCTTACAAACTGGATTAAAAAAAATCTAAGTCATCATTCTTTTTATGCCAGTAAAAAGGGTATTCTATTTTAAGTATTCATGGAATTAGGTCAAAATGATAAATAAATTCACTTGATGTTGATTGAAATCTGAAGTGAATTCACATACAGTCAACTGAAGTCGCTGAAATCAGAAGAAGTAATTGGAATTACTTTGATAAGTGGTGAAATAATGTAAGCCAATTATTTTTTCGTGGGCTAATGATATCTTAAACATATTAAGCCAAATAAATGCAGCTCGGGCTAGCCGAAATGAATTTCTTGGGAATGCATAACCTTATGACGAAAATGTAAGTCTTTCATAATAACTGACTTCGAAACTATATGTTCTTTGTGGTATGACCCCTTCCATACAAAAAATTAAATTGCAGGAGCTGAATACGTACAAAAAAATAGTACTAAACTTTTGAGTTATGGCCCAAAATAGACGCCCGTGGAAACTGACTGTTTAGTGTTTCGCAAGTGATCTCGCTAACGATTCCAATATTTTCCCAATTACACTTAATGCAAAACTGGCTAGACAGCGAAACCAACAGGCGAACTAATGGGGATGCAGTATAGAGGGAATCCTGTGATCCTCCTTGTCCCAATCACGACCCCGCCGACAAAACGAGGAAGAAGATACTAGTTCAATATTTACATAATGTGTAAGTTAATCCATTTTCTTTCAACGAATTCAAACAATTTGGGTTGAATTCATTGACTTCAATCGATTTAAAGTGAACACACTCATGACTTCAACGAGGCATATGAATTCACTGCTGACTTCATCCAAGCTTACGTAAATACAATTCTTTTCCAAAAATTATTTCATTCATGATCAAAGTATTCGCAATCTTTTTGAATTCAATTCCAATTATTTCTATTTTAATTTAGTGAATGTATTCTTGAATAAAGAATGCATCCTTTAACAATCCTGCCAAGTCGAAAAAACAGCCGAATAATAGGCTTATTAAAGTTACATAAAAAAAAATTAAAATTTATTTCTACTGTATGGAGTTTGATGTGTTTAATTTTTGTATTAAAAATAATACCGCCAAATTATCATAGCGTCCAAGGTGCCCACGGGAGAGTTGCTTTGTCTTTACAAAATTGTCTTTTGGGAAACAATTGTAGTTACTCTGCTTAAATCTCGTCGACCATTCATCAACAGTGATTGTCTGAGTAAATCCGTTTCCCCAGACAGAAATTGCACAGCTCACTGACCTTTATGTTCAATACAAATGTTTTTGATGGCTGTATGTAGAATTTTCCTCATTCCAATATCTCATTTCTTATCATTTCCATAGCCATTGTTCTCAAAATCAAGTGTTTTCAAACATTCGTTCTTATCGAAGACGAATCGAAAACGCTTGACTAAAAAGTTCAAACGACTTGGAATTATCCTGAATTCTTCTACGAACCCTTTCATCATTTCGTACACCCACTGACGCAGAATGAGAAACATGTTAAACAATTTGAAACTTACTAGAAGTACATTTTTTGGCATTCTTCTATATACAGAAAGGTCGCTTATTGCAATGCCAAAGAGGACCAAACTCACTAGGGATGTATGTACATTTTATAGGTAGGTCAATTTATAAATTAAAAAACACTTATTTCAGGTACAGTAAAAGGAATTCAATTCTTAAAATATTTTTCCTCCTGTAATTGAAAATATTTTGGGACAAAACCTTAAATTTGGGTTTTTGTTTCGTTCGAATCGCACGAAAGAAGAACCGGAAACTATAAACTATTTAGGAACTTTGCTCATTTAGAACTCGATTTCTGTGTTTCTTCAATCGACTGAACATCCAGAGGGGAAGTCACAAAAACAATTAGATCAAATGAGTTCGATTAATATCAATATGGAAATTGCTTAAATTCATCAGAATTTTACTAGCTTATTGAATTTTTTTAATGGCAAATAGAGCGTCGAGTCAGAGAAACATTGCATAGCACTTAATTTGAGTGATGACGCAATCGTTCAAACAAACTAAACACATCTGTTGCAAGTAAATAATACCGCGAATTTGGACCGAATAGAAAAATGGGTAGTTTGTCTTTTAATTTCTCATGATGTAGCTTTGAGTTCGATTTGTTAGGTGATGAATTTCAACATTCCGCTGAAAACAATCAATTATTTGTAGTTCTTGTCATTGTATTCAGGGGGCTCCTACTCTTTATTCCTTGCCACCTTTCTGGCTAGCTCATCGGGCTTATATTGTTTAAAATACCATCCTGTCATATCTGTCTTAACAGATTCGAATATGCCTCTTTTTTCTGGAAATGGTTTCGAATGGTGTGTTATTTCAGTGCACTGTTGTTCTTGATTCTCATAGTGTACGATTCCACCGCGATTTCTTTTCGCGTCTTCACTCGTCAAAAATAATTCGACAATTCGTATATCACCGAAGTGGGTCACGGGCTTTAAGTATTCCGGTTAAAACAATTGCTATTTTGTTCGCCTTTTTTTTTACTTCATAATTTGTATAAGCAGGTTAAACAATATAATTTTTTCCGCACAAGCGGCGGCCCAAGGTTAAAAGACTTTACATAAAAACAACAATCTCTTTAAATGATTCGTCAGAAATTTGGTTGGAAAAAATGTACTATACAATGTTTGATTCCGAATTTGAACGCGAAACCCCACGCTCAGCAGTCTGACGTCTTAGCCACAATTATTTATAAAAGTTCAAAAAAAAACTCAAAGAACTGTGACCTTGTGACCTTGGCGGCACAAATCATCCCTATGGAAAAATCGATCAGAAAGAATGGAAACATTCTTCCTAAGCTAGCTCGAAGAAAGTCAAATTGCTTTTAAAATAATTTAAATATTTTCGCAAATCCAAATAAATGAATTACAAACAAATTTTTTTCGGAATAAACGGATGGTCACCCGATCGAAGCAAATAAATTACAATCTGTCAGATGTTTAACCAACGAATAAATGTTGAACCAGCCACATAGGCATGACTAAATCAATCACCAAAATACACTTCCTAATATAGGGACTTACGACGAAAAAAATACTGCGAATTAAGAGAATAAATAAATGGCTAACAAATTTTATCACACTTAACGCCCGATATGAAAAAAAAAACTCAAAAACAAAATATGATTCGGGTCACAAGACATTCCATGCTTTTCCGTATCTATTTCCTCGCTCTACATAAATGCATTAAAAGAGTCGTCATCATCCCTTGAGAGACAGGAAATGAAAAAAAAGAGATCAAGAGTTCCAAAAACATTTTTCAAATCGATGAAGTTCCGACTTTCCAATTCTGCTTCGGTTTGTAAAGGAATTGATGGCAACTCATGCTGAGTTTGCAGGCTCCTGATGCATCCAATATGCATTGTAGCTCTCATCAATCGAAACCACAATATTGCCGACGCCATCCCCCAAGAAAAATAAGATCCAATCACCTTTGACTATGAGGAGAAAAAGGAATATTTTAAATGGAAAATCATCCTCAACCCGATAACTGCTGATGGTATTAGCTGATCGATGAAAAGACATTTGATCAACACCCATTTGCTCAGCTCACTGTCTCGTTGATTAATGGATCCTTTGAACATCTCTTCTTGTATGCAGATGACGAAATTCACTTTGATACCACAAGGCGTAATTTGTCGAAAGCACTGACACAGTTCTTCTGGACTCTTGAAGTTGGCTACCATTCAACATAGTTCTATTCTATTTGTTCAATTTGTTCAAAATGCCGCAAAGTGGGATAATAGACATCAGTTGAAGGAATGACAATAATCAACGGATTTGGCGGACTGACTTTAACATTTTTATGATTGTTTACGTAACATAGAAGAAGTGGCGTTTGAAGTTCATTATTCATGGGGTAGGTATTTTAAAGCGTATATCATACAAAAAATGATTCAATTGGGTTCAAGGAACCTAAAGATTGCGGGACGAATTAAAAGACTGTGTACTGGCAAGAAACTCGAATTCTCCATGGTTGGTGTCCGAATAGGAATGAACTTATTTGCATTCACATAATTCGCAGTATTTTATCTGCTATTAGATGATATTACTGTAGGCGCAATTTTCTTTGTTTTGATGGATTCCATCATCACTCTGCTGTTAGTGTTGCTATGAATGACAGGAGCGCGCCATATTAATGTTAGTCGATATTTCAATTACAATATAATTTTCTTCTTACTTTCCAAGGACAATAAAAATTCATTGTCCAATCTATTTACCTATAGAAATGGAAAATAACTGAAACTTGAATGCAGGCAGTCAAACTTTGGCATACTCATGTGAAATACATTCTCACCTATAATTCCAAATTTGAAATACTCGTTCTTAGCTTCGAGTGAATCAAATGGTCATGAGCAAATAATTTGCAAATAAAAACGAAAATTTCTCATATGGATAAATAGTAAACTTTCATATGATTTAAGGGTTCCGTTCCGAAAGGCTGCTTCCGTTTGTCTGACCGTCCTAAACCGTAATTGGCAGGCATTTGCAAAATGTATACTATACTCGCTTTAACAACAAACACTTAAAATAAAATTAAGTTTAAAATAAAAGACAAGAAAAGCCACTCAAATTTATGAAAAGAACTAGACTATGAGAATTTTGATTTATTTTAAAATTGTATATAGTACGGTGGAACGGAACCCTCTGTGCGCATATACGAATCGCATTTGACCACAATTTAAATATCCTTACTAACTACTTTTCATCGCAAGCTTAACTAATTCAAAGTCATTTGTATTTTCTTTTTTAATGTCATTGATTTATCAACTAATGACACTCTTCAACAACAACAGCAACAACATTTTTCAATCCCTTCTCATTTGTTTTTCAAAAAGAAGAAAGTAGAAACCTCTCAATAATTGTAACAAATTAGGATATTATCGAACGAGAATTTCATGCTGCTTTGTCATCCGAAAAGGCAGCAACAGCACCGCCTTCACCAGTTCCACCAGCTGTCGCACCGGCCACAATGCATTTTCCAACCAACTTGGCTCATACGCATCAATTTACCACTGCCCTAAGTGCCAGGAATGCTTCAAGTGTTGACGCTACCATTGGTATTCGAGAGCCGGTCTATGCCGAAACCGTTGAAGTGTATAATGGACCATCACAAACGGGACCCTATGTGCGGCAATCACGTTCAATGGCAACAAATACACCAGCACTTATAATCGGTGGCCGGAAATTATCACCAACGACGCGGACAACCATCACGGACAATGTGGTGGACGTCGAGATGACCGAAAGTCAATTGCCTGTGAAGCCTCCAAGGCGAAAATCAAGTCGCTCTACAACGCCATCGGGCGTCCGCGATGTGGAAGCCACCGCTGGCCAAAATAACCTCGCAGCGGACAATCTTGTAAGTGGGTTTGGTTTTTTGCTTGCACAATTTCCTTCTTGCTGCTTCTCAACAACATAAATGATGCTGATGATGATGATGTTACTTGCGGTGGCATGGCGTTTTGTTTTTTCTTTTCCAGGCTTTCTGTCCTAGCCCGGGGGGGTGAATTAAAACTGTATTTTGAGAAGATACTTTCAATTAAAATGTGTGCGTGTGTGTGTGTGTGTTTTCCCTTTTGCAACTTACAACACATCGTTAGGAGAAAATGGCGTACTGCAATTCGTTGCGATGTAATGTTTTTTTTTTTTTCTTTTTTTATACTGTGTGGAGTTCAAACGGGTCAGTCAGCTAAATTCTCGAGTTGTCTTTGTTCTCGGGGATGTTGTTGTAATTTGTGTGATGTTAGAAAGTGCTCATCCACCTCCGGGAGCAATTTAACCTAAATTTTTGTTCGTCTTTACGAGTTCGTAATATGTTGTGTGCCTGCAGCTATTATTTTCTCAACCCTCCAGTTGTGTCTTGTGTTGTTGTACAAGCCCTCAGACTCGCCTGGTTGTATTGCTTGCCCTAACCGAATGGAATGAGCATCTTGAACTAATAACGAAATGGAAGAAGATTTTCCCATTTCTTTATTTTTCTTTTGCTTTTGCTATACTAACTTAAGTGATCCAATTTCTGTTGCCTTATTTTTATGTAACATAGGTTGTTTATGTTCTTTGGCAGACCAGCAGAGTAAGCACCGCCAGCGTCCGTGTTGAAGGGAAAATTGAATCATTTTCACATTCATAAGGGAAGCAAAAAGGGAAAATTATGAGAATAGTTAATAATCCGGAGGGTTGTTGGGCTTAAAGAAATTTGCATTGCTTACAATTAGAAAACTTATATAATGATGTCGACAAATGTGACATGGGCACGCACTTCACGTAAAAGCTTTTGCCTCATGAAATACATAAAATTAGAATCCGATAGAGTTGCGTATGTGGGGGATGAGCAAAATGCGTACAAAAAGTCATAAACAGAAACAACAACAAAAAAAAAAACCTAAAACAAGAATGCGTATTCAAAGTTTGAAATATGTCTGATGTCACGTCAGAGTTTCGAAGGATCTGTTGGGGAAAGTTTTGTGCTGAAGTGTGCGGTGACGTTAAAAAGTTACAATTCTTAGTGGAAAGGGTCCTTTTCCCGATAGACTTGAAACTTCCATTGCCAACGACGTGGTTCCCCAATGGATTTTATCAGTTTGAAACACATTTGAAACAATGTGGTTATCTCACTCAACACGTTTTCCATCACTGCAATTGCTTGGGTACTTTTGCTTCTCTTGGCAACTTAATGAGATAAGAGGACTTAAAGTTGCTTCAAGTCAATGCACTTATATTAAAGGGTTTGTGAGATTTTTGAACAAGAACAAAATTAACATCGGAACGTTGGAAGTTCCAATCATTTTGGATACGTTAGTGTTAGTTTAATAACATCGAATGACTCGAAGTAAAAATAAAATCAAAACAAATGAGCGTGAGGGGAACATATACAGACAAAATATAAAAAGTATTTTAATTTAAAATAGATAATTTTATCGTACTCAATAATTGACAATTATGTACCCGGCTACTGCACAATAAACTGTACTGAGATACGATAAACTTATTCATCTTTCAACTGAAATTGTTTTACAATGTTTATTCTGGTAAATAACCCGATATATTTGAGGAAAGAACGCCAGTAATTCACCATGTACAAAAAAAAATTAACGTATTTAAGTATGTAAAAAAAAAAAACATGAGAATAATAAAATAAGAAAAGGTCACTTAAATATCACAGCTTTAAAAAACATTGAACTATATATATAAATATTTAAATAAATTACTAAATAAGTGAATAAATAAATAAATAACTAAAAATATAAATAAATACGAAAATTATTTAGGAAATTAAAAAATATAAGAAATATATTTATTTAATTTTTTTCTTTGCATAAAAGTAATTACTTAAGTTGACTTATTGTCACAAAACAGCTTCAAAGATTAGTGCCTTTTTACATTTCTTGGCATTCCATTGTATTATTATTATTAATTTTATAGGTCCCTTTTATTCTTTTTGTTATGATTTGCTTGCTCTAACTTACATTATAATGAACAAGAAGAAAGATTAGGAGAAAATTTTAAAGCTACTAGTGGTTTGAAACTCAGATGTTTTTCGGTTTCGATTGCTCCATGGTTGGAGTACGAATAGGGATGGACAGCTGAGTTAAGATTTTTTTCACTCGTTTAGTTCGCAGTATTTTACTCACCATTTTCGCTGTACAATACCAGTGTGGTTTCTGACGATAAAAAACTATTTTAGTTGAAAGATTTTTCCAAGACTACGATGGAAAAATGTTGCAATCAATGGAAAACGCTACCGATTTTTTATGACCTCAAATTAAGGACTTGGGCTTGGACATTTCATCAAAATGGAATTACGTGCAATAAAAGCAGACTTACTATCCACTTGTTGCACCTTTAGTTTAATTACCGTGTAGTCAGTAATTTTTGTTATGGTGCTTGGTCCAACAGATCCGCGCTTTGACGCCGTTATAATTCTTATTTGTTTGGTGACATCAAAGGCTGATGTTATACAAACATACAAACAATCCAAAGACGATTCAGCGACTCAAGAACAGTAATGGTTAAGCTTTTCGTAAAAAAGGAGGCGAACTCATGGAAAATATATTAAAAAAATTGGTCGAGAAGATGTTCTACTGCCGAGTCAGCCGAGGCAGTCATTTATATGAAGTGAAGGTCCACGATAAATTGCTTAATCGGTTAGCTTAATCTTTATAGGCGGATAGGGAATATCAGCTCGAGAGGTAGAAAGAATACCCAACGAATGGAATAGCAGCTCTATCTATAAAAAGGTGATCTAACTTGTGTGTCTTGCGACTCTACTTATCGTCGTTTACAAGATCCTATACAGTTTATTTTGTGAGCGTTTGAAGCCGTTTTCCACGCAGAAAATCGACTAAATCGATAATTCATCCAGAAATGTGAGGATTATTTCAAATTTGCACCGGACTTCGGCAAGAAGATGCCCTTATTTTTGAACAGGTATTCCTAAGGAAAGATGTTTACACGGAAGTTAATATTAGCAATTGGAAACCTGTTCAGCTGTTATTCGCAAACGATTTTGACATCGTAGTCACTTACAAGTAAAGCTTATAACATTCTGCCGACGAGTTACGTTCTTGGAAAGGTTGACGAATTTTTCTTTGCCTCTTTCTACTTTTAGCTAGTTCGTCGGCTAGTACATTTCCCATAACACCTTCGAAAATGGTAAGTTAGGATGACTCCGTTGCAAGTCTTTTAATAGTTTTTACTGCCAACGTACTGTGTGCAGAAATTAGTGCAAATAAAAATATTATTTCCAGAAACGCCAGAAACCGCACTTGGTATTGTACATTAAAAAATGGCAAATAAAATACTGCGAACTGAACGAGTGAAAATAATCTTATACTCAGTTGTCCACCATGGAGCAATCGAAACCGAAATACATCCGAGTTTCAAACCACTAGTAGCTTTCAATTTTTCTCCTCATCTTTCTTCTTGTTTCACATAAATTAATTAATTAATTAATAATTAAGATTAATATTAAGATTAATAATTAAGAGCAAGAAAGTTATAACAAAAGGGATAAAGGTGATCTACTCATTATTTAAAAATTTATTGGGGCAGTATACTATAGGAAATTCTCATAAAATTAATAAAAATGAAACAATGGAATGCCAAGAAATGTAAAAAGGCACTGGACTTTGAAGCTGTCTTGTAACAATAAATCAACTAAAGAATTTATTTTTATGTAAAGAAATAAAATTAAATATATTTATTTAATTTATTTCTTATATTTTTTATTTCCTAAATAATTTTTTATTTATTTATATTTTTAGTTATTTATTTATTTATTCACTGATTTAGTTATTTATTTAAATATTTATGTATATCGCTTAATATTTGTTAAAGCTGTTGTATTAAAGTGTTTTCTTTTTCTTTTCTTGTTCTTTATATTTTTACGTTTTTTTAACATAATTATATACGTTTATATTTTTTTTTATATGGTGAATTTTTCGGGTAAATTACCAGCTTAAACATTGTAAAACTATTTCATTGATTGCAAAATTTTTTCCATTGAAGTCTCGCAAAAAAAGAAGTGCCAATAAAATAGCTACTTCAAGAAACATACCAATTAGGCACACGTTCAGGATGCATTACAATGTGTGAATTTTCTGAGTCCACAAAACAGTAATTTGGCATCTTTATGATGAATTCTTTTCAGGCAAATGCAACTGAGGTCTTTAACACTTTGGGTATCTTGAGCACTTTCTTCTTCCTTAAGTCGCGGGAAATATGTTCGTCTATTTATCTATTAGCAACCCAGTCCCTTTTCATAAACTTGCATATATGATACCAGATGCATTTCGCCAGGTTTTTCTTAACACAATTCACACTGTCTTGTTATATTTTCCAACGTTTTTAAATCCATTTTTTATTGCGAAAAAATAAAATACTGAATTTTTGACCGTTTTTTAAAAGCTCAACCAAATCGAACTTGCGCCAGAACATTAATTTTTGTCTACGATTTTCAGTTCAATTTTCAGTTGCTATATATTTAAATGTTTATTTAAATTTTGAGTTCTACAATTCTTATTTTTTATTTATTTTAGCGTATTTTAGAAGTTGACTCGCCGTCAAAATAGATTTCAATTGTTAAATATTGTAATTTTGTTCGATATTGTTATATATTTGAAAACGTGCAAACCAAGAGTATATAGCTTTTTGCCAAATAAAACTATCAACTAGATTACCAAGCGTTAAATGCAAATTTATAAGAAACAATTAAATAAGCTTCAACGTTATGACCACAACTCAAATATACTCGTATCTTAAATTTTAGTTAGCAATTGCATATGTACATTTTTAATTTTTATTTTTCCAAATGAATGCTTCAAAACGTCATGAAGAAATTCAAAATTTTCATTTATTTTCATATTTCAGTGCATTTTTTTTTTAAATTTATCACAATTTCGCACATCAATTTAATTGCAGAGTACGTTTATCAAACAAATGAAAAAAAAATATACACAATTGGATATTGTAAAATGGATGATCACTTGATTTGTTTACACCAACGTCACTTTTAAACGTACTCTTTAAAATTTTGATTTTGATTTCGATTTTTATTTTTATTTATAACTTTTCGTTTCTCATTTCAGTTTTCATTTCTTCATTGCATTTCCATCATACAATTTGAAAATAAGAAAATAAACAAATCAAAACAGAAAACAAAAAAAAATGTTTAAATAAAATTTCCTTATTGCAATTGAATCTTTTGTTTGATAAAAATATCGGTTCTGATTTCTTTGTGTTTTTTTTTTCGTTATTTAATTTCTTATTCGCCTGCTGCTGGTTGGATGAAAAGCCGGTGAGTAGGTTTGCAGCTTTGCAAATATTTGAAATGCTTTCATAAAGTTTCAAATTGAATTTTTAATTGTTTGCTTTTGCTTTCGTATTTTGATTTTTCTTCTTCTTCTTTTTCGTAGTTTTAAAGTTTTTAATTTATCATTGTGTTTTAATGTGTTTCATATTTTTCGTCTACAGGGTGAGAAAAAACGTGAAACTGGCGGTCCAAATGAAATAGTTGCGTGCACAAATTGTGGTGGAGGAAGCAGTCCATGCACCCATTCAGCCAACAACGGATGTGCAACCGAGGTGAGTATCATTTTAACTTGGGTCCATACATCTTCGTACTACGAATTGAGTGGTGGAAAACTATTACAAAAACAATGAAAATATTAATTTTCCATCATCTTCAAGCACCTTCTTCCAATTAATCAAAATGTTTGAGTGCTCAAGAAAAGTTATTGAAGATTCCAACTCATGTTCGTCCGACAATTTCAGCAGAAAAAATTGTGAGCGTTTTTTTTATAACCTTGTTTTTAACTCTGAATGGTTTATGACTACCCTTATGTTACTACAGAGCGACTAGGAAAATTCAAATGGAAAGACTGTGTCGTGGTTTGAAAACCAGGAATATTTTGGTTCCAATTGGTCTATGGATGGTGTTCGAATAGGAACGGTGAATTTGATATTGACTTATTTGCATTCGCTTAATTCACAGTATTTTATTTTAAATAAGCTGATATACTAACAAGTTGTGTTTTGAAAGACTAGTTCTTCACAGTAGATCCAATTACCATCAGATCATATACACAAACTATTTTTACGATTGCACGAACTTGGAATTCCACTATCCATGATAAACTTATCACTGCAGCAAAGCCGTCCATTTTTTCTGACTATTCTCGATGGTATTTTTATCCTAGTGGCAAATGATGACTGGACCAGATTCGACAAATAGATTAAAGTTCAAGACTTATTCCAGGATTCAAACCTAGGACCAAGTGAACCAATTGAAAGCAAACTTGCTGTGTCTTGGTTTTTCTGCAACCAGTAAAGATAAATTTACCTACACTGCCACCCAAAGAGCTTTTCATTTTAATAATTGATCAGCAAACTATTTGAGGCGCTCACCAAAGTTTGTCTTTCTATGTTCGGCAACAAAATTTAACCTTTTTGACCAGTAAGTTCAAAGCGGCTCGAGCAGAGCTGAAATCCATTGATCATTTTAGCTTCAAAATGTTTGTGATGTTTATCTTTAGGGTCGATGGATGGTTTCTTAAAACGATGTCAGATTGCCACAAAACATTTGAATAAAAGTAATATTACATTAAAATTGAGCTGGATTCAAAAGGGTTGTCGGCAAAGTTTCCGACCTAACTATGCTTCAAGATATTTGTTCTCATTTTTTTTTGTACATAGTCTCCTTGTTACTCTGCACAATTTTCTCAGAGTTGCATCTTTTTTTTAACGGGTCCAAATAGTATTCGACGTTTCTCTCTGCAAAATAATTCTTCATGAAGTTGATTGCCTCCCTCCTCATTTGACGAAAATCTTTATCCTCCGAGCGGAGCTTTTAGGTAGAAGAACAAAAAGAAGTCGTTTGGGGCTAGATCTAGGCTAGAGTAAGGCGGGTGGTCAAGCAGCTTAAACCGTTTTCTGCCTTCATCTGTAAAATAATTATCTATCCCAAAGGTTTCCGCTTTTTTTGAGCCAGTTCCACCTTTGCAGTCCACTGTTTTGACTGTATTTTTGTTTCGGGCGTATAATGGTGTATCCAAATTTCATCTACAGTAATTAATCGGCGCACAAAACTGCTCCAAAAGAGCGTTGGAAAACTTCATTCGAACACGTTTTTGGTCTAACATTATCAGACGCAGCACTCAACGCACCAACAGCTTTCTCAGCTGCCCAATGAATTATCGTGCAGAATCCCCATACATAGAGTCCAAATCATCTTTGATTTACGAAGGCGTTCCAAAAACAAAAATGTATAATAACAGCTCGATACTAAATTGTTTGCATTTTCACGAAAACTCATACATTGACTCACTCAAACGACTGTCAACTAAAAACTGCACGTCCAAAATGGCTGAAACATTGGTGAGTAACTGTCAAAAGATGCACATCTACATTCACTAGTTTTTATTGAAGGTTGCTGCTATCTTCACGTTGATGTTTTTTAGACCATCCTTGTTCCTCCACTCACCGATTTAGTTGTAGCTAATTGTTCAGTGGTGCCGCAAGGAAGTCACTTAGGTCCTGTGCTTTTCAAATCATTCCTTTGCCGCTAATGATCTCAAACTCTTCGTGAAAATCAAAAACTATGAAGGCTGTCATGGTGCCAAGAAAAACACATCCTCCTGAATAATGTAATGTAATATTTTCTAGGAGCGGAAGTTGTCATATAATCGCCTACTTAGTTTTTTTTTCGAAGTTAAAATCTACTAAAATAATTTATTGTCTGATAAAAATATACAAATATTTCGTTTCTTCAAGTATAAAACGGGAAATCATTGTGGGAGCCCCACATAATCTTAAATTCATTTTTTTTAGGCCTTAAAAACAGAGTTACAATAAAACTTAGTTTACTTAGTTTAAGTTGAGTTAGATATACACCGATTGTTCTCGACCAAAAAGTTCCAAACTACTGATCTAGGGAATGGTTAAAACTGAACAACTCTAGTCATAGAGCACTGTGATGTATCCGCTTTGGATTTTCAGCTATATAGAGAATATAGATGAGAGGAATTGCAAAACAAAGCTCCAATATGATTATGAACAGGCACACCCACGACATATCGCAGTCTGAGCCGGACCAGTCCCACGGCCTCACCGAAGGGGCCGGTATAAGTCGGGGCTGTGCTATCGACTCGTCAAGGTATCCGCTCAATAGAGGTTCTCTCGCAATAGCAAGCTCGTTACCCAACACGGACGAGGTATCTTCACTCAAGGCATACGCGTACGTATTGCTTTTCACTTTCGATTACAGAATAATTTTGTTTATATTGTCGCCAGCCGAATTTACCGATGCAACATTCTCGAGGGGATTCCGTGTAATATTTGGTTCTAATACCTCTTTATGCCTTGAACTGTTGTCCCCATCCTTGTGAACAATTGGCAGAGTTCCCAACAACACACAGTCCACAGTTACGGGAATTTTGACAACTTCTCGCGTAAATTTCGTTATCTTTATCAATTTTATTCAAGCGCTTGATGTCCGCAACAGAGCAATGGAAACGTAAGGCTAGCGCTTGCAGCGTGTCACCATCTTGAAACTGTGCTTCAATTGCGTTTTCAAACTTTTGCTGTGAGACTATCTGCATTATCATGACAGCATAATTATCATCATAGTGTTGGACATATTTTTGTCGCTTCATCTCCACGACTTATGAAAGTTCAGGTTTCAAGTTTGTTGTTTGACGCTGCGTTTGTTACTGTTGGACTCTGCGTAATTATTTCTTAGAATTTTAGATCTTGTGTCACTTTAGCAGGAATTTTGAGAATCATTAAATAGTATTTCAGTATTTAAATTAAATGTTTTGGACTAAAAACGATTCACACGAGAACAACTGATAAAAAATAATTAGGAAATCTCAAATCTTAGTTGATTCCGTGGCTCTAAAATGACAGGTTGTAGATCTCCGTATTATAGTTGACCGATCCTTAGAATAATGTGATTGTTTGGACATAAAAATTAAGCGCAAACGAGCAGGTTTTCGGTTAGGAAAAGTAAACACTTTCGCGATTCACTGCAAGGAATAGGGCGCATTGGGACACAATAAGACGGAGTACCTCGGCAACGCTTTTTAACCTGCATTCTGTTTTGCATGCAGATTTGAAATAAAATATGAATTTGAACTCTGTTAGCAAGCTTTCGTCAAACTGGATGATAAGGAATTCAATTTTGAAGCGACAAAGAAAAGAGTTTAAGGGTTTGCCAAGTTATATCTTTTGGAGGTTTGGAAAAAGTTTCTTGATCCACAATGACGTAAACTCGATAAGTAGTTTTTCAAAACTTCTCCTAGATTCCATTTTTCAATACTTTTTCTTCTCTCAATAATGAATATTAATTGCATCTACAGTAAATAAATGACTTAGTAGTATGACTAATTCTCACTTTGAATTCGTGTGCTTTTAAATTCAAAAATATGCTTCCTGAGCATTTTCACACGTGACATTCTCTGCCGCTGCAATTAGCCTTAGTACAGTTTTCGTCCATTTATCTGGATTACTCATGTTCTGCTCATGGAAGGAAATACTCCTATGAAAGTAACCTACTTTTGTGTCAAAGGGTGTGGAAGGGAAAAAAAACAGTCTCGGATATTCTCGCTGGGTCACTGGGTATGGAAGGCAAAGGACACGGTTTGACGTCATCTAAATGAATACACTTTGTATTTTTTTATATGCTAATTCTGTGTACTACGACACATTGAAAATCTACACACTCAATTATTTAAAGAGCAGGACGTAAAATCCAACACATGGTGGACACGACAAATTCACTTGTGCATGCGACGTATAATGCGATCGCATTATGCGGAATTATTATTATTATAATTTTTGTTTTTATTTTATTTTCCTAAAAATGTAACAAAGGTTTTATGGAGCTCCTGTTGGCAAGAACAATAAAGCAGAAGGTATGGATTTAATAGCCAAGTGACTGTTTTAAATGTGCATTACCATAAAATATGATACTTGATCTGATATTCGAAACGGAGTTGAATTTTTTTAACGTTGCGTTATTGTTGTGTTTTATTGTTTTTTAAGGCGGACCCAGTTTTAGTATAAGACCGAGGTAATTGGCTTTAAAATGAGATTGAGTTTTATTTGTAAAGTGAAAGTCGTCTCATAAATATTAAATTGTAACGTCTGCATTCAGTGAACGATTATACAATTAGTTTAAGAAACTAAAGAGTTATTGGTGCAATCTGACTTTCGTGCAAAACAGGCTGATCCATTTTCTTTTTGTGCAAAAAGCTTTTGCTACATTTTGGGTTCGACGAAAGATCCGTCCGTCTTTTGCTAGACTACTCGAGTAATCAGTATCAAAGTGTTGTGACAGAAAACGGTTCCTTTACTTTCAAAAAGATCTTCAATGGGGTAATGCAGGACTCTATCTTACAAACCATTATTTTTTGTTTGTTCTTCAATGAGCTTCCTAATATGGGTTCAAATATTTTCATTCATCTTTACGCTGATGAAATCCCATTTTACCTGTCGAAACTAAGTTGCAGATCTTGTTTCAAATGAGGTTCTTTGAAATATATATAATTGGTCCTTAAACAAGTGACAGACTGTTAATCCGACAAGAACTCAATTGATCCTCGTATCCAAAATAGCAATTTACCACCACTTATTCTATCCAATTTTCCACTTTGATATATGGCTACAGGATCAAACCATGGCTTAAAAGGAATCGATCACTATCAGCTCCTGATCATATTAATCAGATTGTGGGATGAATCTAAGGTGGAAGCGAGCACACTTTACATTGTAATTCCAGCCACAAGATACTTGAATTCCTCGTGATTATTTTTTGTTTTTGTTACCAGACTCTGGAACTCACTGCCATGCAATATTTAACAAATAATAGGAATAGCAAACTTCGGAAAAGCCGTACAAAAGTATTTGAAATAAATAACAGCAATCAGCCTGCCTTTCTTTTACATCTCCTTTTAATTTTCTTAAACTTTCTATCAACTTATCTTTTTTCCTCACTTTCCGTCATCGTACATAATTTTTTTTATTATTTTAATTTTATTTTAAAAGTAATGTATTTTCATCTAATCTTTTTCTCGTAATTTTTATATGAATACTAAAGCCGTAAAATGACACCTTAATTTTGTTCTTACTTGCAAAGCAAATAAATAATTGAATTGAATTAAGAAAATTTTTCAAAATATTCTTAACCAGAATTTTTTAGCGTATTCGTTTTTTCTAATATTGCCTCCAATTCGCACGTTGCCCATTAATTCCTGATTATTTTTAAGGTTCCGTACCTCAAAAGGAAAAACAGAACCTTAAAAAGCTATTTCGTTGTCTGTAAAGACCACTTTTATTAAAAACGCTTAAAAATATCAGGTTGAAATTAATATCATATTTTATGACTGTGGTCACTTAAAAATCAAGCTTCCAAATCTTTGTCTGTTAGTACTGCATATTTTGATACTCTTGAGGGAATCCAGACTTATAGGGTACTCCAAATAAAAGCGGAAAAAAATGTTCGAAAGATTTTAAAACAATAGTCGGCCCTCAAAGCCAAAAAAAAAGCATGGTCTGTGACTTTGGACTGACAAGCTTCTTAAAAGCAGAATACTTAAATACCCCTAAAGACTGCTGTGGACTCTTACTATGCAAAAAATTAAAGCAGTAAAAAAAGTTGGTCTTACAGGCAGACGGTTTCAGTTACTCTGACCACAGGTAAATTTCTACCAAAGATAAACAACAAAACAAAGAATTACTCGAAAATTGAAATGCTTCGAAAATGCTAATTTTTTATAGAAAGACGTCCAAATATGCTTTTCTTGGATGTTTCAATATCAAAAGATAGAAAGCAACGGTTGAAAAGGTGGTTCAGGTCTTGGAAACATACCCCTCAAGCGGAAAACATCGCACAACGATATATTTGAAAGCTGCGTAAATAAGGATGAATATGAGGCCATCCCACATCTACCCTGAGACAGCTAGCAATAGGTCCGATCAAATATTCAGAATACTCTTAAATTTGTAAGGAGCTGCAACCCTTTCATGAACTAGTTGGTAATCGTAATGTGCAAAAACTTGACTTTTCTGGAAGACTTAAGGGGTCTACCTTTAAATTTATGGAGTTCAGATTTGCCTTTTTCTTGTGAAAGCATGAATTTCTTTTACTTGGGATTGTTAGCGAAACTTTTAGGGTTTTGTTACAAAAAGGGATAGATATTCAAAAATAGTGGCTTTATTGTCAAAGTATGATACTCCATTGATTTTTTTTTTAAACAGTTCTTGGAATTAAAGAAGAGTACAGATGTAGGATAAAGCTTAATGGTACTTAAAAAAAAAATTGCTGCATAAATCTTCAGTAATGCCAAAGTCATCCACAGTAACAATTGCAAACAGTGTTGAAAATTTCATAGTAAGTTGCCATCGCATATAAAATTGGTAAAACATTCTACTCGACTGTCATAATATTACTCAATGTCTATACAATTTTTATATTGCCTTTAAATATTTATATAACTTTTAAACATTTCTTTTTTTTTCATTTAGACGTGCTTTGTTCAGGTCCGGAAAAAGGAACCACCGCATCCCATTCGTGTGGCAAAAACTATTGATGTCATTGCAAGAATAACATTTCCAACAGCTTATGCAATTTTTTTAATATTTTTCTTTGTTCACTACAAAGGATTTTCCTAGAAAATACTTTTCATATTAAACACGAACGCTACAAACGAAAAATAAACTAAACAAAAAACAAAATTGCTATTCTAGGATAAAATTTCACTAAAATGTGAAAAGGATACACTCGTAGAAAAAAAAAATTATGCTGAAAAAAAAATTAAAGAAAACCTTTGTGATTATTATTATTTATTTTAAAAAAAATTGTTCAGTTAATTCATTGTTTACTTCGTTTTAAATGATTTGTTATAGAACCAATATAGAAAAAGAAATCGTCAAAACTGTGAAATAAATTAGTTATATATTAAATAAAAAAAAACACTGTTGAATACCAGAGGGAAACACTTAAGTGATAAAATTTAATTAAATGCAAAGATAAATTAAAAAAAAAATAAATATATATATACATATATATATTAGAGCAAATTTAATGTAAAAAAAATCATCATTTCTGTAGAATGTTTTACATGAAAATGAAAACCAAAACAAATTATATTGACTGCCTTTTATAAAACAAAAAAACAAAAATTATGTAAAATAATTCCTAAACTCAATCATGAAATTTCTTGTACTATTTGCATAAAAATTAAAATAAAAAACAAAAAACAAATTAAGAAACTAGTAGGCACTCTAGATTCGGCGAAATTTTTAATTATTGCTAACGTAAAATATTCTTATAATACAAAAAAGATTTCAATTAATTAAAAAGTGTACTATTATAAAGTCGACTATTGTTGGCAATAATAATGTTAAACATATTTTAAACTAAACAAATAAAATGTCAAATCAGAAGCTTATAAATTAATTCCCGGCATACAACGATTTACTTTTAAGATAAAACACAATGCGCACTCGAAATCCTTGTAGTTCAGATAGCGAAATAGAAAAGCAACTTTTGTTTTGTTTTGTTTTTTAGTTTCCTTTCAAATATTGCCAGCTTAAATAATTGCAAAAAAAAAAACAAATAATGAAAACAATACAAACGAAGAAAAAAAAAATCACATTGATCTACATTAAACATAGTAAATAATAGTTTTAATAATATTACAAAAAAAAAAGAAAACAAAAAAATACCAAGAAAAAAATCTGCGTGTGAGGAAAACAATAAGTAATTATGTTTAAACAAAAATACACGAAAGTTAAAAGCAAAATTTTTTTTTTCAAAATATTCTCCTTCTTAATTTGCGCATTTTATTTTTAAGAATGACACTACCTTAAAAAAGAATGGAAGGACCTCCTGCATTCGTTTTGAATACTTTGCCTAAACTTTACTAAAGACTTAATGTGAAGAACTTATACATCCACAGCGGATTGAAAAATACATATCAAAATACAGTATTTTAATTTTATTTCCTTCTTAACGTAGATAAAATTTTGATGTACTCAAAAATGTACATGTGCGCAATATTTAAGACGCTTTTTAATCAATGTTCACTCTTGAACAGAAATTGATATTTGCTTTGCTTGCTTTGAAAGATTATTTTCCAATCACTCCAAGAGGTATAAAAATATAATAACAGATACAGAAGAACACAAATTTCATTAAGTTTTGCTTGAAAATAAATTAAAAAAAATATTTTAAAAGACCAAAAAAACACCCAAATGTTTATGTTTATTTATTTTAATTATAAAAACGAAACAAAATATTGAAACTAAAGTGCTTTTTAATAAATCATTAATTGATAAAATGCCATATGTAAAAAACAAAAGAACCATTTAAAGTATCGAGTATTAATATTTACATAATATTAACTATTTTTTAAAATGATATATTGCCTTTGAAAGAAAGAATTTTACTAGATGTTTATATTTGATGTTGTAAATGTTTGCAAACAAAAACCTTTTTAAATTTTATTATTTGCCAAAAATTTGTTTCGATATTCAATTGCAACAAAACTATTTTATTATATATTTACTTTTAAATATTTACAATACTGACAATCGCTATACCTACACACGATACCAAAAAAAAATTCTACTACATTTAACATAGAAAACTCCACCTGCGTTCGCCCGTCCAATTAGAAGATTTGCTTTACATGGAAATGTACACTTTTAAGTTATGATTGCAAAAATCGAAAATTTAACATGCAGTATATAAAACTGGTTACGATTTCTTAGGTCACTTATCGCTAGACACAATCATTTCATGCCAAAGAAGTTCTTCAGCAATATTTAAGTACTTGAAAACTGTTTTGTTTTTCTCTTTTGAGTACGAAGCTTGGTCAACACAAGTTCACACCAGTCAAATTTATAGTGTTCTACCAAAAATTTTATGTAAAAAATGATTTAATTGACTCGTAACGTCATTAAAATCAATCATTTGTCATATGGTTTGAAAAGGCCAGACGATGAGGACCATCACCTGTTCCACTAGGAGAACGTAAGATATAATTTTACCAATAGAACTCTCTAAAAACTTTAAAAAAAATCGGTTTATTTGCTGGCTTTAAGCGAGTAATAGTGACAAGGTTAATGTTAGATGGCCTCAACCTCATTCGGCTTGCCACTTTCGGAGCATAGTTCCAAGGACCAAAGATAAGGTTGTGAGCCATATCATTGAAGCCTGACAAGTCCATTGCCTGCAGTGTCAAGGCTTCGTTTGAGCCTCGTTCATAGCAGTTATACTCATTGGAGTAAGGGTGGTGTGAACAATGTTATGTAAAAACTTTGTTTCCCGAATTTGAACTGGTAGCTAAAGCTCAGAATTGCCTGAAAGAAGTCCAACTTTATTATTTTATTACACTTCTTGGCGTAAGATATGCTTGAAGAAATACAAACAAAACGTTTTGCGTCAAAAGTAATTGAAAAACATTTTACTTCAATGTTACAAAATATCTTTTGTGAAGTTTCTTTAAAAGAATATAATAGAAGCTTGAACTTCGCTAAGACTTGTATAATAATTTTCGTCTGATAGCCTTAACGGAAAATTTAACCGAAGCTTAAAAAAAATTTAAAAAAATGTTCCCTACAAACTTCAGCAGAAATTAAGCATGCGTTGGACTGTTTGACGATATCTTTTATTAATCAAAGTTTTAAAACTCATTTGTAGTTTTTGGGGCGCTTAACCTTACTTTTTTTGGCGACGTTTTAAGTCCACTTTCTTCTTTAAAAACAAATAAAATAAAATGATATTATTATTTCATGTTTATAAGTTCCCAAAATTTGATGCACCAAAAGACAAGGGCGAGTAGGTAAGGCTGAGATAAGATAAAAGCGTATGAGAAGGGGTCTATCTCCTCCCGTTTAGGTAGGAGGTGCAATTTTCTGAAAAATTGAATTAAAATGGGGGAAAAAAACAATGAAAACAGGCGATAATGTGATATAGTACTGTCTAAAGCATCTTCCTTTAACTAAATGTTTGACTTAAGTTATTTTCTAAGAAATAAAACTTAAAAATGAAAATCCGCTCATTTAATACTTGATTTATAAGTCCACACTAAGCAAAACCCAAAAAAAAGTGTTTGTACTTTGGAGAGAAATTAACTTTCATTGTTCATTGTTCATTTTAAGTAAATTTTTTCAGAAAATTGAACTTCCTACCTAAACGGGGAGAGATGGGCCCCCTCTCATATGGTTTTTTTCTGTTCTTGTCTTAGCCTTTACCTACTCGCCCTAGATTTTTGCTGCTTCTTTTACAAATCATTTAATGGTGTAAAAAGCCAATTCTACAGATAGTGTGCCCATAATTTTGTTAAATTAAATAAAAATAAGTTATAAAATTATATAGAGTTATGAGCAAGAATTGAAGAAGAAAAAAAGGACCACCAATTATTAAAAAAAGCACGTTCTTTTTATTCAGTGCAAAGTTTGAAAGAGTACATCCATAAATAAAAATTAAGGTGAATTTAATCGATTTTAGGTAACATCATAAAACATATGCTCCAGTTCCTCAAAAACCCTTTATGTCCGTCCGAATATCCTCAAATAGGCTTTCTTTATTGTAATTTATTTTTTTTTAAAACAACCAAGAACAAGGTCCAACAAAATTGATACAGTTTTATTTAGCAAAGTTTGGGTCATTTTATTTAAGCATATATAATTCGAAAATAATTCCAATTGGGTAATCATTTTTTTAACAGCATGGTTTACTACAAAACTTACTCAAAAACTATGAATCAATTTCAATAAACTTTAAATGCAACTTTCACTCAAAAAAACTGACAATTTAAAGAGTAGATGGTGTGGACGTCTTTAAATTGATTAATAACTTTAAAAAGTCGGCTTTATAGAATTGCGTCTAAACATTTTACATAGAATTAGAAATTTCTACGCAAATAAATCATTTTTAATGTTCAATTGTAAAGGGAACAAGTTAGTCTTTTCGTTAGTTAGACTTTTAACACTTTGTTTTCCTGTTTAATACATTCACGAATAAGAATTTATTCGACTTGTCATTTTTCTTGTATGATTTTAAATAAATAATTGCTCAAATATTTTTTCCTGACATCATTCCCTGGTGTTTTTAAAAACTAGCAATAAGTTATTTGGTCTATTCGGACTCCGTACGCAAAGCGTGTCAACGAAACCTTATTAGTTAAACTCCGCCGACCGTCCGCCTGTTACGGGGCTGTATCTTCTGAACCATGATAGGTAGACTCTTGCACTTTTGACAGCATGTATAAACTAAATCCAATCTTCAATTGGTTTACCTAAACATAAGTACCTATGTGCGATTTTATGAAAAATATAAAGTGTTGCATTATGTAGGATGATACAGAACCCTTCGTGTGGGAGTCAAACTTGCACTTAACTGTTTGTTTTTTCCTGTTTTCACTTCACTAAAATTGGTATTGTTGTCGCTTATAATGAGATTTTTGAACATGAATCTTTAAACATCAAACGAAAGTGGATACTTTTGACTTTTGCTTTTTCCAAGCTTGCCCAAAGTTATTTATTTCCTTTATACTGTTAAATAGGGATCAGTTTTGATACCAACATTCTCACTTGACGATATCCGCTTTTTTTTGGATATTTTCAAGAGACTGTTTATCTACGATTCAGCTTTAAATCATTGAAAAAATCAGCACAATAGTAACGTCAATGTGAAAGCTTTTTTAGGCTTACGAGAGATGCAAAACAATTCGGAAGTTGTTATCAGCTTCTGTTTTGTTTTCCTCCATGACCAAACCGACTATCAGCTTGTTGATAGCTTAATACTGGCTTATTTTGGCCGAAGGTTCAACCGAGCGATCCCATCGATTTTCAATCGAATGACCTGACTGCCTTTCAAACAACGAAAAAAGCATAACATTCAAAATAAAAGGGGATACAAAAACAATTGAATTTTTTAAAACATAAAATATATTATACGGTGTTACGGAACTCATCGTGTGCATATGGGACTCGCCCTTTTTTAAATCTCTTTAAACTACAAGATGATTCTCTCATTCAAGAGAAGGCATTGAATTGAGGTTTCAGTATAAAAAAATTGCTTAAGTTTAGTTCCAGATCCTCCTAAACCCATTCCCCAGATTTTTTTTTAACCCTTTAAATTTTACGTCATGTGAAAGTTCTTCGATGTCGAATCGAAGCGTCATCCAAGACTCAAACAAGGTGTGCTTAAATTTACGATCGCTAAATATTTGCTTAACGTGCTTTAATTATGAAAGCTTAAAACGAAAATAGTGATTTCTTCCTAAGAAGGTACGCTTAGTAGGTATGACCGACATAATCGGAACAATCTTAGGCAAATCAGTAGAAACAAATTAAAGAGCCGTTTCCATTAATGTTCCCTTCTGTTAACTGCTGAATCGTCTTATGGCCAACTAAATTGAACCGAGCTAGTTTAAGTGGGCGTTGCCTGTTATTTTCAAATCGTTAAAAAAGATTAAAATTGTTTGAGTGCGCCGCTTATTTTATGTTTCACTGTAGACGGATAAACTCTTTATAATTTGTAAAATTTGCAAAAACGGATATAATTATTTTAAGAATTTTTTATCAACTGGGTCATAGAATTATAGAACAACTAAATTTAAAATTCCGTTATAAATGAAAAACAGCAAAAATATAAAATATTTTTAGAAAATAATTAGGAATGTATTGCGTCTAGAAACAATTAAATGATAGATAATGCTACAAATAAAGAAATCGATAGGTGCCTTTCATGAAAATTTCTTTTAATTATCTTTACCTTTTTTTGTTTTATTAAATTATATTTTCTGCTTCATATAAAAGTAAATCAAAATATCCATATAAGAAAAACACTTTAAACACAAATAGAAAATAATTAAATTAAAAAGACATAGTTTTACTGATAAAAGTAAAAAATAAAAAAAAAAAAGACTTGCACTTGAAAATCGCACATTTACTAATCCAATTCCTAAATCATTTCAATTCATTTAGTTTTGTTTTCTTCTTTGAATGACAAGAAAAAAAAAATAAATCTTAGGTTATGGATTAAGGCGCATAACTTGCGCAAATCAACACACTTGTATATAAATTTGAAGGTATACAAAAGCTTTTAAACTATTTTCTAATGAGCCCTTCTTGTAAAAAAAATCAAATTTACAAAGAGATCTATACGTGAAGAAATTGGCGCTACAGCATAACTTTCTTGTAATTGTACCGACCAAAGTTCATATCTCCTTTTTATTAGCTCCAAGGAAACTTGATTTTTTATTTTCTTCATTAATCTTTTTCAAATTTGCCCCAGCCATGCCCAATGTCTACACACACAATATACGAAAATCAATAAAAACATCACGAAATTGTAAATAACATTTTATTAATATTTATAATTGAAATAAAACTTTATTGTAAGTTAAACTCAAATAAAAACTCTGTAAAAATAGAAAAATTAATTTAACTGAAATAAAAATAATATATTTATCTGTTGACGAAAATAAAACTTTAACAAAAAAAAGTTAAATGACAAAAATTTAAAATTCACGTTATCGTATTTAAATTATATTCTATGCTTAAAGATATTTATTATTGTTTATGTTGTATTTATTAAAAATCAAACGAAACAAAGAGAAATAATTTATTTATTTCGTTCGTTATATTCTAAAATAAAATAATTATTATGATATACATTTATTATTATTATTATTATTACATTAAACAAAAGAGATAGATTTATTTACATTAAAAAAAAAATAATTAAATAAAGAATGTAGATAATGAAAAACTTACAACTACATATAAATAATTATAAAATCGATTTCGAATTCGAATTTATCAAATACACGTTAAACAAATCGTATTTGTAAAATCGACAAAAAAACAAGTTATAAAAGAATATATGTAAATACACACGAAAAGCTTTGCAAAATAAATCTAAAACAGAAAAAAAATATTTTGTTTATTAATAAAAATGGGGAAGACCAACGTTAAGCATAAAATGGTGTAGTTCGAGTTGTCTGTTAAGTATCCATCCTTATTTCCTTTTATTACTTCGATGGCGTTGCAGTACGTTCCAGAGCTCTCCAGTTAGCTCGATCTTTAGTTAGCTATCTGAAACCGCACTTACCCAGTCGGTTGGGTGTCCATTCCACTTGTGAAAGTCGCAAGTTTAAGTCTTCCCATCCCGCAGTGTGGAGTAAACGACACTTTAGGCCTTAGCGCAGATGTTTCGACATTTCGCGAAACTTTTATTTTATTCATGTATTGTCAATTTAAGAACAGCTTAATAATGTATTAGAATGATATTATTGGAGGTAAAATATTCAGTTTCTTGATAATTATTGCTTTCCAATTGTTTGTTAACAACTGCAGAAGACATCGACTCCTACTTCAGTCCAGAGATTGTAGGTCGAAACTTAGAGTGGTCCTATGAACGAACTAGCTGATTTTTCAAGGGTTTCACTGACAACTTTTACACTTTTTAATAGTTCCTCCGCACGAAATTCTGCATGTGCAACTATCTTTATGCCTTTTTCGGTAAAGACTTCTAAGATTGAGTTCGCGGTAAGAATAGTTTTGAGTTGTGAATTCAATCTTGATGAGAACCAAGTTTCAATTTATCATAAATAACTAAGTCATCATAGTTTATGCTGATGCTCTTAAAAAAAACTATAAAATCGCCAATGAGGATCAGGACTGCTAAGCCAAAAATAAAGTCGAAGAGGATGATAGCCTTAGGCGACAATAAATTAAATGCGCTTTTGATTTGCTGTCTAAAAAAAAATCCATATAACCACCTAGTTGTCTATGCAAGGTCGAAGTGCACACCAAGACACTTGCTGAGCATTCTAGGTGTGTAGCCATTCAGAGGAGCTAATACCGACTCTGACTATGGAATCCAATTTAAGAACACAAAAAGGAGATTCAACACTTGACCCCTCGGCACACTTTAAACAACCAAAGTATACAGAGAGCAGTCTCTCAACGAGCCATTGCCTTCCATGTTTATGGACGTGTGGTTACAATGCCGCACTTTTATTCATGAAGTAGCCGAGACCATCAAGAGAAATGCGTACAAAAAAGAAATAAGCAGATCAGAACTGATGAGGAGAAAGAAAACGGAATATGAAAACCTAAACAGACTTACTGCAGGCTGCAAAATAGGTACTCGATGACGATCCCGCCATAATTGTGAAGGAAATTTTATCACAGCGACCAAGAGAGAGTGAAAGAGTATACAGAAAACTTTACCCAACGCAGAATAAGATGTGTTCAGATAATTTTCAAGCTGACCTTTTGAAATGTTTTGGAAATGTTTTGTTTGGGACGACGAAAGCTGAAGCCTTTTCCTCCCACACAAAATGTCGACAAACAACCAAATTTTCACACTGCGCCAATTCTGGAATTGACAAACGAATCTCAAATTTCACTCTCCACCTATTAATCAACTATACGAAACGACAGACCTCCATCCGATTCGGGGAAGGAAATAAGCTGTCATGTGACTTCTTCAACGTCGTACGACGAAGTGTCAACACAGATGGCAATTGTTTTTCCAAGTTTGTCCAACTATTGGGATATGCAGACAATATTGACATACACGGTTGGTTTTCAAATCAACGAACATAAAACCGTCATAAAATTGATCCGTCGTACAAAATCCTGTACCTTAGGACAACTACCAACTCCAGAAACGACACCTTGATGGAGATTCTAGGAAAACTCGGTACAGAAAATGCTATTCTGGCCAATTCTTCATTGACAACAGAGCGGATTTAAGAGATATAAGAAAGGGACGATACATCGCGAGCTGTCTCATAGAATCGCCTGTCCAACGTTCCAGCTAGAAGGGTCTTTAAATCCCAAGGAGCCAAAAAAAGAATCTTCGATTCGAGGAATAAGCAAAGCGTGCTGAGAAAGAATGTAAAAATAACTTTTATTTTTTTTCCTCTTTTAAGAGGTGGGCTACGACAATCCACTACTTGGAAATGTTTTGGAACACTGGCAACGAAATAACGTCACTAAGGAGTTCGACGCTCGTAAGTTAAACAGACTTTATTATAATAATAGCCTTCTGCTGGCCATCTCTTGGTGATCTTAGCAATTAAACAGACAACTCACATTCCGAGAATAAGCATGATCATTTTCTGCTCTTGACATAAATTCATTGAATGTCAATATGTACCATATTTCGTCTGGACGAAGATTTATCTTTTTTTTCAAGTGAAGAGTTTTTATTTTGTTTAAAAAACGCATATGATAAACCTTTCTCAGGAAGCAATAAAGTTTCATTGAAGTTATGTTGAACGAAATGTGGCGAAAAAGGTTAGTTTGTATAATAAGACGGAGCTTTTAAGCAAATTAGAAAGTTCCATTCAATCAAATAGAGGATTAAAAGCAGGATTAAAGCAATAAAGAAAACTGAGCCTTTAGGCTGGTTGGATGCGAAAAAGTTTTAACAAAAAAAATTAAATAAAAGAAACTAACCTCAACACCCGTGTAGTGACTGTAGACAACCTGTTTATTATAAACTTTCGTCTAAAGCAGCAGGAAGTTAATTTCTCAGTACAAAAATGTTCAGAGATCAAAATTTGGTCAGATATCTTTGATGTTAATCCGCCAAACAGGATTAAATAAAATCCACGGTGAACCAAAAAGACGGTGAAACATGATGTCTACTGTCCATATTTTGTAGGCCTAACAGGCGAACCCCAATAGCCTTAGTTGAATGAGAAGATTAACATCCCTTAGTTCGCATTACGCTGCAAGATTAACTTAAAACTTCTTCAACCACATCAAAAGAATGTTCTATAGTTAAAATAGAACCACATGTTCAAGAGCTTCAAGTGTATTCTCATTCAGTAAGTACGTCGAAATGAAGCATAAATAAGTCCATTCTTTGGAAAGCAATAATATCCTGCTTGCAAAACTGTAAGCTTCCATCAGTACCAGTCATCAAATGTATCGCATCGCATAGCCATTATATAAAGAACAATTTGGGGTTTTCATTGCTATTATTAATATGTTTAAGGTTCTGCACCTCGAAAGGAAAAGCTACACGAATCGTGTATGTATCAAATTGAAATTTTTACCAAATCGACACAGTCAAAATATACGCTTGTTTATACCGCATAATTTCCTATTTGCAAGGGTTTCAATACCTTTAAGGTACTACAAACAAAAGTGTGATTGAAAACAATACGAAACCTTCACTGGAGCGAGTCCGACTCGCACTTGGCCGGATTTTTTTTTTTATTCATAAATCATCTTTTTTTTAAATATCTTTTTTACCTAAAAAGAGGTTATCTCAGGCGTGATTCTATATAAAAAAATTTGTTCAAGGATTGATGATTGCTTTCAAGAGAAAATCACATAGTTTCAGAGGCACTAGGCTCGTTGACTGTTATCGAAACCTTTGGGTTAAGATTTTTCTTAGATTTTACTTCAAATTTACAATTTATTTATTGTGACTATTAAAAAGTTTAAGTTAAAAAACATATTCGCAAATCGAAGATCATTAAAAATATTTATTAATTAAATGCTTACTTGATACGAAAAATAAAAAATTTACCTTGAAATTTGAGTTGTAATTGTAAAAATGAAAACGGCTTACCTGCAAGAGAAGAGAAAAAAAGAAGAATTAGTTAAAAAATTAAAATAGTAAATTGAAAGTAAGAAAATGAAAAAATAAAACTGTAACAATTTAACATGCGTGAATATAAAAGATCAAAAGCAAGAAAAGACTCGGAATCATATTTTTTAAAGTAAGTATCGTGGCACCAACAAAGTAAGGAGGTGAAAAGTAAAAACTCTTTACTCTACTCGAAGGACAAAAATCATTCCTTAAGAAGCAAAACTACAGAACATATTTTAGGCAAGATCGAATGAAAAATTCTAAGTCGAATACATATTCCCGTCTGAGGGGACAGAAAAGAGAGGAGTGAGGAGATGATACAACCGCAAAACCTACGAGATGGCTCTATTCTGAAATGCAAAAAGTTAACGATCGCAATGGCTCATATACTATACATCAAGTGAAAAGAACACTACACTTTGGCTAAGAGCTTCTTCGAATCCCAAGCAAACGGAAACATGGAACCTTCGATAATTACGGTTTTAAGGAAAATCTTGGTCTAACCAACCGAAATCAGCATGTCCAGGATTGAAAATGATAAGAAGCAGCTTAAGATTAGGCTCAGATCCTTCATAGATCGATAGCGTGATAACAAATGATATATACAATAAAACGTAGCTAGGAAAATTGTGATTTGTCTGTACTTAAAGTCGTCGAGCCCATTCATGGACGTGATTCTTTCATTTTATCCATGACATTATACGTTTTTGAGTTGAGGTCAATTGGAGTTTTTAAACTAAGACATGACAGTTTCCATAAAAAGAAATACTATTGACAACCAAGTTTAAATGTTGGTTATATGATTAAGTGGAAGTTAATTTGAAGCCAAGGCTGGTAACAAATTTGAAGACGGATATGTTTACATTGATTTGCCATTTGCTTTTGTCCAGGAAAAGACCGCATTAAGATATTCAATTTAACTGATCGTAAGGTGTTTGATGGTTCAAAGAGACTTGAAATATGTAGTGTCAGAAAAGTTTAGCTGCTAAGTCTGAATATCTTATTTAACAAATTAATTCAGAAAAACTTTAGGGTTTTCTCTCTCAAAGGCTTTGAAAGAACCAAGTAGACACAAAACTTTGCTACTGTTGTGCTTGCTGCACTCGCCTTCTCGAGGCGAATGTCCCCGTGTCTGTTATATGTTTTTTTTTCATTTTAGGACTTGGAAGTCTACGAACTTAATTTGACCAATTTCAACCAACTAAAGGTCATCACCTTTCCTCCTTCGATTCCTCAAGAACTTCTCCTGCATCCAAAGTCGGCTTCAATCCAAATAAAGCTGTTACTTCGATGCAAAATTTCTCCGAAAGTCCTTTGTCACTTGTGGCTTCTTGGAAAAAAAATCTGACCAATGCTCTTCGATACAGATATTAAAATAGCAGCTGTCAGACTCGTTAGCGAAGTGTTCATTTTACTATCAGTAGTCATAGTAAAGCAGAAAGAATCAAGCGATCCGGAAACCATTTCCGATAACGAAAATAAAGAACCCCCCAGAGACTTTCCCAAGAAGTCAAATATTTGAAGAAAAAGTTTATAAGGAAGATAAATCGACTAGGTTAGCTGTTGGTTAAGCGCCTGTTTTCCAGAAAGCTTACTTGATGTGTCAAGGTTCAAATTCTGTAGTAAGTCTTGATTTTACTTTGTTCAGTTTCAGTTCAGTCACCATTTGACAATGAGGCCAAAATTAACGACTCTATCACTAGACCGACGACGTGGGTTGCCTGCCTTGCTGTAGTGATACCTGTATCGGCAGGATATGGTATGCCGGAATTCCAAGAACATATTCCTGGTAATTGTCATCAAAATAATGGTTTATTTACATGATAATTACTTCAGCTATGAAGGCACAAAAACGGCAGGAGGTTGATGAACCAGTCTTTCGAAACAAACAAGTCGAAAAGAATGGTGCGAATTAGGCGAATGCGAATAAGTCCATGTCAAATTTTACCCAAAATGTTGGACTCTATTTATCCTTTGACTAGCTCTTTACAAAATCCATTATAATTGTAGTCATATTACTCTCTACGCATACTCTTAAGAATGAAACAAAAATAAAAACCTCCAAACATGCCCTGGCGGGCATTGTACTATTGCTTAAGTGCATTGTCACACTGTCCATCGCCACTTCTGTAAAAGAGACGACAAATGGTTTGAGACCACTTAGCAACTTCTGTGCCAATGTTTTGGGTCAACAGATATGAAGTCTCTAGCTCAGGGGGATAAAAAAGCAGGGATAACTCGCGACACTTGCTAATGTTCAACTTAAACATTAAGTGAACTTCATAAAGAGTGTTCTGAAGTTCAATTTATCCAACGCTTTTCGCAATTCAATTGAGTCTACGGGTTATATCATAAAAGGAACTTGTCAAATGCATCTGTAGACAAAGGAAAATAAGGGAATTAGGACGATCACCTTCAAGTGGTCAGAGCAGTCGTTTGCATTCATCCAATAACAGACCCTCAACAAACGCATCTACGCACATTCTTTTTTAACAGGTTGATGTTTCTCTCTTGTTTCTTTTTTTTTTATTTTGTTCGTTTATCAAATTTTACGTTACAGGTTGACGTTCCGCCAAGTGATTCTGTGTGCACCTGTCATTACAAAAGGCACGCGCGGTCAACCGATCAAAATATCCGCCGCAATTGAAACATATGCATGCAGTTTCAGTTTTTTTTTTTTTTTTGTTTCCTTGCTTCCTCTCGTTCTTCTTGAATGACCTTCTGTTGGCGAGGAACCTGTCGTGGTGATCCCAAAATAGCAGGTACAAATGTGGAGTTATTTAAAGCAGGCTGTAACGTAAATTTGACAATTCAATGCAGTTGAACCAACCAGCGCAGCGGTCTCACCATTTGTCATTTCATTCACCTTTAACCATGTGCTGGGCGGCTGAAAAATGAGGGTTAAAATTATATAAGTCTAACAATCATAAAAGGAGAAATGTTCCTTTTGTGTGAAGCAAAAAACCTGCATCGTAAATATCCACCTACTCTGACATGCAAGAAAGTAATTTCAAATTATGTACCTCACTTGGAAAATGAGAGAAATATTTCACTTTTTTTTCATAGGGTAGGAGAAGTTTTAATAGCAAATGACAGCAGATAGAACCAGGAAAAAGAAGAGAATAGTTGGCACAACAATTTAATGATGATAGCACAAATAAAATCGCGTATTTTTGGTAAAGAAATTCATATCATCAATTCAATTCAAATATTTTGAACAAAAAAAAATTCCCACATTGGAAAGCCAATAGAGAAAGTTTTCTACTGCGATCCAGTCAATGAAGGATGCTATCAATCGCATTTTTATTCCTTAAGTCAGCCAAGACAAACACGCTTAAAGTTAACTTAATTAACTTAAATATTTACTGGACCTCCAATCTAAGCAAAGAGACTTAAAATATGCCTATCGGTGTCGCAATGAACGCTTAAGAGAAAAGAGTTCAGCGCCGACATTTTTAAAATTAACTGCCACATCCTTGAGGAGAAATGTTCAATTTTTTGTGTTAACCGGCTCCATGAAAACAACCTGAACAAAAATATATTTTTTTGGATCAATTAAATTCTCTACTTGAAAATATAAAGACAAAGATTTATTGGTTACTAGCTGAACCAATGAACGTTGTTTTGCCATATAAATTATTTCTAGTGAAAATTTTGGAAGTTAAACAAAAAAATAAAAAAATAACTTACTTATTGTAAGTGACTGGGAATGTGGTCTATGACTGAAAGAGGAATGGCAAAGTCTATAACAAAACACTTGCCAATATTTTTTTAAATTCATAATTATAAAATAATTTTTTAACTTAACAAATTTTTTTAAAATTATATCTTTTAAAAATTATTTTACAATAAAAATGTTATCCATTTTTGCTTTCGGTAATTATGACAACTAAAAAAACAATATCAGCCTGTAACTCCAATGGAGTGTACGACATTTTTGGTTAGTCTGTCTTTAGCCAACACAAACAAACTGGATGATTTACCGATGCGAGAACATGCCAAGTACAATTGTCCGTGTGAAAAACTATAGCGAATAGTAGACGAATTTGTGTTGCTGTACAGTTCATAATGTCCCACTGGTTGTCGTCTTCTAGCAAGCCGAGTGCAAAGCATGCATCTTTATACGTTGGATACTGTTGTCCATTCACTTTACGTATCTCTTTAAAGGACAATGGCCCGGTGACATCAACCAACAACAGCACCAACAGACTGTATATACTCGCTAAATATATTATAAAATTTTAACTGCAAAATAAAAAAAAATGTTTTTGTGTGGGCCATCGTTTTTTTTTTTTTTTATTATTATTCTTATATTTATAATATGTATATTTTATGTAATAAATATTTATTTATTTGCTTAGATAATAAAAACCACCTTTTAAAATTATTATAAGAATAGATAGTGGTATTAGTAATTTTTAATTAAATAGTGTTGAATGCCACTCGATAAATTATAAATCCAAAAAATTTGAAGAAAGTGGGTTGAACAATCTTGAATTCAATTTTAATTTCAAATTTTCTTAAGTTGAACTTCAAAGATTAAACAAATAGATGATATATGTAAGTCAACAATTTTTTTTTACATTTTGTATATCAGCACACAGCAAAATCTCAAGTCACGATATAATGGTTTTTAAAAATATAGATAATGTCCTAATACAGCGAATACTTATTGGAAAGCTATTGAATAGTTTACAAGATACAATGGAGGAGAAGTTTCTATTATGGGTGGTACGGAAATTAGGAATAGATACGCATTAATCTAAATGGTTCCGTAGAGTACGGACATCAGAATTCCGGCCTGCATATAATCACCCATTATAAAAAAATTGGTTGGAAACCTTATAATAATACAGATGTCTAACCGGTAGTATATTCCAAGGTAAAAAGAGCGCTTTGGATTGAGATTTACACAACAGATCTTTCTTATGACACACTTCTGCAGAATGATCAAAGTGTGATTTTTTTTCTTGGCAAGCGCCTTCCCATTAGCTCATGACATATTCCAAAAGCCACTTCCCTCTCGTGCTTCTCGAGGCCCCAGACATCAAAGTCCTGATGAGAATGATTTCGCACTTTTAGAAATTGATCTTCACTTTGGAGCCGTCGCAATATCCCTGAATATTTTCGAATTCACTTTGCAAAAGACTTACGATAAGCTCGACCTTCGGACTTGACCTGTATGCGATCAAGTCATCTGCGTACGCTATGGAATGGCGGAGAGATCCTACAAAATAGCTCGTGAAGGATGTAAATAGAATGGGCAGAATAATTACACCCCGCTGAAGCTACAGCTCTGGAACCGAACTGATTATCCGGAATACTATTTTTGTCCTCAACCCACTCGGTCAGACTTCTATTCTTCACCTTTTCAAAAACGTATCTGATGTTGGGAAGGAGACTCATCGACCGGAGATTTATCGACCGCTTTTTTCCAAAGAGCTGGATAGTGTGCACAATTCAGCAGATTATTTAACTGGGTAGCGTACTTCTCAGTGAACCGAAAATAACAACGAGATCTTCCTTTGAAATGTACGGAGGATGAACCCCCTTCATTGGCGATGACATCATTTGCCAAAAAATTGCCATTGAACATGGCAAAACCAGTGTGCTCCGATCGCCAGTGCTCAATATCATATCGAAGGTACAAGTTGTGCAATTGGACTTGATTTTCCAAGATATGGTTCGGGCGAGAGCTGGCTTCCACCTTGAACACATCTTGAAACGTCGCATCCATCGCTTCAACTTTCTACTGAGGATCTTCGATAGCATAATAATCGTCATCTTCGATCGCTTGTACTAGATCTTTGCCTACTGTCACAGGCACTTGTTCGTTGTTAGTAGTTGGGGGTTGCTAAACACACGGTAGTTCATTCTGGTTTTTCCGTGAGGAGCATACTAGGGTAACAAGCTTTAACAATCCGAAATTTTGGGTTTCCAATGCGAATTAATTGCAGCTGTGTAATTTGGCTGTATCAATTGCTATTGGTTTTTTAGCTGAGACTTCAGTGTCCTAACCTTCTCGTCAGTTGTCTATTTTTTTGTCGACGAAGTGCGTTGATGCGTTGCGGTATATAAACACTATCAGTTAGTTCGTTCTTCGGAAGTGTTCTGTCCATTGCTGGTTTTATGGTTTCACCCATCCTCTTCAGGTAATTGTCAACCTCGATTGACGGATTGACACGACGGTTTGGTTAAATGATCAAATTCAATTTTCCCAAATATTTATGCAAAATATAATAAAAAGCTTTACATTTTCCCATCGATTCAAGGTCCACATTAATAATGGTGCCTCTGATGAAATATCCGTCACAATGGATGGGCATCAAGCTGCAATACTGTTACCAAACAATTTCGTTAAATTTGGACACGTATGATTTCCCAAACTTGCCTCCGTATCAGGCCGCTATCTTTGCTAATGATACAGCAATATTTGCCTCTCATAAATTCCCTCTCAACATTGAAAAGAATTTATACATATGAAAAACTTTACTAAATTAATGGGAAAAATATTATTTGGGGGCAACTCTTATTAGACTTATAGAATGTTGATTGATTAATTTATCTTTGATTGTTTTTATTTTACTATTATTTTAATTATTATTATTTATTATTTTGTTTTTTATGCATTTATTTATCAATTAAACTTTTTATAAATCTATGTATTCATCTATTTATTTCTTTTTTTTTGATATTTATTGTTATATATGTAAATATATTAAATTATTTAAATTACATATATTTATTTTTATATATTGTTTATTGATTTATTTATTTATTTGCCTATTTTCTTATATGCTTGTTGTTTCTTTATTCACTTCTTTGCTTGTTCACCCCCTATTTTGATAAATAGTCTAATTTTCCAAAAGTTCATATTGCAAAGTAAGTGTACATTAAGTTATTGTTAGCTTACAATTTTACCTATCGGTGAACGAAACAATTCCATAAACGTTCACGCACTTGTTTAGTGTACAAAATTATTATTATTTTATTATTACGGCCCGGGGTGCACCACCGGACTTTTTACCCAAATTCACTCCCAAAGCACCTAAAACTTAAACTGAAAACAAACATAAGAACTTAAATTTAAAAGGATGGAGGGGAATGGTTTGGCGAGTAAAGGGAACTTTTGAGAGAGGCTTTCGAGAGATGGAAGTCAAAGGAGCTTTTGGCTGTGCGCAGCATTCTTGACATAGGTAATAATAATATTAGGCAACTTCTTTTCGCATGGAGGCAAGTTATATCATCAACCCATGGTAAGCCGCGTAAAACGTAACGGATAAATCTGCGTTGGAATGCTTCGATTCTGAGGGAATGTGCCGAATAATAATAAGAGGGAATCCAAACTTGGCTGGCATATTCGAGAAGGTGTCGGACAGAGGTGACATAAAGAGTCCTAGAGACTTAAGGATGAGACGTTTGCGAGAATAGGTAATAGATTTACATTTGCCGACATTGAGCTCAAAATGTTTTTTGTTACACCAAAGGAACAATCGATTCAAATCATTTTGAAGTAAACTATGATCGATTACGGACGATATGTGTTTAGAGATTCTTACATCATCAGTATAAATGAACAGGTCAGGAGTCTTTAAGAATGCATTCAAGTTCGTTGATAATGAGAAAAAAGATAATTGGTCCTAAATGACTACCTTGAGGTACTCCAGAAGTAGGGACTATAGGCTCGGACACTGGGGATCTCAAAGATACATACATACATAGATACATACATACATTTAAATACATAAACATATAGTATTTTTTTTCAAGATTGAGAAGGTTTTACTAGAAACTTTCCTTCACTGTAAATTTTGTTTTTTGTTTGGTTAAAAATTATAATTCATTATAGTTCAGCTGTAAGGTGAATCCAAAAAATCTCGCTGCTACAATAAGGATAGTTATATCGATAACGATTTATCTAATTACTTTTTTTATTATATCGTTAATTAAGCTACTTATTTATTTATATTTATATTTATTTAAATACTTATTTATTTATTTTGTTTGTTAATTCTTGATTTTGATTTGTCACGAATTTTCCTTCCCAACATGATATTTAAATTCTAAATCAATATTATTTATACATGAGGACTCTACAATTGCATCGTAATAATTATTTTTGTAATTATTAAAATTTAAATAAATCTATTTATCCATTTAAAAAAGTCTGCTAGTTAAGGTGAATTTCTCATTTCTTTATAGGGTGCTACATATTCAATTTCATTTCAATTAGCATACCGCATCACGTTTGTTTAGCTCATTTTCCTTAAAGTCTCAGCATGTACATATGCAAAGTTCGGTAAGGTTCGTGCAAACTTCGTTCTTATAAATCTAACCAATTCCGAAAATTATTGCATGCCAAGCACACAAACACTCTTACAAAGTCGACAAATCTAATGCAAGGGGGGTGAAAGCGCACAAAACTTGGCCTCACACCACCTCTAGATCCAAGTTCCGTGATAGCTTCAAACTTCACTTGTACTTTGTATACGCTTTGATTTTATTCCTTCGATACTGCTGCTAGAGGAAGGAAATTACAGGTGAAAAATTAAGTGCCGAGGGGTGGCGTTCGATGGCCACCATGGGTAGGTAGTAGTAGCTGTTTGAAAGCACATTGATTCATATACACAGCCACATAGAACCATAGCCGCACAAAGCAGGGAATACTAAATTCCTTAAGTGAAGTTTTGCATTTATTTCGTTTTTTTTTTTTTGTTCAAAAATTGGTAAGTTTCGATCTAACAATTTTATTCCTTATAACTCAGAGTTTGTATTTGTATGTGGTCGCGTGTTGCTAACGCGTGTCCCTGTAATCAGGAACACAATACTTGTAGAAACACACGCGTGTATATGAAATGTATTTTTTTCTTATACTGGTGTAGGTGGTTGCTTTTTGGTGCATAAAAATAACCAAGTCTTGTTTCTAGCTAATCGCTCGATATCGAGGCAAAAGATCTGGAAAAGGAAGTCATATCGCATGCATATGGACACACCCTGTTTGTGTCGTTATAACAATTTGTCACACAACAAAAACAAAAATAAGCAAACAAAAGTTTTCGTAATGAATGAAGTTTTGATTGACTACACGGTGACATTCTTAATTGGGCTTCTATTTTTCCACACAAGTCTCATCCTCACAAATTTTTGAGTACATCAAAAAGAGATGGAAGCTTGCCTCTGACCTCTAATCAGACAATCAGTGAGTAAACGACATTTGTATTGAAACTAAGAAAAGGATCTTAAAGTGCAGTCTTGTTTTTGCTCAGGTCTCAAAAAATGTTCTTAGTCTTGTCAACTGAGTCTTGATTTTGGATTGTGCGGCTTGGAGCTTGATCTTGACTGAGGTTCGTACAAAAAAAATCTTTGACTATTCTGGCAGTAAGTTAGTTTACCAGTTCTTAGAAGGACCTATCTTCATCGGAGGGAATCTGAAGGTTAACTTACAACCTCATCTAAATTTTACAATTTCAACGCAAGGAGTTTTAATGTTACAAGGAGAAAAGTTCAAGAGGAACTCTGGTGGCTAAAAATCAGATGAGTATAGTGGGTGTGATGACGACGGGTAATCAAACCTGTGTGTTGTTTAGCATTGTCGGGATGTAACACAGTTCCTTTATGTTGAACAAGCTCTAGACGTCGATTCATTCGGTCAAACTTTACTATTGTCGACAGATTTTATTGCATACTTCCTTGGAAAGAGCTAAAAATATGATCGTGGTACCTCTTAAACCTCCTCCTCTTCCTTAGACGAACTTTTTACGACTTCGGTATCGGACAGACTATAAAGGGTCCGCCAAATAACTTTTTTTTTTTGAAAATGCTATTAAAAAAAAACTGTTGAATATTTTCTCAAATTTCTTTTTTTATTTGAAAGTACAATTCTTCCGGTTAATAATGGAAAATAATTTCATTCAAATGGCTGCCTCGGCTGGACATGCAGTAGCCTACACGATCGGTCCAATTTTTAAGCACATTTTCGATTGTGTGCAGCTATATTTCAGCAATGGCTTCACGAATATTGTCCTTGAAAGCATCAATTGTCTCTGGCTTGTCGGCGTAACACTTACCTTTGAGGGCACCCCACAAATAATATACCAACGGTGTCAAATGGCAGCTCCGAGGTGGCCAAACGACATCAGCTCTGCGGCTGATAATGCGATCTTCAAAAACAGGGCGCAAAACATCGAGTGTAGCTTCGGCTGTGTGGCACGTAGCGCCGTCCTGTTGAAACCAAATGTTGCCAATATCCTCCTCTTCAATTTTTGTGAACGAAAATTCGTTCAACATGGCCCGATAACGATCGCTATTGACTGTAACGGCCACTCCTTGCTCATTTTCGACTAAAATCCGCACCAAACAGTGACTCGTTTTGGGTGGATCGGCTTTTCAATGTATGCGTGCCCCAAATGCGACAATTTTGCTTGTTTACATACCCGCCAAGATCAAAATGAGCTTCATCTGAAAAGATAATTTTTTTTGGCAAAATCAGCATCTTCTGTAAGTCGATCGCAGGCCCACTTAGCGAAGCGAAAACGCATTGGATGGTCAGTTGGCTTCAACTCCTGAAACAATTGGACTTTGTTTGGCGACATACCAAGGTCTTTATGCAAAATTCGTCTCAATGATGTCTCCGAAATGTTCAAATGTTGAGAACGACGGTGAATTGACGTTGATGGCGCTTCACGCACACTTTCTGCCACAGCAGCAATATTCTCGGGTATACGCACTGTTTTTGGCTTTTCACGCTTTGGTTTATCGATGAGGATGCCAGTTTCTTTCACTTTTTTCACAAGATAACGAACATACGGAGCTGACGGTGCTTCTCTTCTTCCAAAATCCTACGCAATTTTCGCAACATTACCATGATTTTCAATGTTATGTCGCAATAATTCCCAGCGTTGTTCAAGCGTATACACAACCATATTCTTTCAGCGGAAGGATAAAACTAATTATCTGTCAAATCAGACATTAGCTAAGTGTTACCATTCACGAAATAAGCACTATTTGGAAAAAAAACATTAGATGGCGGACCTTTTACTTTCGTAAGTAATCCCATTGAATATCACCAGCTTTTAGACGCTCCATCAAATGGAGACGCTCCAAAAAAGGGGGCATTTTCCTCACATTAAATGAACACATTGCAGAGAAGTTTGTACATAATACAAAAGGGATAATGACTACCCCTATAGTTCGAGGACTAATCGCATAAGGACTAGAAGATATCACCGTCGTTAGAAATGGTACAAAAAATCACTTTGGCCTTTAATTTCTACTATTTTGTTAAATTTACACAAAACGAAGAATGAAAATTAAAACTAAAATAATTCAGTGTCATGTTTTCGAAAAATTCTTGCTTCTTAATCTTCTCGCCCTTAAGGGATTATGAATATCCTCATAACACAATTTTGCGCATATTTAAGATTTGTTATGAGACGCCATGAAAGGCGTCTTTCTTGGCTTGAGTCGTAACACGAGGTGAAAAGTGTATTCTGTACAGTAACGTGCAGCGAAAAAGAAGTTGGCAACAAGCAGGTGAAGGTGAAGAACCCGTGGAAAAGCTGACTTTCATCCAATGAAGGAACTGTTATCTGTTTAGTCGAATTCCAGGCGTATAGTTTTTTTCGAGCTTATTTCTACTTTACTTTCTGAGAAAGTTGAATAATTTCGTCCGGCTTTAGCAACCCGAACAGGGCCGCTACAAAAGTAAAGCGACAGGGACAGCAAACGACGAAATATTTCTTGCCGCTCTTTTGACATTTCTCTTCAGTAAGGTTTGGCATTTCATGATGGAAAGATATACGAGCCAACAACGAGTCGAAATTAAGTGGCCTCAACGTTAAGAGCGCTAAGTCCAATTTATGGTCAACATAATCGTCCTAGCAGATCAACAATTGAGCGTCTAATGGAAAAATTTTAATCCACAGGCACAGCACAAAATGTTCCCGTACCAGTGAGACAAAGAAGTGCCCGTAGTGTCGAGAATACTGCTGCCGCTGAGGCTTCAGTTGCAGAAAGCCCAAATGTGTGTCTCACACGTCGTTCTCAAGCGTTAGGCATCTCTGTGACGTCGTTGTGGCGAATTTTGCGAAAAGATCTTGGCCTACATCCTTACAAGATTAAATTGACGCAAAAACTGAAGCCGCTTGACCACCAGAAGCGTCGTATGTTCGTCAATTGGGCTGAGCAACAACTTGAAAATGATTCGCATTTTCATCGAAAAATCATCTTCAGGGATGAGGCTCATTTCTGGCTGAATGGCTCCGTCAATAAACAAAATATGCGGTATTGGTTAGGCAGCAATCCACACGTACTCCATGAGTCATCATTACATCCCGAAAAAATTACAGTTTGGTGTGGTTTATGGGCCGGCGGCGTTATTGGGCCGTACTTCTTCCGTGATGATCAAGACCAGCACGTTACTGTGAATGGGGATCGCTACCGTTCAATGATAACCGAATATTTTTGGCCCCAATTGGATGATATGGATTTGGAAGACATGTTGTTCCAACAGGACGGCGCCACAAGCCACACAGCGAATGTCACAATCAATCTATTGGATCCTAGTTTGGAGAACGTGTTGTCTCACGAAATGGTTCAGTCGCTTGGTAAGACTATTTCCTGTGGGGCTACGTCAAGTCTATGGTCTATGCCAACAAACCAGCGACGATTGATGAACTTCGTACGAATATCGAACGTGAAATTGCTGCAGTATCGGCCGATTTATGCTTGAAAACCGTCCAAAATTGGGTTCAGCGTCTGGACTTCTGCAAGCGTGCCCGTGGTGGCCATGCAAAAGAAATCGAGTTCCATACAAAATGGCATCGAACGTTTAAAAAAAATTTTTGTAGCGCTCTTATTGAAAAAATCTTATGAGCATATCCTTGTGAAAATAAAGACATTAACGGTGGATGCCATGGTTACTCTATTCATCGTGCTGATAGTGAAGCTCGTTTCGATTGCTACTTTTTCAAATCACTTTTTAAAATACGGGAGAGGATGTTTAACCAGGTTTATCAGGATGTACCCAACTAAATGATTGCGTTGAAATTCCAACTCTCTGATTTCACAGCAGCTGAATGCAACGTTTTTTATTTCAAATTTCAAAAACTCAGTTTTTTTAAATGTCATTCCATATAACAATAAAAATTGAACTATTTTGTCTTGTACTCTACCTTATTTCTTCCGCTGTTAGTTGTAACCATGTGGCATAACTTACTTACTTAAACGGTCAGTGATCGTGGAAGGATCAGAGTCTGAAACATAGCTGCCCTCTAGCCCGGACAATTCTAACATCCGCGATTGCTTGATCCTTGAACCAAAACCACTTTCTCCCGATGTGTCCGAGCCAGTGTAGTCGATGGATTTTTGCCTTCCGGACTATATTCACGCCTTTGTACTGCTCGTAGTGTTCGCGTTACTGTGCCCTCCTCATAGATAGGACCAAATATACAACGAAGAATTTTTTTATTTCCATAAAGTAGGACTGGCAAAATCAGTGTTTTGTTGCGCAGTATTTTTGTCCTTCGTCTTAGGAGTTTGGATGCAAGTTTTTTTTTTGATAAACCAAAGCAGCAACGGTTGCCTAGAATGAGTCTCCATCGGATCTCCACTGTGGTATCGTTTGTGGAGGATTTATTAATTCCTTTACTACCTCAAAATTGAACCTCTCAATCGATATGTTTTGGCCGAGATAATGTTTGACGAATCTTTTTCTGATTGACAGCATTTATTTGGATTAGACTTATTGATTTTAAGACCAACCAATTTTGCCTGTTCCTCAATCAATGTGAATGCTTCCCAACGCCATGCTTGGAACGAGGGAAGATATCGATATCGTCTTCGTATCCTAAAAGCTGATTTGACTACTAGAAGTCGACAACTGCCCGTCGTACTATCCGTTCCAAGAGAAGATTGAAGAAGTCATAACAGGATTTCATAAGGAAGGACGTGATGTGTAAGCTGATTATATCGAACTAGACAGTGCACGTCACAGTTTAAAGAATTGTCGACTCTAAAGACCACGAAGAGAACTCCAAGGTCCAAACTACTTTCATAACAAGTGAACCCAACAAAAAATTTGATAAATAAGAGGGGACCGATTATAAACAGCTCACTTGATCTGTGAAAAATTCAAGCGTTCGCGCTCTAAGCAGGAATCAGATCCACGGCTTCAGATTGTTGGCTTCAATCAGCCTTCAAGGTCGAGTTGTAATACGAAAACGTTTGTTACGAAATTTAAAACCCAAGTCAAGTGGACAGACTTACTCTAGTTGGATGGATGGACAAGTGTAAAATTAAAACTTTTGGACAACATCTATTCGACGATCTGCTCCCGAGCTATGTGGCGACAGCAGCCAAGTAAAGCGATGTTTTCAGAACGCTTTGGTGATGGTGTTTTTCCGCTGGCCCTTTACTAATGACCATTGAATCAAGAGGAACAAAACCCTAACTTGAATCAAGTAGAGGCGACAAACTTGATAAAGATCCAATTAGACCATTGGCTAGACATTATTAACATGAATAAAACGGATAAAGAGGCTTCCACAGAATTCAGAAAATTGTTAAAATTCAGTGACCTTCGTAGAAAGGATCAAAGTTCCCATGACAAGCAAAATTACAGTTCCAACAAACCTTCCACAGAGTGTTCCCCCTGCAAGCTATTCTAACTTAACTTAAATGGATTTGAAATGATCCTCAATCTAATAACTCTCTCTGTCCAACACAAGGACCTCTCCCAAGGAGTTCAAGAGGACAATACCCACCAAAAAATAAGCCTCAAACGATTTTTTGATTCAACGGAATATCGTTGTCTCGGATGACATTAGTTTGAGTAAGAAAAAGCCAGTCTTCGAAATATAAAATGCTTGTCGTTGGTTTATCACTGACTTGGTCATAGCAGCGGCAGAAAAGACTCCGATAAGGGGCAGCAAATGCACCACTATAGCAGACCACATCAGGATACGATAATTTGTTGTTTTTTTTTTTCCTTTATTTTACTCCATTTCCATGTCTACCTGTACTAAGGACAGAATGTGCCATCGACTGACAGGTGGGTTCATACCAAATGACCAGGTGGTTTGGCGGGCCGAGCGGGAAGCGGAGCAGCTCGTGCGGTGGACCGTGTAGTCACACCGTCACCTTTTTTTTTTCTCTTTGTTTTTGTATTTCATTTTTCCACCTTTTTGTGTTCTTCCTCTCTCAGTTCATTTATGGTTGAAGAATACCATTGAGCTGTACTTGTACAATTTTTTTTTTTTTTTGTTATTTCCTTTCGAATTTGGGAGGACGGAATATGACAGACAGACGGTTGAAGCGCGTAGTGTAACGCGGCTATATGTATTTTTCATTTGAACGAAAAAAAAAAAACGGCGCTCTCCCTTTCGCCGCGGAAAGGCTACTACAACCAACAATGTAACGAGGGATAGTAAGAGCGGAGCGCCAGGTTACCTTCCGCCAAACAGCCAACAGCCACTTTAGGGGAAGATTATACTATAGTACTATGGTCGGTGTTGGGTGTTCCTGTGTTGGGCCAGCCGTGTGTGGTAAAACTGATTGTGTTAGTAGAATCGAACAAAAATGTTATTTTAAGGGCTTGGTTGGTGGAAAATATTTCGGTCGTATGCTTGGTTGGTGGTTGGCTGAAATATATTCGGTTAAAAAGGACTCACGTCGAAGTTGTGTTATAGTTCAGCAAATAATTTTAAGTTAGTCATTCGTAGTCAAGGATACAGTGCGTGTCACCGTAGTAACATCGGCGTTAACAACAAACTTTCTTTTAGAGCTCAGTATATCTATAAATGTTACTTACTAGAGACAGTGTGCGAGTGGTGTACATTTAAACAATTGTATTTATTCTAGCAACGAAAAACCGATTATAACAAACCGAATAGGAGAACATGATTAGTGCAGAAATCTAAATATACTTGCTCTCTATTATTCATAGTGTGTTATTTCATTTGCTGTTCTGTTGCCCGGTTGATGTGTGTCGTTGAATTTTCGTGGTGTACTTATTCGCCTTTGTTTTTTTGTGCTAGCAAAAGTTCTTGATAAAATATCCTTTGAAAGGATAGATAGACACGGCTAAGTTGGTGTTAGTAGTAGTTGTGGCACCCCAAGGAGAACACATCGCAGTCGGATTGAAATAGTTTTGATTTTAGTTATTGGCGTGAGCTTAAAGGATTAACATGGGTCTTGAAACAAAAAGAAGAAGAAAATAAAACACACACTACAAAAATATTACTGAGTGTTAACTACAATTACAAAAAATAGAAGAAAAAAAAAACTGATAAATAAATAATGATCTAGTACGATTTGGATTTTTTGGAAAACTTATGCAATTTCCTTACGAACCAAAATAGTTTTGCCAAACAAAAAAAAACAAGTGCCAAACTGTTTTAATTGCTCTGGAAAAAAAGGTAAGATTACGATCTAAGAAGTGAAGTTAAGAAAATTATTTTTAGAAGGAATTTACAACCTTTGATGGACCTTGGCACTGGGAGAATTCACAGTTGAATAGTTAAAAAGTTCTGTGGATCTTTTCGTGCCAAAGCTCAATGAAGGGAATCAATTAAGTTCAAATTTAGTATTTTAGTGTTAAACCTTACGCACCATTGTCGTAATCAACCTTCAATTTGATGATACCAAGAGTTTAACAGAAAATTGAATCTAACTTCTTATTTATTAGCTCAAAAATTTATTTTATGAACGCACGAACTGATCAAGTACAGTAAAGAGAAATGACAAGTAGGGGCCCTTATTCAATCCCTTGTGGTACCCCTTTGTGTTTAAGTTAACAGACCTTACGCACCATTGCCTTAATCAAACTTCATGAGGACGGTGCTAAGAGTTTTACAGAAAATTGAATCTACCTTGATTTTTATGGATGCACGAACTGAACAAATAAAGTTAAGGGAAAAGACAAGTAGGGGCCCTAATTCAATCCCTTGTGGTACCCCTTTGTATTAAAGTAAAAAGACCTTACGCACCATTGCCATAATCAACCTACAATTGGATTATGCGAAGAGTTTTGCAGAAAATTGAATCTACCTTGATTTTTATGAGTTCAAAAAATGTATTTTATGGATGCACAAATTGAGCAAATAAAGTAAAGGGAAGGGACAAGTAGGGGCCCAAATTCAATCCCTTGTGGTACCCCTTTGTATTAAAGTAAACAGACTTTACGCACCATTGCCTTAATCAACCTTCAATTGGATGATGCTAAGAGTTTTGCAGAATATTGAATCCAACTTCATTTTTATGAGTTCAAAAAATTTATTTTATGGACGCACAAATTGAACAAATAAAGTAAAGGGAAAAGACAAGTAGGGGCCTAAATTCAATCCCTTGTGGTACCCCCTTTGTATCAAAGTAAACAAAAATGTGTGGATGCAAGAAAAAGGACATAAATTCTTGGAACGACAGCTTTGCGGCTATTTTTAATTTATTTGCACAAATGCTGGAATTGGACTTACAGTTTATGACTGAATTTCCTAGGTAAACTGCATTTCTGAATACAATTCTCGTAAAAAAAGACACACGCATGAACAGTTTCTTCACGATGCTCGTGCGTTTTTTTAAAGAGTCTCTTTGTTTTGCTAAGCCTCTGTTTTAATCGATGCAAAAATTGGCAAAAGTTTCATAAAATCGGATCTTACAGCTTTTGTGACGTAACCACAACTTATCAGACTGTTCTGCCTTATTTAATTTGAATTTATGAATGAATGAAAGTCGGCCTAAAACAACTTAAAATGATCGATAAGGTGACCTTAGTAAATTGAACTTTCTTTTCCCCAGTCATATTTGCCTTCTGATTTGCCAATCGATTTTCAATTCATCCTACAGCTGCTGACGTCACCCCAGATGAATATAGGGGACTTCCGCACCATCCCTTCTCTCATATACCTCAATCAAAAGGTGTCTCGTCCTTTTTCAATATGAAAATAAAAAATTCACGCTTAATCACCCATTAACCTCTTTGGCGTCGCCGGCTAAGAGTGACGTAGAAGGTCCCTTCCTCTCAACCGACCTGTTAGACTACTCATAAAACAATCATTTGACTCTGAATAAAATATAGCTGGACAAGGGTCGCATTTCAAGCCTTTTTTTTTGTTCCATTTCTGTCACAAAACTACATAAGAATGATGTAATTAAATTTTCATTAAAAAGAAAATTTTTCCCCCGATAAAAGTCGCTCACCTTTTCGCTCAGCACCATGTTCACTCCCCCACTCTTCCCTGACGCACACAAGCGCCACATACTCGCACTCATACAAATACAAAAAAACAAAAAAAAAACTTATTTGGAAGAAATCAAGCCGCCATTTGAACGGAATACTAAGTAAAAAGGTCCTTCTAATGTTTTCGAGCTACACAGCTAGACAAACGATGCCTTATGTTGTGGCTATTATGGCTGCCTAGAACGACCGAACCTACAAACAACATTACACCAAGTCGGTGAGATGGAAAAGATACGATAAGAATGTTATAAAAAATTGCAGCCACGAAACACACGTACGAGTGCAGGAGTATATATGGGCACTTGCCATGCAACAAACAGGATATCATACGCCAGGCTATATCCTGAAGCCTAGGGTGACGTTTTGTTTTACAGGCATTTGCCATGGCATGGGTAGGGTTCAAATATATTTTACCTCAATTGTTGGGGGGGCATTGGCATATTGCTGTTGAGAGGTTGACTAGCCGACAACGGTAATGGACACAGTTTGTGGATATAGCATTCGTCCTTCTTGTAGATTTTTTTTTTCTGTTCTATATTTGTCCCTTGCTCAAAACATCAACTGCGGTGTTAGGTTTTTTTTTTTTAAATGCAATTTAATATAAAACCACGAACATCAGAATGGTTTTGGCCTGACAGTAGTTGAGTGTTGAGTGAAACACATGTCCGGTAGGCAATTTACCGAGAAAGTCCCATAGAAGGGGGAACTGAATTGAGGAAAGCAGGACATGCAAGTATTTTGCGAAAAGAGGAATCAAATTTTTGTATACATTTCTTCGTTTTATATTTTGGTTTTTTTTTGGCATAAACATGAGAAACGAAAAAAAAAAAGTTGGAAGTTAATTCCTTATTTATCAGCCAATTGATCCTTGGAGCTGCCTTTCGTCCTTCACAGAAATATTGTTTTTCAAGTTAGTAAATTCAAATTTTATATTCAAAACAACTCGATCATTGAACTATGCTTCTTTCTGGTATTCGCAGCTGTAAAATTGTTGTCCATTCTAAGTGTGACTGAGCGATTGTCCTCGACGGATTTTTGTCTTCCGAATCAGAGCCACTTTTTTAAGCTTAGCTCAAAGATATGGCGGTGAAATTGTTGAGCTGTCTTCATTCCATTTAACCTCTCCCTCGGAAAGAAAATTTTCCGCACAAATGATTCTTCGATGTTCTTCGCTGTGTTTCTCGCAGTGAATGATCAATATCTGTTCAAGAATTAGGTTGAAGAAGTTGCAGAAATTCATTGGGAATGTGGAACAACTTGGATGTTCATGGTCCAAACTCCATCATGTGTTTCCAAAAAAAATAGAATATTGTCCAGCTTTTGCGGGTCACATAATACATAAGATAGAACCTTGTAAGCCTTCTTTATAAATGGGACTATGAGAGGTGATGAAAACTTCTTCGTCGCCTGTAGTTTGACTGTCTTAAAACCTAAGCTCTATTTTTTGGTCATTAGCGTTAATCAGCTGTTTGAATTCATTCACAATTCCTTGCGGGTTGGCCACAAAATTCCAAGAAACACTGGGCGCCTTCAATAACCAAAGCTTAGTCATAGAATTTTATTCCCAGACCCTTGAATATATTTGAGCTGCGAAACTGACAAGCCTCTTTTTTCGCAGTCGTTATCTGCTATCTTAAATTGCTGTTACCTTACCTCACATCTCTTATACGGGTTGGTTAATAGCTGAAGCTTCAAACGTCTAACCTCACAAAATTGAGGCTTTTGAGCCATTATACAAAAATCAGACCCTTAATCGAGTTAATGTTTGTCAACTGCATTGCTTTAGTCAGCATTGTGTCGATTCAGTTGGCAGTTTGATCGCATAGATCTATTTCGGTGATCACTGATCGGCTTAAAATCGATAATCTTCGTTCTCAGCCATTCTTCCCCAACGAATCCGTATCTTAATTTGTGCAACATTTTATGACAGGTTGACAGGAGGTACGAGAATTTATCCTAATTCGAGGATATGTCTTCGAAGATGATAACTTTTCTGTTAAAAAAGATATTTCGAAAAAGCCAAGGTAATCGGAGCGGCATTTAGTAACGTTTGTAAAATTATTAACCCCTTAGCAGAACTTTAACGCATGACTACTTGGGGGATGAAGCATTATGGAGTTCATCCTCAATCGCCTAAGATATCTTCGGTACACTTAGAAGTAAAAAGTTCGTGGGAATCGAGGGAATAGCAAACATTATTCTACGACAACCTCTTTAACAATCTGCACGTTGTCCGGCAAGTTTGAATTTAAAAAAAAAGACAAAGAATCTGCTGCACATTCGGTTCACAAGTCTTCTTCTAAAAATCATGAAGGTATTCGAGTGTTCAAGTCATAAACAGAGTTCTAACTAAGTGGGCTGATATTCAATAGGGTGACAAAAAGGCTGTTTCACTGTTTCTCTGGGGATTATTTTCATAACTAAAATAAAAAACCTTTTCGGCGTTATTCCACCAGCCAATTTCGTTTATTTCGGCCTAAGGTTTTACGATAAGGTTACGTTGAATTTCTACAATAACCTGACAATGGAAACATCGAACTCAGGAAGGACTCTTCGGTTCAGTATGGCGGTACCATAAGATGTGGTTAGCAGGCAACAGTAAGCCTTCGACTAAAGGTATTATTTAATTGTTGAATTAAGAGGTTAAGCTTGTGGAGTATTCGAACCCGCAACTTAGAGTAAACAATTACAGAAGATCGTATTTTTTAAGAAAAGAGTGAAAAAAAGCGTTCTATTTTCGAACGCTTAATATAGCCTGTGGATGTGCAGATTCGTGACGATTTTTTCCTCTCGTTTTTCTTTGTGACAAATTCCAATCGAAATTTAATTTCATAATGAAATTAATAAATGGGGATTCTTTTAAAAAAGTGTGTTTTGTAAGTCGCAGCTTATTTTAAAGCCAGAAAGAAGCCTATGAGAAATTTAGTTTTAAAAAACAATTGTTGTATATTTTATGGTGGTACGGGACCTTTCGTGTGCATGTCCAAATCGCACTGAGTCGTTATTTTTTGTAACGAAAAATGTTCAGAATTCATTTTTTTCATTTGAAATTGATTACTTTCTGAATATAAATTGAATAATCTGATGATAATTTTAAGCCCAGAAGATTGAAAAATATAGAAGACCACTTTCAACCTGTTAGATAGTTAAACTGGCGAAAGAAAAATCAAAGCGCCAATTGATTTCGTAAACAAAGCAGCAAGACAGAGATACTCACGAATAACCCTTACATAAAAAAGCCTGATGGCACAAATACAAAATGGACATCGATTCCGTATATGGAAGTCTGCAACAGGAATAATTAGAGCGGATTAAGTCGTGTGCAAGTTTATTCCTTCCAGTCCTATAAATCTGCAGGGCAGGATGTAAAGCTCACAAATTCGCTCACATATTTAATGAAAGTCTACTAGCCTATTCTCATTTATCCTGAAATCACTACAATGACGAACTACATTTTGGTCAGACGATCAATCGGAGGAATCTTCTCAACGTGAGTGGAAGGCCGGATCTGATGGAAACGCACTATTAAAGGTCGGGCAAATAATCGAAAGCTTATTTGTGGCGAAGGGTGTCAAATTATAAATACAGGCACAAAATCAAATAACCGACAATCGAAAAAAAAACTTGGCAAGAAAGATCACAACTAAAGAATCCGCTGAGGACGCATTTAATCCTCGTGGTCTTAGTCATAATAAATGACATAAAGGTTTGTCGCACAAATTTATGTCTATAGTATGGAAACCGCTCGGCAGAAACTAGTTATGAGTATTAACCTTTCGAAAACTGAACTGCTACCATTCATCAAAAAAAAAAACATCATGAGTTTCAAATACCTTAGCCTCCATGCCTGACTACCAACCTCTTCACTGAGACTTCGAGTATCTAAGTAACTTGACTCCAAACTTTCTCGGAAAAACAAATGAAAGAGACTTCTCTGAAAATGGGCTCAATAATTTCAACTCCTGAAAAAGTCCCTACAAAAATATATGAAGACAGTTCTTCTTGAAATGTGATAGGGAATGACATGGTACGACTAAGTTAGACGATCACAGTTTTAAAAGCTTAAAGAAATAACTTCAACGAACACTTTTTTTCAAATTTGTGCAATCAACCGACGCCAAGTGCGAGTCGGACTCGCGCACCGAGGGTTCCGTACAAGCCTGTAGTTCACCCATTACGACAATCGAGTCATAGTAATGGTATTTTTAAAGAAAAAGGTATTTTTGTCGTTGCAGTAATCCTTTATTTTATATTAACACATCATTTATTTTATAAAATAACTGAAATACCTTCACTAGCCTTCCAAAATAAAAAATTGTAGGAACAATACAAGGAAGCTGTCAAGCTGTCAAGCTGTTTGAAAAATGTTTTCCCCTCCCCATACATAGAAATAAGTCGCTGTCATTGTGGTAACTAAAATTATGTTTATGTCACAATTTTAATTTAGGTTTTGATTCTCTTGCGAGTAGTTGCGAGTTTCAAAATCTGCGGTATAAATGTTTGTACCTTTGCGTTACCTAAAAATTTAAGGTTTTCGGAATTTTTCTCGTACCAAATTCGTACCAAACGCTACCAAACTTCAAGATTCTGAGTTTACGAGAAATACCCTGTGGGGTTTGATTCCCTTGCAAGTATCAAAATTTGTTGCATAAACGGCTGAATCTTTTAATCACGTTGGCTTAGATGTTTGATGATTTTTTCACAGCTCCAAGAGACAGTAGACCTGAGTATTTGATATAAATTCCAGCTTGAAGCCTCCACGCGTTCCTGAGAAAAAGTTTCTTGACAGAGAGAACGACGGACGGACAACAAAATGAACCAATAAGGTTTCGGTTTTTTCCTTTCGAGGTAATGAAGTGAAATTTGAGTGGCAGGTTCGTTGCATCCGTAATTCGTACTGTGGTATTTTATGTCAAAAATGTTTCAGTTTCTAAAATTGAAAAGCATAACACTAAAATTTACTTGATAAAGAAGTGGTGGTGCGTCAATATTACCAGCTATAAGCTGATGTAAAAACACTATAACACAGACTTCCCCACGTTTTTGCAAGGAATCAAGGCCGATAAGTAGAAGACGGTCCTTATAAAGTGGAAGACAAAGAGGATCAGTCCATGATGAATGTCAATAAGCGAAACGAACAAATTTACGTTGTACAGACTCGATACGGTCACATTGGATGCGTACTCAAGCTGTGGCGTGACAAATGAAGTGTACTTGAAAATTCTTTACTCCACCACTATTTGCTCAATATGAATTGAGAAGTCAATTTTTGGAGCGAATTGAACACCGAAGTCCTTTGTCAGTTTTATTTTTGTCAGCGCCGAACAATTCATGGTGGGATTAAGGCTTCTCGAAAAGGACATGTTAAAACATTTAGTCACCCTGTAAAGCGCTGCAGTCGGATAGATTGTGGATACACTTAGATATTTTTATATCGTCGGCATAAATTAGAACGTTCTTGAGTTCTTGAGCACACTAACAACATCGTTAATGGCTTGAATAAATAAAAGAGGACCAAGGTGGCTTCCTTGAGGCACATCGGAGGTAGCGTTTATTGCAGTAGAGGTCGATCCCCTAAACAAAACTTGAAACATTCACCCATCAAGATACGAGCATATCCACTCCACGAAAGATAAAGAGAAACCAATGGATTTCATTTTAAAAGCAATTAGCTTACGAGAAAGCTTATCAAAGGCCTTACTGATAGCAGTGTTCACACAGTCGACTTGATTTCCTACTTCTAGGGTTTTAAGTAAACTCCAACAAATTTGTTATTGTTAATTTGTTTTAAACAAAGCCATGCTGTTTATCAGTGAGGAAAGGTTTACAACTGAAATAAACGCTGATAGCTTAGCTATGGGTTTTAGTATGGGTATAAGTAACATCTCCCTGGAAGTCCTTTTTTCGTACCGAAATAATGAAACCATTTATTGGAAAAAAATTTTAGTTAAAAGAGGCTTGAAATTAGAAAAACCAAGGGAGCTACAGCAGTACTTTAAGATTATTGGAGGTATCCCATCAGGTCCGCTGGTGGTGTCAGTTCCAAAGCGAGCAAGATGATATTTCACGTCACTAGGAGTTATTGATACCCGACCCGTTGATCTAGGGCAAAAGTTCTCCAGGTGAGCGAATTCTTTTGGGTCGAGTAGGAACTGAAAAATGACGAAAGGATATAACTTATGTCAGATACGAAAGAGCGAAATAACCATCAGATTTTCTCTTGCAGTTGATAAAGTTTCACAACAATTTCGGGTCGCTTAGAAGAGGTAAGCGCATTCTTCACAAAGACGACTTGAAAGTAACTGAAATTCGATATGAGTGGAAAAGTAGCGATCATGGTCTTTAGAATTATTACTTGAAAGGTACTTTTTCCATGCCTTATTCCGTCTGTTACGTAGTCTTCTTTTTTCATGATTATACCATCCCAAACTTAATCTAACTGAACGAGTAATTTTGGACTAAATCGCACCAAAAACAAAGTTTTTTTTATCGAAAATGTTGCCAACTTCGCATGCAGGCATTCGTGTCCATGGTGAAGACTATAAAAATCTTTACATAACCGCTAATTCCGAAAATTCACGTTTCACGTCAATAACCACTGCACCTGTACTACCCGTTCACTTGGTACCCACGACCGCAAACAAACACTTCAGCTGCGAGCGAGCCCTATTCGTGCACAGAACTTTGACAGATATCAATTTTTGGAACACGAATTTGCATATCAAAAAAACAACCCCTCTCAAGTTGTGTGCATTTATTTAGTCCCCGCACTCCCTTTGTTTTCCAAATTACATTCATACTCGTACATATTTATTTACTTTGCATTACTGCCTCGGTTTTTATCGCAAACAAATGATCTTAATTGTGAACTTTTAGCTGGAGTTTCATTGATTTTTCATTCAATTCGTTTCTTTCATTGTAGATGGCGCCACAGAATTCAACATTTATTGACGAGAACTTGGACGGATTTCCGTCTGCACTCGAATTGCGCCATTATAGCCCGATTTTACGCCCCGCAAACGAATTGAACAGACGAACTAAGCCGATATCAATTCATGGATCACGCAGTACTTTGGTAAATAAATTGCTTGTCAGGATAAAAAAGAATAGTAAATAAAGTGTAAACCGTTTTCCATAATCCTTGGCATGGACAGGAGCAGGGCAACAAGGAAATTCCCATTTGGATATCAAATGAGCCGCGATATGTTGCCGGTGTTACCAGCCGTACAACATGCAACGACATTATCAAAGCTTTGATTGATGATGAGGTGAACAATGGCAATTATGCCTACAGTCGAGGTACGAAAATTATAACCTTCCTTTATTTTTTTTTTGAATACATATACATATGAATGTATATCACGTACTTGTACATTAAATCGTTATTTTTATGTCCTGCTTTTTTTTTTTTTTGTTATTTTGCAGATGGCGTAGCAGAATCGCGTGACTACAGTGATTATGTTATAACTGAATGTTGGCGTGGTGTTGAGCGTAGCTACGAAGGCAACATGGCTATTTTGCCAGTTTGGAAAGCATGGAATCGTGTACACAATGAGGTAATATATATGTTTTTGTTAGTCGTAGTAGATCCTTGCTGACGCCGCCTTCTAGCCCTTCGTTTAAATGTGTAGAGATTGCATAATAATTATTATAACAATGACGACGGCGATGTGTGTTCTATGGTAAAGGTGGATTTTTAATTCGCGTATGGCGCCGCTCAGACTTGAACTGTAGCCACACGATTTTTCATTTCAATGGGTGGGTTGGGATATAAAAGGACTGTTTTTTTTTTGGATTAGTCATCGATCGATTTTTTGACTGGGTTTATGTATGCGGGGACAAGTTGAATGTTAATAGCTTGTTTTCTAACTGATGAAGATTACTATCTTTTACAACGAAATTGTGACATAAATTTCGACTGTTCCTAAAATTTTGTGATACTTAAGCGATTTAATGAGCGACGAAATATGTGAAGAATTTGTTAAACATTAAATTTTTGAAATCCTGACGTGCTATTCAGAAAAAAACGACTAAATATGCACACGAAGGGTCCCTTACCACCAACCAATATAACTAGACATATTTTTTGTAAAAAATTTCTCATAGTCTAATTTTTTTGGCGTTAAAATTGAGTTGCGAATTCTAAAAAAAATTTTTTCTGAATGATAACCCCGCTTTATATTTAACTTCATAATATTTGTTGTTAAAGCGGCCGTGGTAGTGCACATTCTGTGGAAATTGCAAAAGTATTTTACTCAAGCTTTTCAAATAACTTCTTAAACCGAATGCTGATTCCTGCATTTCTTGATAAAATAAAAAACATCGTGTTAAAGCTAAAAATATTTTTTATAATAATCTCGAGGTTCACTTTCATAAGCCGAACTGCTTTTCTTAAAAGCCTTATGGAATTCAATAATGTTCACTAAGGCATCATCCATACAAAAAATAGGTTGTTTAAGGCGTTTCTTTACCGACCATCCCCGATAAGAAAAGGTCGTATGGAGACGAACGCGTGCAGAAGAGAAAGCAACAGATGAGACCCATAAGAAGAATGCTGCATATCTATACGTATACGTTGAGAAGTCTCGCAGTCTTCCAGCTTAAAAATATGGAAGAATCAAGGGACAAAAATACAACAAGTCGATTCTAATCAAAAAAAAAAAAACTAAAGTCTCTCTAAATTTATGAAAGAAACCAAGTAGTCGATTCGCAGCGAAAAGTAGATGTACCCGTACTTAAGCAGCATTTCCTGTGGGTGCAAAACGATAATGACTTAAAAACAATGTATGTTAGAAAATGAAGGAAACCCAAGTCCAGCCAACGAATAAGTTCCCCAACCCACAGTTGAAGAAATTTTTTTGGCCATAAGAAAAACTGATGGCTGACTGACTGATCATAACAATCAATGTTACATCGGGTTATTCAAACAAGTAGGATCATTTTGCCAGTTCCTCTTTATCGAGCAATTAAAATAATATAGAACTCATACAAAAATATTTTTTTTAAGTCGCAATTCAAATAAAGTAGACTTTATAAAAAAAATCGTAGTGATTTGTACGGTGGTACAGAACCCTTTGTGTGCATGTCCGACTCGCACTTGGTCTATTTTTCTATTGCGAAAAAAAATTTGATTATTCTACATACGGTTTAAAATCTGCAATAGTTTTCTATTTAAATATAAATGGAAAGAGCCTAAAGGATCTAAAAAACCAGCAGACTAAAATTTAAAGGGGACAGTTTCAACCTGTTCATCTCATTTAGCCAGTTTGTCTTCGTCGAGCAGCATGTTGGACGATAAACCAGACAGTAGGACAGATTTAAGGGAACCTCGAAAGAAAGATTTTCCGTCGGGTATAGTGTCATGTCTGCGAGTGGAATAAATTTGGGAGAAGATACAAAAATGATGTAGATAACAATACTCCAGCTAAGAGTGAGTGTCTTAAAATCCGTGCCACCAAGTTGTTTTCGAAGTGTTTTTGGTGGTAGGCTTAGAACCTACCTCAATAACCAGCGTTTCAAAAAATTAAGATCTTCTGCAACAATTACACCAACATTTTTTTAAATTCGGGAATTAGTTTTTAGGTTAAAATCTGGATCCAATAAGCTCATCAAAGATATTAATAAAAACATAAGTAACATTTCCATCCTCTAATTAAAAAAAAAATCAATTCAATTCAATTTATTTATATAATTAGTACGGCAAGATCGCGGCTTTTACAAAGATGATTACAATTATGACGTAGGAGTAGGATCATATGAACAGGAAATAGGAAAACACAGAGAAAGAAGAGTATGTGCTCAAAATTGCTGCTGCGCTGAAAAAAACTGAGACACTGCAGACCTGAAACAACAAAGTTTCCACAATCTGACGGCATGTATATAAATCAGGCGAGCGGATTTCAAGGATTTATAATTAAGCGACGTGAGATGGAGTGTCCTGCCGGATCTGAATAATTGCAATCTATTGTACAAATAAGATGGGAATTTAGTTTTAATTAAATTGTAAAGAAATATACAACATCTCGCGTCAAAGAAATCCTGCACAGACAATCCCAAACGGTTGTCTCGGAAACATGCACTTACCTTGGCAAGCGATAAACATATCGAACAGCATCGTTAAATAGTACCTGACGCTTATGCAAGGACTCATGGTCAGCATAGTTCTAACAAGCTTCATTGGGGTGGTAACCATAACTTACGAAGACAGCCATAGATCCTGCCAATTACATAATTAATAAGCTGATTAACATGTAAGTTTTGTGTTCAAAACAAAGCCTAGGGTGGTTACAGATTTAACAAGTTGGATTTTATTGTCCGCCAGCCATACATCAGGAATATGATTGAAGTGAAGCGATTTTTGAAAAAAAAAAAAAAAAAATAGGTATAACTTAGGATTTTGATGGGTTAAGCAGTAATCCGTTAACTTGTTAATTTCGGTTGGATCACTTTTTAAATTTGAGACTAGCTGATTTACAAGAGTTAAAGGTCGAGACAAATACAATTGTACATCATCAGCGTACAAGTGGACAGAAATATATTAACATACAGATGGCAGATTATTAATAAAAATGCAAAACAGAATTGGCCCTACAATTGATCTTTGAGGTACACCCTCATGAATGGGCATAAAATCCGAGTTATTTTTTTTGCCTACTACCCTTTGGAACCTGTCTGAAAGGAAACTTCTGATAAGCTTATCCGATCATCGGTCAACAGACTTTCATAAAACTAATAAAGACAATTACCTACATTTTATAATTGATCCAATCATTTGACTTATTTTGTCGTTGACTGATCACTTACACTGCCATCCATAAGTTATAGGACAAACCATTTGTTTTTTCGTTATCAGACTTTTATTGATCTGTGTAGAACTCAAATGAACAAAATTCTCCTACCTTCTTTTAAGATATTTTTTAAAGTTTATTTCTACGCGTTTAAGGCGTTCCAAGAAGGAGCAGAATCAAGGCATAAGCCCACACGTCGCTATAAATATCAAAGCAAAACTGCAAACATAATTAACTGATCATTAAATCCACCCCAAAGCAGATATTGTTACATTTTTTAACATAATATGGCCATAAATCGAAATACCTTATGAAAATACTAGGTTTTTAATAAATTGGGATCCGTGTCGCTCCAGGGCCAGTGCTGAAACTTATTTTTTTTTAAAGCCACCACGATGAAGTAAAATTGAGCGTTATGGCATGTACCATATGTAGAAGTTGTATTGGACGGTGTCAAGGCTTATATCCACCATATAAATGCTGGTGTTCCCCAGGGCTCCGTTTTGTCACCGACTCTCTTTTAAATTTTCAGTAACGATCTTTTGTCTGTTACATCTAATCCAATACACTCATTTGCTGATGATAGTACCCTCAGTTTTTCATATTCGTTTTCAAATTCACATCCTTCATCTTCGGCCATGGAAATGGAACGGCAGCGTATGATTAATTCATCAAATTCCGATATTAACAGCATACTATCATGGGGCTCTACGTATAGAGTGGAATTTAAGGCCTCCAAAACTCAATGCTGTCTTCTGTCACTAAAGCGAAACGAAAATCCTCGACCATTATCCATGAATGGCACTCGCATTGCTGAAGCTGAAAAACGTTCAATACTTGGTATGTGTATCAATAACAACCTCGGTTGGAATGAGCACGTAACCGTTATCGCCAAAAATGCTGCGAAATGTCTTGGTTTCCTGCAGCGATGCAAGAAATACTTTACCCCATCTGATCTGTCGTCCCAAACTGAAATACAACTCCCATTTATGGGCAGGCGCTCCAAAAACCATCTTGAGCCTGCTTGATAGAATTCAAAATCGAGCGATAAAACTCATAGGTGACAAAAATATTACTAAGTCAATTGACTCTCTTCACCACCGTCGTAACGTCTCCTGTCTAACCATGTTTTATCGCTTCTACCATAAGCAGTGCTCTAGCGAATTAGCCAGCGACATTCCACCTTATCACCTTATCACTTTCACTGTAACACCCGTCTCGCCAGGAATGCTCATCAGTTCGCCCTCAAGCCCAACTTCGGTCGTACAGTTAAGTTCAGAGACTCATTTATTAGCCGCACAACACGAATGTGGAACGCTCTACCATGCTCGGTATTTCCCACTCATTACAATCTGCAGAAATTCAAAAACGATGTCCATCAGTACTTATCCGCATTTCCTCCCTGATCCCTTCCACTCGCGTTATGTACTAACATTTAAGGGTAGTCATAACCCCTTGTACGCTCGGTTCGTTTAAAAAAACAAAGCAGCATACTGTGCGTGCTATTGTAGAAGAGATTATTAAATCAAGGTCGATAGTGCAGGATAACAAATGTCGTACGATAACAAAGAACCATCGATCGGAGAGAAGTGGAAACCCCCAATGGATACCAAAGAAGGAGGGTCTGGCTGTTAAATTAAAAACGAATCAACGGCTTACAGCTCCAACAAATCTATGATGCAGAGTTTAGCTTTTCGCACTCAAGCAGATATCAGTAACTACAATAAAAAGTTTACGATCGCCTTGAGAAACGAGCACTTTGCAAGATCCTTTAAGAAGTCTGAAAACTATCAAAACGTTTGTCGACAAACTGCCTAGATCGATGACCAAATGCAAGGTTGATTTTTAGCCGAAAAAGAGAACTTACTTCATTTATTTTATAACCCTTTCTCATTTTATTAATCAATTCATTTTTTGAAATGTCCGGAAACTTATTATAAGCAAAATCAATAAACTAACATCCATTTAATTACAGATTCGTTTATCGCTGAAACGACAATCAGAGGTTGTCACACACTCCAATAAAAAGGTAGAACTAAAACACTTATCACGCTTCTGTTGCCATTATTAACGACTTCATGTATTTTTTTTTCTTCCTCGAATAGGCAATTTCCCGCAGGGCTCTGACGTCAATTCGGAAATATCTCAGCAAATTATTGAAATTATTAACACGAAAGAAAAAGACTGCCGATAAAAATCAAAAGGAATCCCATAAAATGTCATGTGACAATAAATCAAACTGCCATCGTTGCAAAGATGACAGCGGCGTAGTAGATGAATTGCTATTTGTCATTCTACCTGACAGGCAATACGACAATAACACCGTATCCAAATCGAACAGAGATCATCATCGAATGAACGAAAGACTTTATCGCCTGTCGGAAACGTCAAAGAAAAAACGTAGTGGCACTTCTAGACGTCAGTGGACGCCGACAAAAATCGGAAAACCCCATGAGCGTAATCGACGGAAACGTGACATGCCAATGCGTAGCTTGATCCGGAATCAAATTGCCCAAAAGACAACCGAAATCGATCAGCTGTTCAACAAAGAGTCCCATTTACTGAAGGAACTGTCAGTTAAATGTCGTCAGTATAAATTGCAAAATGAATTGTACACGGTTCAGGACAAGCAGCTGGAACTGTCAATTGGTCAGATTCAAAATAGTATTGAAGCTTATGCCAAGGAAATAATAAAAACCGAGAAAGAGCTGCTAGAGATAAAGAATGAAATTAAAAATGACATTTCAATAATTAATAATTTAAAGCGAATGACCATTGATCAATCACAGCCAGTGATGAAAAGAGGAACTCCGAGCACTTGGGATGCTTCCGTGGTGACAGATTCCATTGAAACTTTGAGTCCAAAAGAAATGGAATTCGTTGATAATATATACGAGTTTTGCGACAATAATGCTAGCATGTTAGTTTAGGTTAAGTTGGTTACTAAAGTTGCTAAAACTTCTATTTATTTTTTTTAATACATATCAATTTATATAAACTTATTTTTTTTTCTACATATATTGTTATTGCCAATAAATATATTTATACAAATTTTGAAATGTTTTGTTTAAGTACGCATTTACACTGCAGACCAAAAGTTTGAAATTGGGGCCTCCTTCCTTTCGTCCTTGAAGGAAAATAACCACTGAATGGTGGTGAAGTTGGTATGGTATGGAATAGTAGTTTTCAAATCTGGGACAGTATCCTGACCTGATTACTTCAGCGGATTGTCAAGCTGCAGTCCAAGTTCGTGTTGGCAAAATAATTGTTGATGTAGATGATCTTCTATTGGCTTTTATTGGAGGGCATAAACCAATGTTCAAAAAAAAATCCTTAGTACACTACGGTTCAGTTGAATAAAGTCAAAAATTTTATCTAACTAAATTCATAGTAATGTCCAGTTGGTTGCATATACTATTTCAATTATTACAGTAGAAACATAGTTTCCGAAACTTTCAAGAGAATACAATTATAAAAATCAGTCTGGTGTGCAAAGTAATAGGATTTTTCAAAAGTTTATAAAGAGATTCGGAAACATAAAGGTTGTTGTGAAATTGAATCCTTAGTCAATTCGTACAAATTTATAGTTTAGTGTAGATCAAATATGAACAAAATTTGCAAAAAAAAAAAAGAATGAGTGACGTGCAAATTCCCATAGGAAATAATACAATGGAAGGACATCAACAGTGGTTTCATTAGCCCATAGTCGTAAAATCATTTGATGTGTCTCAAATTCCAGTCATTCCATATAAGAAATAAAATTTGAGGCTGGAGAATATGCCAACAAATTGACTGTTCGGCATCTGATCTTTGGTGCTTTAAACCTCAAGTGATAATAGTAAACGGAAACGCCTTTTAACGACATATATTTGAGTTAGATTTTCCAAAGTCGAACAAGTAACTGGGACCTTTGCCTTGAATTTTGCATCAGCATCAGGAACTAATTCATACTGCGCAAGTAGAAAAGTCGCTTTTTGCGAGCCAAAAAGGGAAAACGATTACTAGGCAGTCATATTTACCTGATTTAAATATTATAGAAAAATTTTCGGGATGGCTGACTCACAAAGAATACGCAGAAGTGAAGCGGTACAGCAATAACAAATTACTTCTAGCTCCTCCTCCATATATACAACGGAAGCTGCAGCAATACTTGAAGCGGCTAAGAGAAGTTCTCAAGCTGCAGGTAAATGGGCTATCTGCTCTGACAGTCTGTCAGTATTGCAAAGCACCGCGAATCCACGGAATGACACAATCACCACAGCCAGAAACCGTGATATACTTAACAAAGCAAGACATAAGGTAAAGCTAATCTGGACGCCAGGCCATGTGGGTATAAAGGGCAATGAGTTTGCAGATGCTGCTGCAAACGCAGCTCTTAAAGCTCCCACTTTCACTTCTAATACCTTCTCTCGCCTCGACTTAATGAGACACACAAAACAGGAATGCCACAGACAACAGGTACTCGATTGGGGACATTACAAACACAACTACAAAACAGTCAACCCGACTAAAGCTCAGCCCAAATTTCCATCAAATATACCCAAATCCGATATAACAAACTTCATCCGACTCCGCCTTGGTCACACTGCTTACACTCACAAACATCTGCTCACAAGGGAATCACCACCAACCTACCCCACCTGCTTCAGCACAGTTACTAAGTCCATGCATCTTATCACCAGATCGTTCACTGCAATACAATCCAAATCAAAACCTTAATTAATTTTTAAAAATTATATTAAAAACTAAAAATAGCTATACTATATAGTAAAGGTACATTTCAAACCATAAGAGCCGAGAGCCATTGCTGCTAGTTGCTCTTTATTAAATATTAATGTAAAAAATTTTATTGTATGTTGATATTCCCAATAAATAAATAAACTTAATACTTCTCCATGGTATTAGGTCTACATGGTTCGAAAATGAAAAAAAGGATCTACATCTAACTTCCCCTACCGCATATTTAAACTAGCTTCCCAAAACTTTCTTACTAACTTCCTCGTTGATTTCTTACTTCAAATTGTAACCAAAATAATATAAAAATCAAAATGTTCAAATTTTCTTAACTATTGCCTTTGTGTTTACAATAAATAATCATAGTCGTGTATCGCTTTTCCATCACTGGCCATCACTCACACTTAAGTGAGATTAAAGCCTCTAACTAGTAAGAGTGCCTCAAGGCACGCATGACAAACCTAAATTTTCTTAGGAAGTACATTTTTTGTCCATCAAACTGTTTGCAGTGCATTAAGTTACAAAACACGTGACAATTCTCTCCAAGGTTAGAAGTTATTTGACATTTCGTTTTGATTCAATCGGCACTTTTTAATAAAAAATCAAAAAGTGCAGTTGCAAAATTTTTGCAAAGAAAACTTGATTTTCCAAAACCGAAAAAAAAGATGAAATTACTGTCCGGACGAAATGAAAAAAATTTTTTTTGAAAATGCGTAGTATTAAGCTATTCGTTAATATATTTGGTATGAGTAAAAGTTTAAAAGTTACGTCTTGTGAAGTGAAAAATGAAGAAGCACGTCAGTGCACTGTTGAGGGTTTGAGTGTAAATTTATCGTCCCTTTCAATTTCATTGTTCGTTACCCTTTTTCTAAATTTTTGTCATCTTTGCATCTATTTAGTTTATATAACTCGATAGAAATGGCAAGTAGACAACGTAGATCGATCAAATTGTCAGCTTAAACTGATGAACAATTGATTGAATTCATGAATTCAGAAGAAGAAGTATGAAGTATGACGTTGAGTTCAATGATCCAAAAAATATGCGAACGAAATCGCACCAAAAGACGAGCAGTGTATTTACAGTGCGTTAGAAACATTTACAACAGTGATCTTTTTATTGCCAATATAATGAATATGTCATTGAACATCACTTGATGTCTCTTCAAATTTACCGTGGAATACGTTGCAAAAACAACAACACAAAAACCAGCCAAAAGAGCACGCTGTCCGTAACCGGCGATGAAAAGTACTGATCCAACAATTGTACCTTCTAGTGGTGATTTCTTTGGTGCCAGAAAGAAATGAGAGCCAGTTCATATAGAAAATTTATATAGTTTGTTATTGTAAATTTACAGGCATTGAATCAATAGAGAAGGATGCAAACGATTTCTCGAAAATCACATGGCGGCAAAGACCAATGAAACTACATGTAAATGAAGTAGTTTTTCAAGGAAAAACATCACTGCCTTTCCATTAAAAAAGATCAACAAACACTAATGGAAGTTTTCTCTTATTTCTTTATAAATGATGTAATTCATATGATTGTCAAGGAAACGAATCGAATTCTGATTTACATGTCGGTTTATCGTTATCAAAATTTGGAAAGTTACTAGGGCAGAAATGCATTCGTGCTTATTCAAAACATGATTTGAGACGATAAAAAATTATTTATCGTTCCGAGAAGAAAGCGAGCGAGTCAAAAAATCAAATCCGATGCATTGTTTCGAAATCGAAAATTTGGCAGACGAACTCAACTATATCCGGTTGATGATGTCCGTTTCGACAATATTCGTCACTTTCCAATCTGGTACAAACTGTGCAAAAATTATCAAAAGAAAATCCTTTACAAAAATGTTAACATGACCATTTTTTTTAACCTAAACACGCAACAGTGCCCTGAGGCAATCTTCACCTTTTTCAAGCTGGTCCATAAAATAAATTACGAAATTACTTCTGGATGTTTTTTTTTTTTTGAGTTGACGGGGTCATAATTTGCCCAGAGAGAATCATCCAAAAATGTTTTTTTGTATTTTTAGAAGTTTGTCGGTTATATGGTTAAGTATTGCCTTTATTCAAGTGAGCTTCACTACATACACTTAGTCAAATTATTTCAAATAAAATACTGTGAATTAATGGATAGAAAATAAGTCGTCCATGTCGAGCGATTGAAACCAAAATACTTCACAATCTTTCAATTGTTTTTTTTTTTAACTTTTGCTCGCTCTGTTCAACAAGCAGTACAGGAGTCATAACCTCTTGAAAGCGAACAATTTATAAAAAAAAAGTAAAATGATAGTAAAAACAGATTGAGAGGAAAATTATTTTCATATTGAGAGGAAAATTATTTTTTAGAGTTCATTCTGTGGAATTCCGAAGTCAAATCATGATTTGTGAAATTAATTTAGCTTGCCTCTGTTAAGTAGTAAGTAGTCTAAACTTGAAAACTTCATGCGTAAATTCTTCGCAAAATAAGTCTTAGTTCAGAGGTTTCTTTCAATATTATTTTGAACCCTCTTCCACTGCGTTGAAAAGATACATGGCCTGACCATAAGTCAGAGTTCATGCACCACGGTAGGATCCACAGAGTTGCATCAAACAAGAGTCTCAGTTTTATGTAAAATACTCATACGTCAAATTTGCAACTTAATAAGAGTCTTGAAATTCTCTCCCTGGACTGAACCAGTCTTTCTGAATTTTTGCCCTTTCTAATTTTTTGATTTTGCTTATTTGATTATGGCAGCAGAGACTTTCGAACTGAAAGTTGACCAAAATGTTCAGCAAATCTTTTTATTTTTATTTCGGTTGTTTTGCATCTAGTTTATTCTTGTTATGACTACTAGATGATGTCTCTATCTATCTGTCTAACTATTTGGGCGATGGTTGCAGATTGTTTCTCGATTATTGTTTCCGTGATGTTTCCCATTTAAACTGATCAGCGACTTTTTTCTATAAACTTTTCGTAAATGGCCAAATGGAAATTGAATCTCATCATCTACAGTTTTATAATAATGACTATAACTAAACTACTAGAACATAGAACATCTTACAATTTATTATTTTCGGTGCGAGAAGAAAAGGTGGACGCTAAAAAACTCCTCCCTTTATATCTCTATCAGGTACGCTCATGCAGTATTTCCAAATATTCGTTTCATCCCTTGAGTGTGCAGGTACAGGAATATGTTGCTCTATATGATAGGGACATTACTCGAGCCTGAAAGATAGCCATATGCATCCAGATAAAGAAATTATTCAGGTGGTTTATGTCCACTAATCAATGGACAGGGGTTAGGATAAAATAAACCCGATATGAATTCATTCACAATAACATTTGCGATTCCTCGCAAGGCCATGGATGACATTGGAAGCATCCAGCTTTCTTTTGTTAGAGACAAAATGCCGAAAGTCGGATTGAGCGCTTCTGTACATTTCCGTGCATGCTCGTAGGCATTTCCTCTCAATAATTCTATACTTCTCCATGTAAGATGGGCTAATATTCCACCACACTGGACTCGCAAAAGTCAAAATTGGACGCACAAAAGCTTGGTAGCAAATGACCTTCACATCTGATCTCAAATCTCAAATAGTTGGAATAAAAAAGGTTTCTATGAATATGAATTAGAATGAAAGTATTAACATTTGTAAAGCTCTTGCAATCTAGGTCCACAAGTTTTACGATTTGACAAAGAATCGAGGGTATTTTTTACCTACGCCTGCATGAAAACTTTTTAAAATAAGACATTTGTCGCTAATCTCAACAAAGATGCCAAAGTTACCTTGATGTGATTTCCCCTTAGTCGCCTTTTACGACAAGCGCTAGTTAATGGGGTGGCGCTGCAGTGATATTCTTGGCCCGTCACTGCACGGGTTAATATTTAACTCTGAATGTTTAAATTGAGGAGAAAGCATCTCCTTTGTGCCTGCAGTGAATGTATAAACTCTTTTTTTTCTAACTCTTTGGGAAAGCTCTAAACTGAATCCGGGCATGTCGAATCACTATGAGCGAAACCCAAGCTAATCGGGATCGGTCTACTCAAACAAAAAATAAAGGTCTTTCCCACTATCATTTTTAACACATACTTTAGCAGCAAAATTATTTTCAAACGGGCTCTTTTTAGAATGTCTGTCAGGAGTACACAAAAAAAACACGCATGTGAGGCAGCATTAAATAAAGTTACAATCAGCTTGTACAAAGAGTTAGATTAGCAACGGCTAAAGGTAATTTTATGAATGTAACCGAGCTCAATTGGCTTAAAACATCCTTATACATTCGATCCCAAAAGACGTCAATGGAATAATATCCAGAAGCCTTGGAACAACCATTGGAGTTCTCTTCATTTTACATATTTATGGCATTGCACCGGAACTTTACCTCACCGAAATAGCACTGCTTGCGGCAGGAGTGTGAGGGTGTTACAGGATGACTTGTCGCGAAAAAGTTTATGGCTGAGATAAAAGACGCTTAAGTTAAAAAAACAAAAAGTAAGATGATTCAAAAAAACATTATCGTATTAAAAACTAAATTATTAAACAAGTTGAATAAGTTAATTATTTAGGAATAATTATTATATTAGATGCAAAACTATTGTAATTTTAAATGCATACTTATATGCATGGTTTTGTCTATCCATTCCAAAAGGATCATAGTGAATCCAGCTTCAATATGTCCAAAAATAAGCTTCAGCCTTGGAAATAAACATTTGAAGCTTTTCACCCCAATTGGTGTGGAAAAAAGCTTGCATTTTATTGTTTGTAGTAAAATTTTTAACTTCAAAATCAAACGATTAAAAAAGTTATTATTGGCTTTGCCGTCAGCTCGACAGGTAAATTTTAACTTTTAAATATAATTGAACAATCAAATTTAAAAAAAAGAAAAAACATGATTTTTTTAACTATTGTGTGATTTGTATAGTGTTATATAATATAATATTCCGACACTTAAAGCTTTCTGCAATGGTCACTCTTTTTCTGACAAAATTGGATAATTTCACCCAATCTGATCCATTTGAGATTTCAATCGAGGATTAAGAAGAGGATGAGTTTACCGAAGTATTCTCTTCTTTATCAGCTGAAAATTGGACATACACTAATAAAATGGAAGCGATCTTCTTCAGCACTCGAATAACACAAACTGCTAAGATCGTTTAAGTTTCCATTATATGACTTCCCATTCAATTTAAGATGATCGCATCTTGTTTTAATTTATTTCTGTATTTTTGTAGCAGAGGGAATCTTGAAAAGACCATCATTTGGCTCCGACTAGCGTCTTCAACTTTTTGTATGACTTTGTTGAATCAATCTTTATACCGAATGTCATAAAGTATAATTTTTTATACCTAAACGAGTTTCGTGGAGGCTGAACACTTTTGTTAAATAGTCAACTTGGAACTTTAGAGTTAAAGTCAAAAGTTTTGGTAAGCCTGTTTCCAAATGCATTGAATAGTTTGGCTAAGGGAATATGAAACACCTTCTTTATGGAATGCGTCTGAAACTTCTTCTGCATCCCCCAAATTTGGGCAGCATAGCAATGCGAAGACTTAACGACTGCATTGACATTTTTTTTACTTTGTTGAAACGTTTTTGTGATCGTTTGCGAAGATCTTCTTCCAAGAAAGATAAATCAAAGATTTTAAGAACAGTGTGTCCTGTAATCCACGGTTGGATTGAGCCATACTCGCAGATACTTGTATTCTTTCGATATCCCTAAACGACATCTGTTGAGCATCCAGTTATGCTTGGTGAAACGAAAGAACAGTATGACTTTCAATGTTTCGGTGTTGACATTAATTGAAGGGTTTCTGCTGATTCTGAGACCCCTCTTTTCAACTGGAGGAGAGAAGTTCCGAGTGTGATGATTACAAAGCGAGAAAAAACTTCTCAACCAATCTTCTTCATATTCAGGCAGTACAGTCTTAGAAGAACGAGAAATGTTAACTCTTCAGCACGATGAATATCTTCGTGAGGCTGAAAAAGCATACAAGCTTAAAAGAAACGATAAACAGTCGGCTTTGTGGAACTCTAGTTTTTGACTTAAAACGAGTTCATTCAACACCTCACCTATCAACAAACATCGAATACTACAAAAGACTGTTATCTACATACAATCTCTTTCCAGCGAAAGAGAAACCCACTGGTTCATGTAGCACGAGGCAATTGGAGGCGAAGTAGCGGACCAAATCGCTGACGAAGTTTCAGGCGTCATCGACCAGAAGTTCCTCTTGCCAGGCCATACTCGCCTTGGATGCGAGAGCGACCATGCAAGCAATGAGCGTGCAAAAAAAACGCATAGGCGATAACTTGTCACTAATGACTCCAAGAGATAAGAATTCTTTTGTGAGGCACGTAAAGTGTCAAAGTAAACCACTTCCTCGTCGACCCCATGGTTATAGAGGACTTTTACGCCTTTTTCCGGCTGTTTGACGGACAAAAAGTGGAATGGCTGAAGATTAAGTGAATCTGGTACTCAACACCCTTCGGAGTCGTGGAGTCCAAGTACGACTTGGACGAGGAAGCTTCCTTCCGTCGCTTCGACTTGAGGAGAATGAAACGTGGAAGACCAACCTCAACTCATCCTCTCGTACTAAAAAAACAGAATCTGCTGTCAATGTTGTCACTGATACCAATCGTAAAGGAAGCATCAGAGTTCGACGAGCTGCCTGATGGGTCGGACAACGAGGAAGGTTGATTTTAAATTTAATTTTATTTTCTTCACCTTTTTCATATGAATACTAATTTTTTTCCTTCCCAATGGCAAAAAAAACAAATATTTTAAAAAAAAAACATACTTTTACATTCTGATTTTGAAATTGTTTTTTTTCCTTAAGTATATTTATATTTATCATTTTTGTTCACCTAACACCCATCCAAAAAAACTACAAATTGCAGCAATGAGTGATTGAGGTAAATGGCAAAAACAGTAAATGGAGCAATTTGGAAGATGGCCAAATCACATAAGTCAGGAATCTGCTGGGAAAATTGGGAAAATTTATTAGCTTAAATTGAAAACATTCACACATGCCATACGCAACTAGTTACTGTACTTAACTAGCGAAGAAAAAACAATATTGAAGCACTCTTCGATTTTTGAGGGGGCTGGCTGAACTTTGAAATTACTTTCTTGACATATTTGGAAAATGTGTGTGATATCAGACTTTGCCATATTTTTACAGATTTATAAAGAGCACAAATGGAAGGGCACTGAGAAGACATTCCTGTTTTACTCATAGTATGATAGTAACGAGCTTTTCAACAGGGACGCTACAAAATTAGAGCGACAGAGACAGCAAACGACCCCATATTTCTTGCCGCTCTTTTGACATTTCTCTTCAGTAAGGTTTGCCATTTCATGATGGAAAGATATGCGAGCCAACAACGAGTCGAAATTATTAAAATTTACTACCGAAATTCGTAGTCAGTGGCCTCAATGTTAAGAGCGCTACGTCCAATTTATGGTCAACATAATCGTCCTAGCAGATCAACAATTGAGCGTCTAGTGGAAAATTTGAATCCACAGGCACAGTACAAAATGTTCCCGTGCCAGTGAGACAAAGAAGTGCCCATAGTGTCGAGAACATTGCTGCCGCTGAGGCTTCAGTTGCAGAAAGCCCAAATGTGTGTCTCACACGTCGTTCTCAAGCGTTGGGCATCTCTGTGACGCCGTTGTAGCGAATTTTGCGAAAAGATCTTGGCCTACATCCTTACAAGATTAAATTGACGCAAGAACTGATGCCGCTTGACCACCAGAAGCGTCGTATGTTCGTGAATTAGGCTGAGCAACTACTTGAAAATGATTCGGATTTTCATCGAAAAATCATCTTCAGCGGTGAGGCTCATTTCTGGCTGAAGGGCTCCGTCAAAAAACAAAATATGCGGTATTGGTCAGGCAGCAATCCACATGTACTCCATGAGTCATCATTGCATCCCGAAAAAATTACGGTTTGGTGTGGTTTATGGGCCGGCGGCGTCATTGGGACGTACTTCTTCCGTGATGATCAAGACCAGCACGTTACTGTGAATGGGGATCGCTACCGTTCAATGATAACCGAATATTTTTGGCCCCAATTGGATGATATGGACTTGTAGGACATGTGGTCCTAACAGGACGATGCCACAAGCCACACAGCAAATGTCACAATCAATCTATTGGAAACCAAGTTTGGCGAACGTGATATCTCACGAAATGGTCCAGTCGCTTGGCCGCCTCGGTCATGCGATTTGACGCCGTTAGACTATTTCCTGTGGGGCTACGTCAAGTCTATGGTCTATGCCAACAAGCCAGCGACGATTGATGAACTTCGTACAAATACCAAACGTGAAATTGCAGCAGTATCGGCCGATTTATGCTTGAAAACCGTCGAAAATTGGGTTCAGCGTGTGGACTTCTGCAAGCGCGCCGTGGTGGCCATGCAAAAGAAATCGAGTTCCATACATAATGGCATCAAACGTACTTTCACAGGAATAAAATTTCATTGATATCCAAAACCGTTTTTGTTTAATTTAAAAAAAAAAAACTTTTTTAGCGCTCTTATTGAAAAGCCAGTTAGTATATCTGTGATGTCTTTACCATCGTTATACTAGCTGATAACAAACTTTTGTTCTTTGCTTTATTCGAGATGTTGCGTCCTTTATTTTTTAGTTCCACAAGTTGTTCACAACAGTTTAAGTTCTTATCTGCCTCATTGATAATTCTCGGCTTAAAATTCTCAAATCCTTTAAAGCATCTCTTGTACCTAATTTTGTAGCTGTGGAAGTCTCTCCTGTTGTTTTTAGCAATGGCCTTCTTCAAATGGCACACCTTTTGCAGTAGTTCCCTATTTGATTTTAGCAAATTCTAATGAATTTTCCTATAAGCCATTAAATGTTATGCCTTTTTTATTGGGAAAACATAAAAATAGAAAAAAGAGCAGGTACGAAAACCGGTGCCAAAAATTGTGGCCTCATCGTAGTGATTCGCAGTGTGAGTGGTGCTATCCAAAGAGCAATGCCATAGGCAAAGTCTATGAATGTTTCCGTAAACAATTCCATTATTTTACGAACCAAAACAATTATTTCCTAAGAAGCTGACAAATTATAATATTTCAAAGTAATTTGTTTCTCATTTTTTTAATACTCCGTTTTTGAGTGTAAAATGTTTCTGTAAAATAATCGCATTTGCGAACACACCTCGTGTAAAGTGTTTCGTTTTTCTCTCCAAACATTCCTGATGTGTCATGTTTCCTGATTGATCGGCTGCTACCTTTGTCTCGTTCCCTCACAAGCGCAGTCGATTTTTGTGTGAAAGAGTGAAAAAATGAAACCCAAATCGGTTGCGAGTTGCGACGTATCGTCCGTTTGTGTGTGCGAAATCATCTTCAAAAGTAGAAAGTAAAAAAAAAACTCATCTCTGTTTTCCCCCTCAGGAAATTTTAAAACAAAACTCGTCTCTGGATTTAGGAAAATCATTCAAAGATTTCAATAATTTCGGATATAATTGCAACAAATCGTGTTACTCCACACCAACCTTAGTTAGGTAAGCCACCTGGACTTTCGGGTTTTATTTGATTTTATTGCCTTACAACAGCACGAATCTGATGATTGCGAATCCCAGCACTGTTGTTGGTTAAGTGTGTTCTGCGTGTGCTTTCACTTGGAAAATTTTATACGTTTTCTATTTTCTTTCATTTTTAGACAATAAAAAAAATCTGTAAAAAAAAAATAATAAATAAAAAATGGCACGCGGACATCAGAAAATCCAATCGCAAGCAAAGGCGGCTGAAAAGCAGGCCAAAATGAAGAAGCAACAAGGACACAGCGCCAATGACCAGAAAAAGGCTGCACAAAAAGCACTCGTCCACGTCTGTGCTGTGTGTAAGGTGAGTTGACTTGTGATTTGTTTTATTCAAAGCCTCGTACATGTGGATTGATTAGCATCACTATAAAACTACTAAAGATGTTTGCCTTGTTGGTGTAAACACATGGTGGCGGAATTTGCTTTAATTGAGAGTGGTTACGAATTCCAAACAAGTCGATTGGTCGATTGCTTGTGACAAGTTATTTTTGATAAAAATTTCTTGTTTATGTTGTGAATTTTCAATTAGGGGAAACAGTAGCTTTCCACTAAATCTCTATCGAGTTGTGTTGTGGTTTCCACATGCATCTTTGATTCATCAAAATCAATGGTCGGTCGTAGAGCGATTCGTGAATAATTATATGAATGCTTGACGTCATTGAATGGGTTTATTGTCGGACGTCAAGAAATTAAGTCCACGATTCAGTGGATAGTGAGCGTGTTGCAAATGCGGGTAAAAACTTACGGCATTTTTTTCATTTACCATTTCGCGAATAATTGGCAATACGTGAAAAGAGTAAACAGGCGCTTGTGAGGTTGGACAAGAGTCGATAATTAACTGGAGCAGAACCACAGATTTATTAAAATAATGGCATAATTTCCAAAACAGCCGTCGCGCCAAAAAACAACGTGCAACAAAACTGAAAAAAATTATTCTGCTGCTAAAAAAAATGTCCTTGAAGAACTATGTTTTGGATTACGTTTTACACAGGACCTAATTGTAATCGATCGTTGAGTGGAATTCGGGCCAAGATGCGAAATAAACCCCTGTTCTCGGGAAACTGCTGCCTCGTCATTACGTGGAGCAATTTTTAGTCCCTTTTTCGGTGGTCCATGATCATGTTTTTAGAAAGACAGCTGTTGCACCGAAAAAAAAACGTGTTACAAAACTGGAAAGCATTATTCTGCTGGATATTGAAATGAAAAAATCAAAAGATCCTACCGAATGATGTATCGAGCTGACTAAAGATCGATTAAATAGTATGTCATGGAGCTGAACCTATCATTCGAAAACGAGGAATGAAGTCTTCCGATTTTTGGAACTACTACTTGGTGAAAAAACGCAAATAAATGATAATGAACCTCGTAAAGATAGAGGAATCATACGAAGATGAATTCTGTTTGAATCGTAAAACAAAGCGAAAGAAGAATTACCGCGCTTCCAGGTGGAATTCAGCTTCCATGGAAATCATAATTTATTTGATGCCCGGTGTATACCCCGGACTTTACTTAATACAAGCAATACTTAAATTCTAACTTATAACTAGGGATTTGGTGGATGAGAGAGGTGAGACGAGAGGATATTTTTAAGGGTGGATCTGTTTAGGTGGAAATTAAAGATATCCTGCGTGGCATTGGCCTTACGCAACATTCTGGACATAGGTTCATGAGAACCGTAATTGGTGCGGTGTGGGTCTAAGCGGAAAAGATGAACTGATCTGAGGTTGCGGGGGTTTGTAAATAAAGAGATCGATTGAAGCGACGTTGGACAATCAATGATACCGGATAAGAGCTGGTGAATGAAAAGAATGTCGGCAATGTCACGCCGTTGCTCCAGGGACTGGAGATTGATGAGTTGCAAACGATGTGTATAAGGCGGTAGGTTAAAGCTGTCTGTCCAGTGGAGACCACGCAGTGCGAAGCGTAGAAAACGGCGCTGAACAGCCTCTATTCGCCGGATGTGGGTTTCATAGTAAGGGGACCAGACTTGGGAAGCATATTCTAGTAATGGTCTAACTAAAGTGATGTAAAGGGCTTTGGTGACATAGGGGTTTGAGAATTCTTTGGACCATCGCTTGACATAGCCAAGTGCGGAGTCAGCTCGACTAATGATTGAGTCCATGTGTGTGCGAAAATTGAGTTCTTTATCGCAGATAATACCCAAATCGCGGAGAGAAGAGACTAGCGGAACAGGCTGATTAAAGATGAAGTAGGTCCTGGAGGGCTGTGGAAGACGCTTACGTGTGTATGTTATGGCTTGGCATTTGCTGATGTTGAGATCTAGGAAGTTTTTTTTGGCACCAAATGGAAAACTTGCTCAGATCATCTTGAAGAAGGAGGTGGTCTGCGGCAGACGAAATAATTTTATGTCGTCGGCATAAATAGATATGTACGAATTGCGGATAATAAGGTCGACATCATTTATAGTTAGGATGAAAATAATAGGACCAACGTGGCTCCCTTGAGCGACACCTGAGGTGGCCATAAATGGATTAGATTTGGAAGAACTGAAAATAACAACGTATTGACGGCTTTCAAGGTAGGACTTAATCCATTCAATAAAAGTAACTGGGAAACCAAAAGCATTGAGCTTGAGCAGAATTATCTTGTGCGATATTTTGTCGAAGGCTTTACTGAAGTCGGTGGCGATAACATCAACTTCTTTGCCTTCCTCCAAGGCACATAGAGTTCGAGAGACAAATTCTACTAGGTTGGTGGTTGTCGATCTTCCTCTGAGAAATCCGTGTTGGTTAGGGGATATGATGGATTTGCAGTGGAAAAGCATAGCGTCGTAGATTATGCTCTCAAAAAGTTTAGGAATAGACGAAAGTTTCGCAATTGGTCTGTAGTTTGCAATATCATTTTTTGGACCTTTCTTGTGAATTGGGATTATGTAAGAGTCTTTCCAGATAATAGGGAAGATGCCTTGTGAGATGGAGAGTTGGAACAGTGAAGCAAGGGGCTGAATGAGGAGATTGGTGCATTTTTTGAGCACTATAGCGGGCAAACCGTCAGGGCCCGGGGAAAAATCATCTTTTAGCTTTGAGATCTTCTCTGCTACCAGTTCCGGTGTAATTTCGACAGACACCATGGTTGTATGGGTACTATTTTTTAGGTATTGGAAATAATTCTGGTCGGGATCTTCTTCATGCACCGCGAATGATTGGCTGAAGAAATTACCAAAGAGATTTGCAATTGTATTAGGGTCTGATGAGGAAAAATCGAGATAATTGAGAGTTGAGGGATAGCCGTCTGATTTACTTTTTACTTTGATGAATTGGTAAAATCGCTTGGGGTCAGATATTAAGCTCGATTCCATATGGTGCACGTAGTCCAGGTAAAGAGAGTTGCAGAGGTAGGAGAATTGGCGCTACAGTCCGGGGTGGAGGAAAAGGGCCTCAACCAACCAGCTTCTCCAGCCAGTTCGGTTATTTAGTTAGCTATCTATTTATCGTTGTGCAATCCGTATAGTTCGTCATTGAATTTTCACCTCCACTCACTGACTAGGCAGAATTTTTCTTTCCAAACAACCTAAGACGCTCTAAGAAAGTATCCCTGCCTCTGCACCTTTTAGCGACCGGGATGGTGAAGGTCTTATACAACGACACTTTATTTTTTATAGAGATTGCCTTACTACTCAATTGCATTCTTAGCCGAAAAACAGCGATAAGCAAGAGTTTCTCTTCGTTTGATCTCAGCGGTGGTGCTTACTTCAAAAAAAAGTTAAAGCTTTCTATGATGACGTTTTGAACAAGACGTCGGTGTTGGGTGTTTTACCTTGATGCCAGCATATACTCTGTATTACCTTCGTTTACCGCCAAAACCAAATTTCCCTGCTACTGTCGCAATACTCATAAAGGCACCGTCGACAACATGCTGGGTTCTCCCGATTTCTAAAAGATAGTGGCTCCAGTGTTGACGCGAGTAATATAATATATTTGTATTACATGAGGAGCATACGTAAGTTGAGCTACTGGACAGAATGCTGACGTAGTGTCTGCTCCCACTGTCTTGTGCAATTCTCTTGCAAATGTAAACTTCGGTGAAATTAGATACAACAACGTTGCCTGCCCTAGTTTCTGTTCTTGCTATGTTCGCTTAGGTTTATGAGTCAATAAAAAATCAGTTCTATCGCGTCACCTTCAACCATCGATACATCTTTTAAAAAACCGATTCAATTAAAGTATTTATATATGAAAAATGAGTTTGCTTTGACGTAATACGCTGCGCTTGCCTTAAGACTGGCTTCAAATCTAACTATTTTGTGTTTCGATAAACTTTTGTGACTTAAAAAGACAACACTTTTTTTCTGTATTTATGTTTTCAGTCCCAAATGCCTGACCCAAAAACGTACAAGCAACACTTTGAAAACAAACATCCCAAGAATGAAATGCCTGCCGATCTGAAGGACGTCATCTAGATACAGCAGCACTACAGACTCCTTCACCATCAAAAAGAAAACTATTTAAAGTCTTTTTTTTTATTACTTCATTGTTTCTCTTTTTATTTGAAGGAAAAACAAAACAAGAAAATGCAACAAATATCCTGATTTATATACAAATAAAAACAATAAGAAGGCGACTTTAATTAAAACGTTGTATCTATTAAATATAAGTATTCTATCAGCTAAATATGAAAAGAAGAACACAACACGAATGATCTATCTTTTCCTTGAAAACTTATTGAAAAAAAGATTGTGTGCGTAAAAACTCAGCAGCAGCATTTCCTGACTTATGTAAAAAAAAATATTTAAAAACAAAATGTTATAAAAAAAGCGACTGCTTTTGCGTTTTGCAAAAGAAAGAAACTAAAAAAAAATGAAACAAGAAAACAAAATATATATATATATGAAACATGTAACTCACTTGTGAATTTTTAATTTGTATTTAATAAATAAAATCAGAAAAAAAAGAACTTATTCAAGTATTTAATGCTTACTGAAGCGAAAGCGAGCGGCAATCGGTTTGCAATTCAATTTTACAGTGTGGAGCTTGGTTTGAACCAAGACTCCTCTACCGACAGCTTGAATCTAAGCTAGATGCCTTCAATACTGATATGTACTTAGTTGAGGTTGAAGTCCAGTTTGCTTAAAAAAGAGACTGGGATTTTAAAAACCATAGTCACAATTCTTTTGAAGCCATTAATTGGTGCATTCAATTTTAATCAGTCAAATGATTGCATTTCTGTTCAATGAATTAAAGAATTCACTTGATGTGAGTTGAAGTCCACAGTGAACTCACATAAGGTCAACTGAAGTCACTGAATTCAAAAGAAAAATTTTAAGACATTTTTTTTTTTCGTTAGCTAACGATATTTTGAACATACTGAGCTGAGCTTTGTGCGAGCCACTCGATCTTTCGGAGAAGAATTTCTTATCTTAATAAATTATTTCAATTCTTTAATTGCTTTAAATTGAATGCACCAGTCATTTGAACTTAATGTTTTCTAGAATCAATCAAAACTTGAACTTGAGCTTGAACTCTTTGATTTGAATTCCGTGAATTCCCAAAATAATGCATTTTATTACAACTTTGGTTGATGTCAATCAGTTGTATGCACCACAGAACGGCTCTCCGATTTACATGTCCTTCCCACTTTCTCCAAGTACTTCATCTACGTAAAGGAGACCATGTGCAAATAAATCATGGAAAAAAATCGCAGATCATGAAACACTGGAACTAACATTTAATTATAAGGGAGAGAAACATCAACCACGTAGAGAAATAATAGATTGCTTTGATTATAATAGGGAGAAATTTGAAAGCGAATTATTGAAACAAAGTGTACAACGCATAATAGACACAGATGTAAATAATTTTACATCTAGATTTTGCAATAAGATCAATGACGTTGTAGGAAGTTTTATATCTCGAAAGCATAGCAGAGTTTACAAGAATAACTGGTATAACAGGACGCTACGAGAATTGCAAAAAATTAAGATAGAGTTATACCGGAAGGCCTGCGAGTCAGACGCCGATGAGGACTGGAACGCTTACAAGGTTATGCGGAACAAATATAAGACAAGGAACAAGTCAATTGAGAACAGAATAAATAGATCACCATCACAAAAGCAAATGTGGAAAGAGATAAAAAGTCACGTACTCAAAACGGAAAGAAAAACGCCTAATTTAATAAGATTCGAAGGGAATGTTAAAACTAGTCAGCAAGATATAGCAAATGAATTTAATAATTTTTTTTATAAAGAGCATTGAAGATATAAATCTATCAATTAAAAAAACTCAATACGTGAATACTATTCCCAATTTCAACTGCTCGTTTGGTTTCAAACAAGTCACAGAGGCTGAGATAAAAAATGAATGTAAAAAAATTAATTAAAAGAGGGATCCGTTGTTCATGAATACAGATATTATATTAAATCACTGGCACATAATAGGGCAAGCGCTAGTGAACATTATTAATATGTCACTAACTCAAGGAGTATTCCCAGAGTACTGGAAGGAGGCAACAGTGGCTCCAGTGCCTAAAATAGCTGAAACTGTTAAATGTGAAGAATATAGACCAGTAAATATGCTACCAGTCTTCGAAAAAATATTGGAAAGGATAGTCAGCAAACAGCTTACAAATTATTTGGAATCCAATGGACTTTTATCGGATGAACAATCAGGTTTTAGAAGAGATCATTCATGCGAAACTGCTTTGAATTGGCTGATTATAAAATGGAAACAAGAAATCGAAAAAGGGAAAGGAATAATTTCTGTGTTTTGAGACTTTAAACGAGCATTCGAAACAGTAGACAGGAGTATATTGATCAAAAAGTTACAAAAATATGGGATACGTGACAACGAGCTTCTTTGGTTTAAAAGCTACTTAAAGGATAGAAAACAAAGAGTAAAGTTTGGTAGTAAATTCTCGGAAAATAGAGATGTTAACTTAGGAGTACCTCAGGGGTCAGTTCTTGGAACAATACTATTCCTGTTGTACATGAATGAAATAAAAAATGTACTTAAACATAGCCGAGTGATGCTGTTTGCAGACGATACATTGATTTATATTACGGGAAGAAACAGAGAGGAGTGTTACTTAAAATTACAAGAGGACTTAGGACGAATAGAAAATTGGCTGGCACAAAATAAAGTAAAACTAAATATAAGCAAAACTACAGCCATGGTAATGAGATTTCCAAGTTTAAACATTCGGATCGAAGGCCGTAATATTGATATATTAGACCAATTAAAATACCTAGGAGTAATAATCGACAACAAATTGAGCTTTAAATACCACTGTGAATATGTGTGTAAAAAAGTGGGAAATAGGGAAATAGATCGGATTTCTGAGACGAATACGGAATAAAGTCTCTAATCATGTTGATAAATATCTATAATATAATAGTTAAGCCACATTTTGAATATTGCTCTACCATACTATTCATGTGTCGACAGAGTGAACTTGAAGATCTACAAAAATTGCAAAACAGAGCAATGCGTATTATCCTTCGCTGCAACCGGTTCGCGCCAATAACTTTAATGCTCGGAACACTTAAATGGATGAATATAAAGCAAAGAATACCTCTCAACGTTATGGTATTCATACATAGAATGAAAAATAGAAGCACTCCGGCTTTTTATTTTTATTTAGTGTCCGAAACACAGCCGTACTCCTTAAGGAACGCTGCAGATATACAGATAAACTTTGTAAGATCAACAGCAGCTCAAAATTGCATTGTTTTTTTAGCGGTTTCCAAATGTTTAACCAACTCCCCAACAGCATTAAAATGGAGCAGAATTTTAATAGTTTTAAAAGATCATGTTGTAGGTTTATATGTGCAAACACAACATCACTGTATTTTAATTAACTATCTAGTGTCAGTTTCATCTTTACTCAGCTCACCACCCGTCGGCCCAATAGCTTCCATTACGTATGAGGGTCCTCGGACAAGCTGAGTTTAGCTGACGCTGACATTTTTTCATTATAAACTTTGTGTTATTGAAAGTATATTTAAATACTCTGAATAAACAAACAAACAAACAAACAAAAATAAGTCCCAAAAATGTACGAAACCGGGTCGGTTTCCATACAATGTAAAACAGTTGGCATATGCAAGAAGCTGGACAGATTTGCCCAGGTGAGATCGTCACTGACCATAACAGAACAGCGAGCATGCGCCCATCGTTATCCTGCTTAATCGGTAGAGTTTAGCCAAAATTAAGACCATGCACATCTCGTCTCTATAAAAAACTTCTGTCTCCGCAATCTGCAGTAAACCGTCAATAGTGCTGACTACAGGCAACACACCGGTTCATCCTCCTTGATTCTACAAGTAAGTCTTTTCAAGCATTGTAAAAAATTGTCTACACTCCGCGCATTCAATAAACGGAAAGTATTCGCCTAGCCGTTGAAGAGATCGGACGTTATCAGAAATCCACACTGAACTCTTGTTTTTTTTGCTTAAAAATCGGCCAATTTGTTATTGTAAAATAAAAATAATCAACAATGCTAGGTCCATAAAGGATGAAGCTAATATTCAGTACAGGCGTAAGGACGTTTGTGCTAAAGTCGAAAACAGAACTTTGGGGTAAGATTTGGTATTATATAGAGAGCGAAACATCTGCCAGATAATAGCGCGCTCGGGTCGGGTAGGAATTAAAATCCGATAGATATAAAAAATACTCTTAACTTCGTCACAAAATTTTGACACAATATTTTTATGCATTCAAGTAAAGAGAATGTTGTGCCTGCGCGCCAGATTTGAGAGCCTCTTTGCACGTCGTAGTAAGATTATCGCGTATGATTTCAATCACAGACAACAAAATGACAGGCTCTTCTGCGATAACTACTTCACATCTTTGCATCTTTAGAAGGCATTTTCGGTCTAGAAACTATCAGAAGAAATATAGTTCCTGATGCTGATGCAAGTTGTCGGTAGAAAAAGTAATTATGAAAAAAAAAACAAGGATAATCAAAAAGTACGAGGTCTTCCACTGGTCAAAATCATATAACTGAAGTCCGGATAAACGATAAAACGATAAAAAGAACTCGAGGTATATTAACATCTCGAGTTCTTATATTGGGAGCTAATTTAACCGACCCATGGGTGGTGTAGATCTTGACGGCAGCATTATAGGCATCTACAAGATTCGACTGAGGAGCAAACGTTGGCAAATGAATCTGTTCTATCACTACTTGGACCTGACCATGGCTAAACTCATGGTATTTTCTACACTCTCATCCCCTTTAGAAGTTATTTGGAGCTATCCGTTCAACGTGTTACTTCACAGCTGCACCGACGTGTTTCGAACTTGATTAAAATGCAAACGTTTAAGAGATTAGTGGTATACGCATGGGGGAAGGATATTATTTGGGATTCAAAATATTTGTTTGAAAGCTTAAGCGGAATATCTTCCATGCGACATACATATACTTGACATCAGTCACAGGAGTGGACCGTCAGCGGTTATAAAGACAGCTAATGCTCAAAATGATTAAGCCGACTTTGATATACAAAATGACTCTTACTGACCAAGTGCAAGACAAAGTTATCAGCTGCACTAACTCAACTTAAGGTTACAATACATTTTTTGATCAGGAACAGGGTGCACATAAGTATCAATGTAATGCCAATGGATTCTGACTGCATCGTCGTCTTTCGTCTTCCCAAATGATTCAAACCGACCAAATTCTTTGCATTTCATTTGAAAAATAGTTTTATTTCTTAAGTTATAAGCAAACTCGAACATCGAACGCTATTGTGCTTTAAGTATGAAAGCAAAATCACAGGCCTTATTTAAATTGAACTAAAAACAAAAAAGAAACATGTTCTTTATGTGTTTAAGAACTCCAAATGTTCGATTTTTGGGAAATCAGCTAGAACTATGAGCCCAGATGGGTTTTCCTTCAGATGGACAACTTCCTCTAGATATCCAAACCAATAGATTACTATACCAGGTCCAAATCTGGAAAATAATACAAGTGTTAATCCTTAGGCAAGTCTTCCCGCAGTGCAATGCCCACCTGTTGCTGTAACTACTAAACTGTGAGTACAGGTACTTGCGATGCGTTTTCGTATCTCCAAAGAGCGCCTTGCTTTCTATCCAGTTAACAACAGATCCTTTGTACAAACAAGGCAGAACCAACTTAAGATCCGGTGTCTTATCAAATCCCGTTCTTCTCAGGTCATTCTCATCGAAATAAGCCATCTTAGCATCGGATGCCATTTGTTTCAGCTAGAAATTGAGTGTAGATCGCATTCAGCATGAATTGAATACCATACCTTAACTTCGTACTCCTCTCCCAAGCACCTTCTTCGTATGTCCACAACCGGTCCCTCTTGATTATCGCTCAATGTGCACTGTCTGACGTTTCCCGCCAATTTTTCATCGTCAATCAAATGCGGTTTCTTCATCAGTTCTGCAATATCACTCTTTTGGAATTCTTTGTACTTTTCCTGCAAAATAATCCGACTGAGTATCACGGGCGACATTCGCTTTTCTATTGCCATGTCCAGAAGGACACTGTTGTCATAACTATGCACTGATCGTTCTTCGAATCTAAAAAAAAAACGGTTCAAGTCATTCCTCGTTATATTCATCCTTTTGTTGTAGAATTCCAAAGGTTTACCAACGTTTTTAGGAGCCTTTCAGCATTGGCTAGATAATTGCCAAAGTTCACTTTTGTGCGTATTCCCATTTCTGTGAAAGAAATACTTTTCAGCGTTTGTCGATGAATATCCGAGAATCTTTCCTCGAGTTCCAGTTCACAATCAAGCGCAAGGCCCTTGTATGTGCAGACGAAATCCACGATGGCATTGTATTCGTCATTATTAAGAATTGTTTTCTTTTTCGTTTCGCTCATGGTTTATTCATTTTTAGAATTATTTGTGTAAGAATTTTTAATTGTTTTTCCAAAATTGTTGTTTACGGCGGTTCCGCTGATTTGGCATATGGAATTTTTTTTACCCCCTGCGTTTACATTACACATTGACGATTTGTCACATTTAATAGATTGTAGTAGATTTTATACAAATCCCATCAATTATTACAACAGGTCTGTTCAATGCAGTGCTATGGTTTTGTTTACCATATTTATCAATTTGAAAGCCTGTGAAAAATTCCAACCCTATTTTTCCGACGCATGTGAAACTGCCTTGATTGTTTGCTTGGTATTCTCTCTTAATCGATGTTAATAGTTTCAAAAATCACTGCCTCAACACGAACTACAATAAAAATCAATAAATACGTTTCGCGACGGCTCTTTTGAGAACCTAAACCCAGCTTCACCATTTGGTTTGGACCTACTTCGAACGACTTCAGATGCTTTATCTTGACAGTTGTTCTCACCGGATTATTGTCAGTCACTATCTTGGAAAAATGTTAGGTATTCCTTCCCCGATTTGAAACCGGGAACTCATACTCAGTAGCTGAGGTTGCCAACACATGGAACAAGGTCAATTTATCTATTTTTGAAGTTTACTGCACCATATTTTAACTCTTCACCATATTGTAGGCAAATCTTAAGATCAATCAGAGCTCATATTTTTGGTCTTTATTTGCTGGATACGATGGGGTTGTGATTTCCCTTATAATGCAATTTGCTTAGGCCGAGCCGAAGAATTAGTGTTTTGATGCTGGTTGGAAACTTATATGTGTTTTGTATCGACCTTTTCCCAGTTGTGAAGCTGGAATCTATGTGGAAAATGACTTGGTTGCATTCGCTTAATTCGCAGTACTTTTTTAATTCGTAAAAAGTGTCCAAGCGTACTTCGATGTTTTTTTTTTGGAAGATGTTGTAATCTTCTTAGCACAGTTAATTTATTTTCAAGAGCAAATTGTGACGGATTAAAACGGATTAAAGATATAAGTTCAAGTTTTAACCACAGTTCGAATTGATTCAATTGAAAGGCAGGCTTTAAAAATGTAGGCATTCGATATCACATTGTAAATGGAGTTCAGCTCGTATTAGCTGATGCTAAAAAGGTAAGAAACATGAAATGTTTACAAAGGCATATGATGAGCTCTTTTGCATAACATCATGACTGTTTTTTTTTCTGTTTGACAGCACATAAACAAAAAGACTATGAAAGAACAAACAGAATTTTTAGCTACGACTGTGCTTCCAGATGAGCTGTCGCCACCAAGGTATCCTTTGTGACCTTCATATTTGTTCCAAGATAGATATACTCATTTTCTATGTGCGATTATGTCAATATCGTTTTCGAATTCCAAAAGTAAGATTCACTTGAAAAATGTATTGCCTTCCATGATGGCACCTAGCCGTACGAATATGTGTTCAAGAGCCAAGTTGACGAAATCACATGACAATGAAATTCTTTGCCGAAATTCGGTGGAAGTTTTTGAAAAATTCGCAGGTTATTGCCGTGTGCCTTGGTGACAAAAGCACAGTTTTCCCGGGAGTCGATGAGTAGGTGATAAGTATCGGCTTAAAGTTCTTTTCTAGGATTTGACGCCAGCCATATTGTTATGGGTCATTAGTGTGTTCAAAAAGGCTTCAGGCTTTTACACAACATACTGGATGGGATATTGAAGGCAACGATAGTTGTTGCACGGCATAGGATCGCCTTTTTGTAGATGAGATGGATAAAGTTGATTTTCTAACCCTCGAAAATGCTTTTGTTCAGTTTAAAACCTTTAAGAACCCACAGCTTAGCTGCTTTCAAATATTTTCATGGCCACACCAACTTTCTCTATAATGACTGAGAGAACTTCTCCACTGGCTTGAATTTTATCATATTCTATCAGTTGCTGAAAATGCTGCTTGAATGCATGACTAATTCCTTATGAGATTGTGAAGGCTTCAATAATGAAGAATTACAGCACCTAAAAAAACAAAAAATTCGCACATTTCCACTACTTTTCATTGATAAACACAAAACGTGCGCCAAGTGTCTTCTTGCAAAGTTTAAGGTTGGTTTGTTAAAATGTTGTACCTTTTTAAATGCAACATTATCGGAAAGGAACTTAACATTTGAAGTTTTTCTCAATAGTCCTTCCGGGCTAGACCGATTTCCATAAATCTTGGTATCCTAAATTGGGAATTTACCACAATTTGGCAAAAAAAAGAAAGAAAAACAGAAAAAGAAGGTCGAAAAGGATTTTTTGAGGTCTCAGATTACACAAGGAGTGAAAATTATAGAAAAAAATCAAAGTTTAATATAATAAAATTGGAAAAAATGGTTATGATGAAGGAACTGAGAAAAAAAATCTTGAAAATATGCTGTACGTAGCCCTCTCGAGTTTAGTACTACCTTAAATATAAGTGCGCAGAGTTCGCTTATATATAAAGGTTTTATATTTTCAATGAATAAAAAATCAAGAATTTTAAAAAGAGATTAAGGAGAAGTCCCTCCAGAACTTTAAATTTTTTTTTTTTTTTGTTGCTTTAAGAATTCATTTACAAGCTAAGGATTATATTGTCTATGTTTTAAGCTCAATAAAAAGTCTTAAATGTTTCAAGAAAATTGGTGAAGTGAGGAGCGTCGGAATTACAGAAAGCTCTCTTTATTTTTCCCGAGTAGACAAACGCGCGTTTTTTACGGCCTTTAAATTTTCGCTTCTTAACCATGTTTTGAACTTAAGTTTTTTACTTTTGTTCTTTTGCTAATCGTGCTTTTGTTCTGCCATTACAGATTGAGCTTGGGTAACTTTAAATTGCTTTTAACTCTACTCTACTCTACAGAACGACAACTTCAATCGCGTTTTTCTCAGAGCATGTTTTTCGAATATGATTCAAAAATTAATTTAGCTATCAACTTGCAATTTTGCACATATTTTGAAATATATTGGAATTTGGATTTACCTTAAAGTTTGTAATTATCATTACTTAAAATATTGTTTTTAACGATTTGATTATACAAAAAAAAATTCTTTTTGTGTTCAAATTTTTTGAAAAATAGAAACATACAAAGCCAAATAAGGCATTTCAATGCAAAAATTTCAATTGGTTCATTTCAGTGGCTAAGAAGGGGCTGGGCATTCTTTCTTCCTCTTAGAGTTCCTCTCCATTACGGAGGTTGGCAATCACCATGTTAAGTATTTATTTTATTTTAATATTCAATTCAATTATTTCTTTATTCTCACTTAATTTATCATTTACAAAATTCATAGCTTAACATATAATATACTAGATGAGAATAGCTAGTGGCATCTGTTAAAAAGAATGTGTTGCTTGACCACATTAAAGTATAATTTCATTTTTGGGGTGAATACAGAAGGATGAAAGGGAACAAAAAAATAAATAAATAAAGTATATGTAAAAAGACTATAAAGAGACTAAAATAAAATTCAAATTATTATACTTAAGATTAGCTGAACTAAATTTACAAATTGTAATTCAAATATAAAAAACTGATTAGGAGAAATATCGCTAGCTTAACAATTCTTTTCAAATATTCTATTTCTTTTATTAAATGTTAATTCACATAGCGGAGCAGATTTTCTAATTGTAGGTGATCGAAACCGAGAAGCCAAGTTTTAATTTTTGTTTTAAGAAGGTGCACAGAATTCTTTTGCGTCGAAATTCAATTGCAAGTGAATTGAAAAGTTTACATGAGACAATGTTATAAAAGTTTCTATAGCTTATTGTGTTGAAGGATGGAATATTTACAACGGACATGGAGTTACTTCGAAGGTTCCTTGTATTAAAATCGGGCTCTGCAAATAACCACCTCTAATGAAGAACACTTTTAAGACTTTGAAGTAATATAAATTTCGCAGTGGAAGAATTTTTAAGTTTCTTATGAGATCTATTTTATGAGCATATCGATAAGTCTTACAAATTTTTCTGATTACGGATTTTTTGATGATTGAGAGTGGTTGGAGCCCATTTAAATGAGCACCACCCCAGCAGCAGAGACCGTACTGTAGCTTTGATTGAAAGATGCCATAATAAACTGTTTTTAGCAGATTTATAGAGCAATATTTTTGTAGCCTGCAAAAGCAACGAGTAGTATTGAGCAAAAATGGTTTAATTTTAAAATTTGTGCGACCCATTTCATATTTCGGCCTATAGTAACACCGAGGTATTTAAACTCATTAGCACATTCGACAATAAAACAGCTTACTAACAAAAAGTTCGTGCTCGGAAAACCAACATCTTAAAAAGTGAACTTGATGATTAAACTCTGCAATAAGATTCAATTTACTACCAGAGCAGTTGGCAATCCGAAGGTCATCTGCAATAGCTTTAATCCTACCAAAAAATGGAAGCTTAAGCAGGGAGTTGATAAATATGAGGAATAAAATGGGACCAAGTACGGAGCCCTGGAGAACACCAATGTTACTTGTTGTTGGTCTACTAAAACTGCTACCAACCCTCACTTACTGTTTCCTGTTTTTAAGGTAAGACTCAAACCATTTGTACATGAACCCTCTGAAGCCCACTTTTTGCAATGAATTCAAAAGAATTTTGTGACTGACCATGTCAAAGGCTTTCATTATTTCAACAAATGGGCCAGCACAACAGTTTTTGTTATCTAAATTTTTTTTGCAGAATGCAACAAAAATCCAATAATGCGTCTTCAGTTGAAAGACCAGTTTTGAAGCCAAATTGCAAAGTACTAAAAAAAAAAATAATTTTATTTAAATATGAAAGCATTCTAACTTTTATGACTTTTTCAAAAACTATAGAAATTGATGACAACTGTAGTTGAAATTGGCGTGTAGTTTGAAATGTCAGATTTTTTTCCGTTTTTATGCAGAGGGATAACCAAGGCATATTTCAGGTCATCTGGGAAAGTTCAAGATAAGATACTCGAATTGAAGAGAAAAGCCAAGACATCAACTTACGTGGGACCAATAGGTTTTGGCAATGAATTTGAAATGCCATCAATTCCTTTCGAATTTGTGTTTTCAAGAGAGTTGATGGTTTTCAACAATTCAAGGCTACGGGCCTATTTCAATATATTTCTATTACCGAAAGATTGAGCCACTCTCGCATGTTGCATATCCAGGATAATATTAGTCCTCCTCAAACTCTTCTTTCTTTGATTCTTCGCTGCAGGATAACTTGAAGTAAGTTGTATTTTTAATCAAAAGACCTTTCTTTAGGTTTATACGCGTCAGTACTTCTGCGTTTGTCACACTGTTGGTTCAAGATATTTTATATTCACATCTCTAAGGCTTCTAGCCTTCTTATTTCTCTTCTGTGTAAGGTCCATGTTTCTGGTCCTTACAAGAGCATAGACCAAACTTAAGATTTTTCTAATCTTAAATTCAGTGCCACGTTAATTTCACTACTCGTGAAAGTCTTTTTCATTTTACAAAAGGCTGCCTTTGCTTATTCTATTCCACACTGTATTTCTTTGATTGGGTTGGCGGTGTTGTTTATCATGCTTCAATATAGATTGGTTTAAGCAGAGGGATACATATAGACGGGCCATGAGCACTATTCTAAAAGACAATTCAATGAAATATGGAACACCATAGAAGCGATATGGATGTTGATCTTATGGGTAAAATATTCTTAACCGAAATGCAGCTAACAACCTTGAAACTCATGGTCAGGAAAATAGAAAGAACAAACGATAATGAGTGGTTCAATGGAAGGCTAGTAAATATCAGACGAGATAAAATATTCAAATATAACAAAGCAGCAATGACGAAGGAGGAAAACGTCTGGAAAGAATATAGGGAAACGAGGAACAAATATAAGTCAGAAATAAAAAAAGTGTAAAGAACGATTTATTAAACAGAAAGTGGAAAGTTCAACGGATCAAAAGATTATGTGGAATAATCTAAAGCGTTATGTCTTAAAAAAACAAAAGTGTGTGGAAATTAATAATATTGTTTTCGATGGACTACCTTGTACAGGAAATGGAATATTAGCCCAAAAGTTTAACAAATTCTTTGTAAATAGTAAAGTCCATTTCGTCAATCGTGTCGCGGAAGCAAATGTTATCTTTAAATTTAAGGCTATATCGCTTAGTGATATTCAATATGTTCTAAGTGAAATGAAACACAAAACTGATTTTATGGGTATGTCACCGAAAATGTACTTAGACCACCTCGAATTACTGGGCCCCTTAATGTAAATAACTATGAACAAATCTATAGAAACACATACCTTTCCTGGCATGTGGAAAGAATCTATGGTGACTCCAATAGGAAAAGTGTCAAATGCTAAATTGTGTGAAGAGTTTCGTCCTGTAAATTCGCTCCTTATATGTGAAAAGACATTTGAAAAAATAATTTTTAGACAACTGAACGAATATTTCGAAAAGAATAATTTAATATTAGACTTGCAATCCGGGTTAAGGAAGAATCATTCGTGTGAAACGGCAATTAATTTAGTTTTAACGAGCTGGAATGAAGAATTGGCAAGGGTAAAAGAATGTCATGTGTGTTTTTGGACTTGAACAGAGCGTTTGAGACGATTGACAGGGATATTTTAATTGACAAATTGAAAAAGTATAGAGTGAAGGATAAGGAACTATTATGGTTTAGATCTTACTTAACAAATAGAAGACAACGGGTTCGAGTTGAGGGGACAGAGTCAGGCTCGATATGCGTTAGACTCGGCGTTCCCCAAGGATCAGTTCTGGGAACCCTTTTATTCCTAATATACATAAACGATTTGCAATCTGTGATAAAAAATGGAAATCTAGCACTATTTGCTGACGATTCCGTAATTTATGTTACTGACAAAAGCGGGGGTGAATGTCGGAGGAAGCTGCAAGAAGACTTAAACAATGTATCGGAGTGGTTTAAGCAGAATAAACTCAAACTGAACGTAAGCAAAACAAAACAACTCATCATAAACGAACAGGAGGGAGAAATTTCAAGGCTTGTTATAGATGGCGAATATATAGAAATGGTGGACGAAATTAAATACTTAGGAATAATTGTAGACAAGAAACTAAATTTTGACAAGCATGTTGACTATGTGTGTAAAAAAGCATCTAAGAAAATAGGATTCTTGAAGAGAATAAGGTCTGAAGTATCGTTAATTAGTGCAATAAACATTTATAATGTAATAATTAAGCCACATTTCGAGTATTGTTCAACTGTTCTTTTTTTATGTAGTGATAATTTGATCCAAAGAATGCAACTGCTCCAAAACAAAGCAATACGTTTTACGTTAAATACGTTAAAGTGGCTGTCAATTAAACTAAGATGTGAACTGAATGTTCTTATGTTTATATTTAAGATTAAAAATAATTTAATGTTAAAATATTTCTCAAAATATGTAAAATATATAAGACAGGTACAACCTTACACACTAAGGAATGGGAATGACTTTCGTCTACCAAACTTATTTTAGCAGGGTAACAAAATTCACTTATATATAAAGGTTTTAAATTATATAATGACCTGCCTAGTAATGCAAAAAATTAAACAAATGTTATAATGTTCAAAAAAAGTATAATTGAATGTGCAAGACAAAAATTTTAAACTTTTAATTAAATATTATTATTATTATTATTAATTCTTTATTAATAAGTAATTAAATTAACTTAGTAATATAAAGGAATAGCACTAGCTACCAGGGCTATCGGCTAGTTCTTAATAGCTTATATATTTTTGTTAATTTTTAGAATTCTTAATACTTTATATACATTTCTTATATTAGTTTCAGTATATTAAACTTGTTATTTGTATTGTAAATTGAAATGTTCAAAATAGCTGGTAACAAGCTAAATAATAAAAGAATCTATTTATATTTGATGCTATCAACTAGATTGTAATTAAGCGGCCACTACACAGCGAAAATTAAAGAAGAAAACTAAAGGCAGCTTTAGCTTCGCCATTTTGTTTGTTTTTTATTTAAAAAAATGTGTAGATAGAGTTAAATATCAATGCAACTAAGATCCAGTCTGGATGGAGTTCTCTCCCAAACTAAAGGGTGATTTTTTTAGCTATTATCTTTTTGACAACACTGGTTTAAACAGCTGACGCACGTTTCGTGTTTTGTTTCACTGTCAAACATCTTCAGTTTGGTCTATAATTTAACCACGAATCGTCTTCCAAACGAACAACGCTTGCAAATTATTGAATTTTATTATCAAAATGCGTGCTCTGTTAAGAAAGTTCATCGCGCGCTTATTCCATTTTATGGTCAGTTTAATCGACCGACTGAAGCGGCTATTCGGGCTATTGTGACCAAATTTCGCACCAAATTGCATTGTTGGACATTAAACCACCAACACGCTTAAGTAGAGTGCGAACTGAAGAAAATATCGCAGCTGTATCGGCCAGTGTTAATGATGACCATCAATTATCGATTCGTCGCCGTTCGCAGCAATTGGGCCTCTGTTACTCAACAACGTGGAAAATTTTGCAGAAGGATTTAGGTGTGATGCATTTCAAAATACAGCTGGTGCAAGAGTTGAAGCCGAACGACCTACCGCAACGTAAAATTTTTGGTGAATGGGCTCTTGGAAAGTTGACCGAAGATCCACTTTTTTACCGAAAAATTGTGTTCAGCGACGAAGCTCACTTTTGGCTCAATGGGTACGAAAAATAAGCAGAATTGCCGATTTTGGAGTGAAGTCACAGTTTGGTGCGGTTTATGGGCTGGTGGCATCATTGGACCGTACTTCTTCAAAGATGATGCGAATCGTAAGGTAACTGTGAATGGTGAGCGCTATCGTGAGATGATATCCAACTTATTTTTGCCCAAAATGCAAGAGCTTGACTTGAATGACATGTGGTTTCAACAAGACGGTGCCACATGCCATACAGCACGCGCGAGGCGAGTTCGGTGAACATTGTATTTCACGTTCGGGACCGGTCAACTGGCCGCGTAGATCGTGCGATTTAACGCCTTTAGACTATTTTTTGTGGGGCTATATTAAAGCTCATGTCTATACAGACAAGCCCGCTTCAATTGACAACATTGAAGCATTTATTCGTGAGATACCGGCCGAAATGTTGGAAAGAGTATGCCAAAATTGGACTGAGCGGATGGACCATTTGAGGCGCAATCAAGGTCAACATTTGCATGAATTGAAAATTATACGGACCGTACTATCGATTCAAATAAAGATTTCATGCATTTTTCTGAATTTTATGTATTTTTTTTTTGAAAAACTTTCCTATAGTTTTTAAAAAATCACCCTTTATATAAATGTGTATATACTACTGTGTCCAAAAAATAAGGTGACATTGTATTTATTTTGAAAATTCTTTATTTATTCTTCCAAATCAATTTCATTCCCTTCCAAGTAATCCCCTCCCGATGCAATGCACTTATGCCAACGGATTTTCCAATCTTTGAAACACTGGTTGTAGTCACTTTCCGGGATGGCCTTCAGTTCCGTCTTCGCTGCGGCTTGAATCTCCTCTACCGTATCAAAACGGTGTCCCCGGAGCGGTCTTTTGAGCTTGTTGAATAGCCAGAAGTCGCACGGCGCCAGATCAGGTGAATACGGTGGTTGCGGAACGATATGGATTGAGTTTTTGGCGAAATGATCACGAATTACGAGTGCGGTATGGTGCATTATCGTGGTGTAAAAACCAAGAATTGTCTTTCCACTATTCCGGCCTTTTTAGGCGGATAGCGTTACGTAAATGACGCATAACGTTCAAATAATATTCCTTGTTGACTGTTTGGTCGGTTGGAAGGAATTCATAAAGCACAACACCACGATAATCGAAGAAAACAGTCAACATGACCTTGATTTTTGAGCGACTTTGGCGCGGTTTTTTTGGTCTCGGCTCTCCTTTGGCACGATATTCGCTCGATTGATCGGTTGTTTCGGGGTCGCAAGTATAGATCCAAGTCTCATCGCCAGTTATAATGCGTTTCATGACATCCTGGTAGTCGGAAAGCATTGTTTCACACACTTCAACGCGACGCTTTTTTTCCAAAAAATTCAATGTTTTCGGTACCAGTCGAGATTTGACGCGCTTGAGGCCCAAAGCATCCTTCAAAATGGTATTGACTGAGCCTTTCGATAAGCCAACTTCATCATCAAGGTCTCTAATCGTTAATCGATGGTTTTTCAACACCAAATCTTTGATTTGTTGGACGTGAGCTTCATCGGTTGAGGTTGATGGTCGCCCAGACCGCTCTTCGTCTTCGACACGTTCACGGCCGGCTTGGAAATCAAACATTTTTTTTAGACATAGCCTCATCATCAAAGGCTTTCTGCACCATCCTCATCGTATCCGCAGCAGAAAATTGATTCCGCAAACAAAATTTAATGCAAATTCTTTGCTCAATAAATTTCGACATCGCAAAAAACGAAAAACTCACTTTTAGCAGCTCACAAAACGACGCGTTTCTCAAACACTATGAATATATTTTGACATGAAATTTCACATAGATGTCACTGACAGTACTACCAACCTAAAAAGAAAGAAAAATTTCCAAATCCTTCGACGCGCGCAGTTTAAATTCATATGTCACCTTATTTTTTGGACACAGTAGTAAATCTATCCCCAAATAACACAATGTGAGGCAGCCCAAGCCAATTCACAGTACTAGATCAGGTTTGCCTTCACACACACAAGTCACTACTACATTCACAGTCGTGTGTCATCCAGCCGTCGTCAACGCGAGAGAGAGTAGAGCCTACCTAGTATTTAGAAAAATAACAGATTCTGTCAACAGTTTTATTTTTTAATTTTTATAATTTTTGCCCCTATTCAATACTTTCGAAGCCTTTGTGCTTAATAAAAAGGTGATTAATCGCACAATTAATTAAATTATATAATTCTACTATTTTCGAGCATCCAGTCAATGTCAAATTGCTGCAATTTACGTAGCAAAACAGATGTTTTCGAGGGGCGAATATGAATGGAAAAAAATAATGTCTTAATCATCTCTTCCTTGGATTATTGCATTTTTTTTTTTCTTTCTTTCTCCTCGCATTTATTTTAAGATATAACGAATTTTAACTTCCTGTTTATAGTGGCGATACAAAGGTGATTAATTAAAGTTGATTATGGATATTTTGGATATTGATGAGGCCCTGAAGGACGATTCATTTATGTAAGTTTGCCGTGGCACCCTTGGGATAAATTATTATTTATTTATATTTTGTCCATATTTATAGCTTTCTGGAGGATAAAACACACGATGATGTCTCAAATATATTGCAACAATGGAGAAACAATAACAATTGCTGTCCAAGTAGTCATAATTCGGAGCAAGGTATGTTGTACTCCAGTTGTTTTTTTCTTTTGATTCCTTTCATTTAATTAAAAAAAAAAAATCTGTGCTCTATTTAAAGCTTTCAAATTGAATACAAGAACGTTCACACGACCGAAGAGGAAAACCGCTCAGAATTTGGAGGCACAATACGTAAGTCATCAAAGTACATGTTTTTAGTTTTTGCTCGAACGTAAAATCTTGTGTGGGAAAAATGGGGGGGAAACTGGTTTGCATTAGCGGCTAGATAAGGTCAGTGCCGCGCTGCTCTTGTGCAAGAACTGGAGTAGTTTAATGCGTTTTTTTTTATGTGGAACTTTAAGCTGTCTTGGGCATGCATGTCTACTGTATATTTAGTTGATCTTTTGTTCTGTGCGCCATAAACGGAGCCAAATGAACACAGTTAAGCATAGACAGAATAGCGCTGCAATAAAGGTGCCTAACAGCGTTTGGCGTGGGATTGGACATATGGTAGGAATCTATCCGCATAGATCTACCACATACTTAAGCCATCACATTCGCTCAAAGCAGCAATATAGAATGCTTTCTGAATCAAAATATTTTGCATTTTCAAGTTGAATGAACTTGTGCTAAAATTAAAAGCATATAAGGCAGATTATTATTATCCACAGACACCTGAAGTTCTGTCGAGAGACTCTGATCAAGGGAAAAAGGGAATAACAAAACAAAAAAAAGACAGACGGCGCTTTATTGGGGTCAATTTGAGGTACTTCTGTTTTCATTGTCTGTTATGTACTCGCATGGTATAACGTTTCATCTTGCAATTAACATCAAGTAGATCATGAATATGTATAGGCACATACATCTGCCCATGGTTTGCTTCATTGAGCAAGTCGACGAGTAGAAACTTTGCTTTAATTACAATTCCAACGCGTCAGTATCAAGTCGTTGTATCACAATCGACGAATATAAAATCAAGATCAGATCAGACTTAGGTTTTTTAGGTGCAAACTTTTATAGGACGAAGCCTTTGCCGATGGAAAGGTCAAAGGAAATATTAGCATCGTTAATCGATGTTTTTCGTAGTGGTCCGTGTTTGTGGAAAGTGACGGTAAAGAAAGTATTTTTTTAAAAAATTTACATCTCATGACGTTTGTTAGTCTCATGTCTCACAATCTAATTTATTCTTTCGTAGAGTCCCGTCCCACAGTCGCAAAATGCAGGCACATTGTTCCAGCAGCAGCAGCAGCAGCAGAATGTTAATCTGGAAATTGGTGGACTTGTGACAACAATGCAAAAGAGCTTCCTACAAGACACCTCACCTCCATCCTCAATATGTTCCTCCATGGATGTGTCAATGAATGGCATGAATGGAAGTCTAATCACATCCGCTGATTTCACCAATATAAACTTTCTTCAATCGACACGCGGAGATGAACCCATGTCGGGGTTATTTTTCGATACGGAAAAAGCCACTGAAGACGGTTACACTCTAAGCGATATGATCCGCGATCGCAAAGTCCTTGAATCTCTGACGCTATCGGGCGAGGGTACACTAATAAAGGATTCGAATATTGCTCAAATTGATGACATGTCATTGATAAATAGTAAAACCACATCGGCCTGTAGTACAATGAATAATTCGATGGATAGTATGGGCGGAGGATGCTCAGAGACATTTTCCAGTCAGACATGCAATATTGCCGAGCAAGAAAATCATGTGGACTTGGAAATATTGTCGGAAAAAGTGCCCGAAAAGAAGCCGATTCTGAATGAGACATTTCCAAGCGGGAAGGAACAAATTGTGCCCAACAGCGATGAGGATTTCATTGGCAACACAACATTCAATTTGGTGGATAGTAGTATAATGTTTGTACCACAGCCACAGGATGAGGATAAATCCGCAAAGACAGTAGCAGCGACTAATGTTGTGCATAATGAAACATTTAGGAAACCCATTCTGGAGGAGACGATATGCCTTAAGCGGTTCAATGTTGCTGAAGTTGCAAACACAACTTTTGATTGTAGCGAGACAAAGATTCAATGTGAAACTCCAGAGAATGCTGCCAAGCATGGCAAACACTATGAACAGTCTACACCGCAGCAGAATACTTCGTATGTCTCGTCTGTACGCCATAAACAGTCTTATACGCCGTCAATTAAAGCCGCCGAAGTGAATATCTCACCTATAGTTGGCCCAGCAGTAAATAGGACATTGAACGAGACATTCGAGAAGAGTCACAATCACGTTGCCACAAATATTCTGAAGGAACGAGTGAACAATGAAACTTATTGCGAATCACAACCGGCTCCGCGGGTACCGCCGTGCAGCCTCGACCCAGACTACGAAGCCGAAGTGAATCTTGCCTTTGAAACAATGGAATTGCTGGAAAATATAAAGCCAAATGAGACCTTCAACAAGAGCCTTTTGGGTAGGACACCATCGGTAGATGCATCCGACGAGGAGGCATTCGACAACTTACTGGATAAGTTCGGGAAACTAGAACTGAATGAGGAGCAGAAAAAGATGCGGAAATCGCTGGATACGATTAAAAAAAGGTTCACCTACGGTGTTATGGACAAGCCCGAGGCCAAGGAGAACTCGCTGATAAGTAGTTCAGGTAAGAGTTTTTTTTTTACAAAATGATGTACAAAAATCGACGAAATTCATTGATTGTATTTTTTTAGAAATGGTTTCCAGTGGCCTTTCGATGAACAGTAGTGGAGGTGGCGATCGACTGTTAAGTCGTCGTAGTCGGCTTTACGATGACTTAAATCTTTCAAAACCATTGAAGAGCTCACCAAGCAGCTCGACAAATTCCATTTCATTTGTAAAAGAGACTGACTCAGGAGGCGGAGGCGGAAGAGAACCCGAAACAATACATAAAAAGACTGACGAAAAGCACTGCACTACAGCACTGACTGAGTCTAATGAATTTACACCCTTAGAGGAGAGGGCAGCACGCAATAGTAAACTGGAGAAACGCGATCGTGATCGATTCAAAACAATAAGAATATTCAAGCGACAGGAGGATGGAGAAAATGAACTGAATGTGCCTTGCATCGATGGGGTTGGAGTTCAACATGAATCCGAACACCTTCCATCCACACAAGAAGAGGAAGCGGCGACTACACCGCAAGATGATGTTTTAACGTCAGAGCGTGTCTCGCGAAGGGACTATACCCCACAGATGGAGTTTAACAATAACAAGGCCGAGGTAGAGAGCAATAACTATGCGACATTTAAGAAACCCAAAGAGAAGGTGCGTAAATTTGGTGGATTCGGAGCTGGCCCCACCAATGATCAGCTGAATAGACCAGTTATCCCTGCGGTGGAAAAGCCTACCGAACAGAGGTCACTATCCCGTCCCCGTTACCTAAGTGGCTTACAAAAGTTCAGTGCATCTGGTAAAGCAATTTCAGCTGGTGATCTAGAGAAGACTGCTCAACAAAATACAAAAAATGGCAGCGGCGGCGCCTGCGAAAACTTCAATGAGACACAGCCCCTGCCAGCGAAGACAGATTTAAAGAGTCCCATGGGCATTAAATCAAAATCCTTTCATAATCTTTCAAGTAATTTCGGTTATAGTGCACCGAAGTCAGCGCCTGCGTTGACAATCGGCGTAAGGAAATCAACAACAGCGGGCAATGTATTGACTGAGAAACAGGTATGTGTTCGGAATTACATTTAAAAATTAAACAAACTTGAGTTTTGTTCATTGCTGCAGGGTAAATTAAATACAACACGAACGAACACACGAATGAGTGCTGTTGCAGCACCAACGAACATGAAACAACCCAACTCCAAAGCGGAGGTAAACATTTATACAAAACACTTGAACGTGCTTGCTTTTAATAAATGTTATTTTATGTAGAAATCTGATGATGCGGTATTTAAAACACCGAGTCTAGTATCTGGCTTACGTGCACCGTCAGCCAAACGCACTGGACTCATACGCCCATCGTCGGGATACTATAGTTTCAGTGTGGCAAAGAGTGAAGGACTGATGAACAACACTACGGATTTAGACGCTGGGAGACATTCACCAACAGATGCAAGTGTTTTCGATTCAGTCAGTATGTCATGTATGTGTAATCAATCAATTTTCAATTACAGAGTATGTCTTCAGCGAGTTCCCGTGGTAGTTCGACTGGCAAACCCATAACAAATGGTGTTAATTCAACACAACTAGCTGAATCTTCATTAATGCCACCGCCATCGTTATCGTCGCACCAGCAAACGGTAGCGGCACCGAAAACCATTGGTATTCCCAAGCCGTCCGGTCTGCGGCCACCTTCAAACATTAAACGAAGTGGTCTGCCGCGACCGGCAAGTATTGTTAGACGATAGTATAGGTCAAAAATACAATTTAATTGAAAATAATAAAAACCAACCCCTAAAGCAACAAACAAACAAAAGTTATATAAACAAAAGCACTAACTAACTAAACACTGTTACGTTATATATATACAACATATACATAAACAAATATTTTTTTGTAATCAAACAAAATGGGAGAAGAACAAAAAACGTTTTAAAGTTTAAGAAAAGAAATAACAACCATAAAAACACAAAACAATTTTGTGAAGAGTACTGATTTCTTTTTTTTTGTTTTTGTTTCTTTTTCAAAGAGAATTGCGCCTTAAATGATGAAGAAGGTTTTTTAAAACATCCAGAGAATAATTAAACAATCTGCATCAAACAACATTATAAAAAAATGGTCACTACTTTTCAAATGTTAGTGCTAATTTTTTGTTTTTTTTTTTACATTTTGTTTTTTTTTTAACGTTTTTTCACTGGAGAGCGACTATGGAAACGAACAATAAAAATACTCAATTTTCATTACATTTGTTTTGCGTCTGTTTTCCTTTATTATCAATGACCGCATAACAATTGTGTTACGTCAATTCGATATAAAGAAAATCATCTATGAATTTTTCTCATTGCATATCTCGCACACATATTTATTATTGACTCTCCGATGGATCAAATGAAAATTGAAAATTGTTTTCCACAACGATTTCACGTAGAGTTAGCTTGTTTTCAAATTGTCCTCGTTTCACAAACTATTCGCATTTTGTTTATGTTCTTTCCACACTCTGCAGTGACGCGTTAAACAATTAGAATTTATTATTATATTTTAGATAATTTATGTATTCATAAGTGAAATATGTTTATAATTATACATTTTCTTTAAATGATTGCTCATGTGCTGTTTTCTCGTTTTTTTTTTATTCATATTCATGTTTTACAAAATAAATTAAATATGCTTGTACAATAGTACATATAGTATATACATACCCTATACAAATACATATATATTAATAAAAGTTAATTTCATTATTTCTTATTGATTCGGAAAGTCTTATTTATTTTTGAACCGACAATAAATCATAATCAGCTTCAACGTTGGAAGCCTAAGCTCACCTGGAGAAGTCAGAGTCTACAGCGAGCGCCTGAGCAAAAAAAAAAAGAAGTCCGACGTTGGAAGCCTAAGTACACCTGGAGTAGTCAGAGTCCATAGAGAGCGCCTGAGCAGGAGCCTCGCCTATAATTCGAGGAACTAGTACCAAGACATTATCAAAGACGTAGACGATACAACCATAGGCTACGAGCTATCGCTCAAAAAGAACCATTGGTAAAGTGACCATTGGTAGAGTGCCGAGCCAGAATAAGGAAGAAGAAAATCCGTCGTAAAAAGAAAAGGGCAGCCTTCCAGCTCAAGGAAATTGAAGAGTTCCGCGACAGGAACAGCTAGGCAGGAAAGCAAAGCAGTTGACTGCAATACCGGAACGCAGGCTCTTCGAAATTGTGAAGGAAATCTAGTCACCGAAGCACAGGGAAAAGTATCATAGATGTATTTAAGCAGCATTTTCAGCTACTGCCTTATGGGCATCAGAAAGAGTGAGTGTTATGACGAGAAGAGAACCCGAACCCAGTTTGGAAGAGATTGGCTCAACTGTCATAAAGGTGAAGAAAAACAGGTACGCGGTTCTGATGGCCTACCAGCGGAGACTTAAATCAACATATTATTATTATATGACGATAATATAAGCTCCATATGCCCCATCTTCAAGAAAGGCGATCCTACCTCTTTAGTGAACTATTGAGGTATATCCTTACTTAATGACGTCTATAAGATGCTACCCAACATCTGAAGCCTCTCTGCAACACAATAATCGGCACGTAGCAGTGTCGCTTCCGGCCCGGCAGATGGACGATCGACCAAATATTCATACCAAGACAAATCCTGGAAGAGACCAACGAATTTCAGGTCGAGAATCACAATCTCTTCATCGACTTCAAAGCCGAGTATGGTAGCATTCATCGTCTTGAACTCTTCATTGCCAGAAACCTTGGTCTAATATTTAATTGTGCACTAGCGTGGTGTACGCATATAAACAACACAATCGGCAATGTTTATTGTGGACTGCGTACTCTTTGGTCCATTTTCAATTAAATTGGGATGAAAGAGGCTGTAGAAGGTGTTGCTGCAATGTCAACAGGTGGATTTTGGCACTGAAGTGGTTGTATATCCTCAAATCAATCAACAAGTGACGCAAAAAAATATCATAAATTGGAGTGGTCCAAATCCTATTCGAAAGCAATCGCAAGAAAATGCCTCTGAAGTTCTTGAAAAGGAGACATGAAGGAGAACATTATTGTTCAAAAAGAGTTTTGTTCCGTTGTTAGGGGTTTAGTCTCGTTCCCTCGACACAATTTACTACAAAAAAAGCAAAACCTAAAATTAGAAAATGAGAAGCTTGTAGAAACCAAGCGCCACAACTACGTCATTGAAAGTAGTAGAAAACGGGAAGTCGAAGACAACATTGAAAAACCCGACGATTTCTAGAAATCGAGGACGCGGAAGCCTCCTCCTCCTTATTTACAAATTTAAAGACTGGCTCCGATATTGTCCCGAGTTCTCCGCGCAAATGTGGTATATTCTGAGCTTGCTGAGGAAGTTTGTGTGCTTCCGAATTCATTGGTCTCGGCATTTTAATAATTCTCTAAATAAATATAAATAATTAAAGTCGGCCTAGAAATGAATGCATAAATTGTGCATTGCACAGCACACATTTGTTGTCCTTTCCGTCTTCGCTGGTCTCGCACCAAGAAGACATCTCCACCTATTTTTAAGCACTCCATTCGTGCGTTCAATAATGCTGGGACGATACGAGTGGACCTTTTTAAACTTGCAGTCGCTTGAACCTACTGCAAATGTAGTCTGAGGGGACAAAAGCAACGGTTTGAATGGATATCCCAGGGGAATTTTTTTCCCCGGGAATATTTACAATTGGTTCGAACCCAACGGACAGAAATAAACTACGCTTTTTCGGATAGTGATAAAAATAATAACTTTGGTGTACCTCAGGGCACTATATTAGGGCCGTTACTCTTCCTGATATATAGTAACGATTTGTGTATTGGTATTTAATATAACTTTTTGCTGATAAACTGTAGCCATTTGTTGTGCGCTTTGGAAGGCCACGATATGGGTCGATATGGGTCATGAGGACAGCGGCACGTCGCCCTAGTACTGTTTCTCGTCCTGTATATAATGTCCGGTTTTCCTACCACTTCTGGTTCTTGTCTTGACCCCAAATATCAAGGAAGGCACTCTGTCCTTCATGTTTTGTTTAATAATAGTGACTAGGTCACTCTCGCTGGGTCTCATCCTCATTTGAAGTATGAGTGTTCGTATGTCCTCGTAGAAATCGTCAAAAGTTTCATGTGGCGGTTGCCTTCTGTTCATTATGTGTCGCAAATTGTCCTAGTTGGGCTGGTCATTTGCGAAGCGTTCAGCGAACTCGGTCTTGAGATCAAAAACTGGTGGAAATTCGCTAACATTTGCCTGTCGGTTAAGCCATTTTCTCTTTGTAGAAGGTGGATCCTAAACAGAAAACACTCTACCATAGATTTGAGTGACCCGTCAAATTTGATCCCCCACTTGTGAGCTTCTACTCTCCCAGCACAGTATGGGGTAGGTTGTTCTCGGGCTGCTACCGGTCTCGGATCTGTATAGTTGTGGTGGCAACTGGTTGGCAAAGTCCGATAAGTCTGATACCTTAGTGGGTATCGAACGTCCTGTAGTTCTGGTCTTGTTGTATGAGTCGGGGCCTGTCGTTTGTCTTGTTGAATGTTGACCGTCTTCTTCAAGTCATGTAGATCGACCCGCATCGTCTGTAACTCCTTCTCTAAGGAAGCTTTCGGTCAGTCATCAAGCAATGAGAATAATTTTGAAACGTAACTTTCATAATCCAATTCGGTGGAGCAGAGAATCGCGTTTAATGCCGGAATTCGTGAAAATCGAATTTCAGACTACAACTCTGTAGAGACTTAAGAACTCAAAATATGTTAATGTATAAAGGCTCGAAAGTTCTTCATTGAATTGCCCAATAAGATAAAAAATTAGTCAAAAAATAGTGATCTTCAAAAGAGAGCTCATCGATTGTGCGATATGCTTTTTTCACAGGATAATTAGCTTGCCAACAGAGCCTTACTCTTGATAAATATATTTGGGTAGGTGCCTTCCGGCAAACCGACCGTGAAGAAACACAATTTTGAATGGTTCTGCATTTTAAACTTCAATTCTTACAATCGCGAAGTGTGGTAACGTCGTGTCTTACATCTGAACGTTCAAGTTACTCGAATGTGGAACTCTCTACCAACTTACCTAAGGATAATCGAAAACACGAATGCCTTTAAAACTTTGCTTTTTAGACACTTGTCCTCTGGACATGACTAGTCAAATAATTCATTTTTAGCTTTACTAATTTTATAACTCTTTTTAAATTTTCAACACCTTTAAGACTGTTAAGACTTGCACTTATCAAGAGATATTCAAATCTTCATACATTCATTTCCTTGAATAAATTGAAAATTGAAATTGGAAAAAAATATGTTATTTTGTTTGTTGATGAAACGACAAAGGACTCTCCTTGCGACTTGCAGGACAGTTTTGTAAAAAAAACTCATTAAATTTGTTGAAGTTTTTTAAACAAATTTTATTTAAAAAAAAGAGGAGAAAAATAATATTTTTTACAACCGGTATTAGATACCGTTCTCACAACAAATATTTATGATAAAATTATTAATGATTAATTTGTTTTTGTTTCGTTACAAATAAGTATTCAGTTGGTGTATAAAAAGGAATTGTTACTGTTGCCTAAAAAAGAGAGTCTATGTATTTTGTTATGATCGTTGTTTCTTGAATTGCGAAACTACGAAATTCCTGTTCGATATTAAGACTTTGTTTGTCACATAATCTCTGGGTTAAGCAGGAATTTTTTGTTGTTGCTGTTGTTGTTGGGGTGGAAGAGCTTGTTGTGCCTGTTGCATAGGAATGACTTGTTGAACTGGTACGGCTTGTTGTGCTGTAGCTTGTGGTTGCTGCTGTTGCTGTTGCTGTGCAGGGGCATTTATTTGCTGTTGGGCTTGTGGATTTTGTTGTTGCTGCTGTTGTTGTACGGGCACTTGTTGTTGCTGTTGTTGTGCAGGCACTTGTTGCTGTTGTTGTACGGGTAATTGTTGCTGCTGTTGTTGAACGGGCACTTGTTGCTGTTGCTGCTGTTGTTGTTGAACGGGCACTTGTTGCTGTTGCTGCTGTTGTTGTTGAACGGGCACTTGCTGTTGTTGCTGCTGCTGTTGTACGGGCACTTGCTGCTGCTGTTGTTGCTGATATTGTTGATATTGCTGTTGCTGGTGTTGCTGTTGTTGATATTGTTGTTGCTGTTGCTGTTGGTAGACTTGCTGCTGTTGTTGAACCTGTTGGTAGACATCATTCGGGTGCAACTGGACTGGTTGTCCAGCCTGCTGATAATGCTGCTGTTGATTTTGTACAGATTCTGGGTGATATTGCTGCGGAGCTTGTCCCTGGTAATGCATCTGCTGCTGTTGTGCTCCTCCATAAGGCTGCTGCGGATGAACTTGATATCCATTGTTGGGATCGGGATAATACCCATGCGGCATATTTGGATGTGGTGGCAGCTAAAAAAAAAAAAAGTTTGTTTTGTAAAAATTCTACGTGTATGCCAGAGAGCCTACCAATCCTTGTGCAACCATACGTTGAACCTCCTCCTGACGGCGACGCTCAAACTCTAAATACTCATCGTGCGTGTATTGTGGTTGATTATCGACAGTGTCCCATCCTGGATCAGTTTGAAACTCTTCCCTCTTAGTTTGATCTATGAATTCTTGGAAACTAATCAGTCCATCGTGGTTGGTATCAGTTTCTTTAAAAACATGCTCTCGCATGCGTTCCATTTCTTCAGCACGTTCACGCATATCGTCTTCCGGTAAACCAGATTGATACACCTTGTCTAATTCCTTTACGAAAAGTGCCTTCACTTCGTTTTCATCCCAAACTCCATTGCTGTCCACATCTAAAGAACGAATTTTATTCCCGAACCACTAAAAAAAAAAACAATCCCTCTACTAACCGTGAAGCATAAAGAACGTCTTTGGGTCGAAATCTCCCTTGTCCAAGTGATCTTGATTTTCCCAAACCTCTTCCAGCTGCGCTTTATTTCCTGGATGATGAACTTTCTTGTGTTTGTTATGTTTCTCCTTTTGCTGTTTGAGTTCCTCTTCGAATTTCTTCTTGTGTTCCTCATCCATTTCTTTCATCACGGCTTGCTTCTCGAACTCTTTCTGCATTTCATACTGCTTGAATTCCTCCCGTCGTTTCTTGTCAGCCTCCGCCAAATCCTCCGACGTCTTCAAGATCAATCTCTTCAAATCATCAATTTCGAATGTATGCTCGTTTCCATGGTCCAAATGCATGGGAATCTTCATGTGCTCCCTGTCAATGTCGTTGGACAATTCAAACTGCTTGGTGGCCAAAGAACGCAGTCTATCAATTTCACGACGTTTGATTTCATCAAGTTTCGAACGTACATGGTGATTCACGTAATCCAACTCCTGAGCTATTTTGCCACTCTATAAAATTGCTTGAGTCAATATCATGTGAGATTTGCGTTCAATATGTTTACCCTTATGTCAGCCTCTGGTGCCTTATCAAGTTTCTTACGAAATTCAGGGTCACTTTCGAGGGCTTCGACCACTTCCTTGAGATATCTCTCGTATTCGAGAACAGTCTAGAACAACAACTACATTGGTATGGATATGCAAGCAAGCAATATTGCTCGACACTCACCTCTAGTTCCGCACCTGTTGGCTTCTCTTTAGGCTCTTCTTTTTCTTCTTTCTTGTTCTTTGTCACTGGTAGCGCTGTGACCAGTGCTACAGTGATCACAAATACTACACCTATACTTGATCGTTTCATTTTACGCGTGCAATTTTAATGCACCTTTAATAATAACTAACTAGCAACTCAAGTCCGCGCAATATTTTTTTATAATATAATTGAAAATATAAAACAGGGTTTTCCCACCACTGACGTGTCCACTGCAAGCTTCTTAACTTTGGCACATTAAAAACTATTTACACAAATGTCACTCAAGGTAGTTTTTTTTTTTATCTTTTGTTTACTCACAAGTGATGCCAGGTTTTTTTTATTTTAAGATATCCGTATGTGGAAGGTATCCGGTTGTCCCACAGCTCTCAAACTCGCACTTGTTACTTTGAATGTTCTTTAAAAAAAATATGTTAGTGTACAGGGCAACAACTCCTAAGAATTCGAATATCGTTAGCCTGAATGAAAGTGTTTTATTCCTTTTATTTTTTCTCTCCTTCATTATGTTTCGTTCCTTGGCAATTTATTTACTGCTAATGTTAAGGATCATATTCAACAGCCCCCTTGTTCTTTTTGCGCTGGACGTTCAGGGAGAACGTTTTGGATTTTATTAATACCTCAATAAAGAAAAGATACGACATGTTTTCTGGACTCATTTAACTCCCCAACATTTAACTTTCACTGTTTAGAACCCAACTCCTTGAACTAACATTCACAACATAACACTTTTCCATTGTACTTTTAATTTAGACTGCTCTTTTTTTCTTCGAGCTCTTGAAATGGATTCTTCTTTTGGTCGTCAATCTGAGTTGGATGGTTTCTTGATTTGATTCCTCGTGCTTCTTGTCTAGGTTGGTCCTTTAGATCGAGCTTCTTGCATGATCCTTTGTATTGAAAGTCAGGCCTTCATAGCTACCTTAAAGTGTATCAAGTCAATTTAAAAGTCCACTTGTTTGATTTTGCTTTGAGCGGCTGAGTTCTGATTAGCGTTTTTTTACTGACACCATTATTCTTTTAATTTTTCACTTTGAGTTTCATCACAGTTTCACTTTTCTAAGACTTACACAACACAAAGTAACTTCTTGCAAATTTGTACTCAACTCAAATACTCTAGTTTGTCGTCGCGATCCCTTCAATGTAACGTAAACGTCCGAAATGTAACTCGAAATTTTTAGCTTGTACTAGACAGTAATGACAGTTCATTCCTTATTCTTAATTTCAAACACAACTACTAGCAGAAAGAATGTATAAACTCCAATTCTAAAATGAATTGCCTTCTAATGATTGCCTTATAATTCGTTCTAAACAGTTGTATTAACAGTCAGGGTAGAGCAGATTCATGTACAACAATTTAATTTGATTCATACACAACCACCACTAATGCGATTGATTACCCGGTGATTTTTCTGTTTTTATCTGCGGGGCTGAAGACTCAGACCAAGTCTACTTGGTCAAATGCCGAAGTTGTTGTTCTAAGTACAACTTTATGTGACTTCAGCTGTCAATGTCAGACCAATAACATTTTAACGACTTCATAGTCACATTCGACTATTCTAGTTTGTACTAGAAGATGAAAAGTCAGTTTAAACTACATTTGACAGCTAGCAGAAAGTTCCTAACGACAAGATGGCCCATTCAGAATTTTAGGCGCTTTCTAGTCAAGAGCAAATGACTTTGATTTCCAAACTAGTTGATATTAATGGTGGCAATTGACTGGACTTGGAGTCAAAATATCTGACTGCGTTTGCATTGAATTAAATTAACGTCAAAAGTCAGCTATTTCGTCGTAAAATGATTTAAGAAACTGCTGAACTTAACTTTGATAATTAACAACGGGTAAGAAAAGTTAACTTTCTTGGCACATATGCAAAAAAATTAAACTCGCATTGAAGTTAATTTTTTGTGTAGCCCATTTAAGTATTTTTTCCTTTAGAATTGAATGAAATTTACAGTCGAATCGTATGTGAAAATATAATTTATGAACAAACGCGATTCGCAAACAAATTGGACGCGAAATTTGAAAATTAAAACATTGAAACATTGGAAATGTCTGACGCATGTGCAGTCAACTTTGCGTTCAGAATTATAGGTTTTTACTTAAATTCTGAACGCGGGTAGTAAAATTATAACAACTTCACCGTCATACTCGATTGTTCAAGTTCATACTAAAAGAGGAAAAACCGCACTAAACAAGCAAGCAGTCCAAAAGGCTTACTCAATTGTAATGTTCTGTTATTACAATATTAAAAAATACTATAAATACTTCTGTTTTTCACGGGTCAATGAAGATTTAAAGCCATAACCATTAACAAGTGAAAAAATAGAATAATTGTTCGCCAAAAAAACAATTTATGATCATAATCTCATAAAAAATACGATTTTATTGGAATATGGCATCTCTGATTACGGGCTCATTTTTATGGAGCCTTCTGTTTGTTTACCTAAAATTGGAACGTGTCTCGACAGAGGAAAACAAATTTTGACATATGGGACGTGTAAGATAGCAGAATATTAGGCCATCCCTGGATTCTGTGTGATTTCTTGTTGGAACGAACACGTCAAAACTATTCGTCAGGGATTTTCTTTTCACGAATTTTTGTTCTCCGCACGCAAATATCGTTATTTCCTTTCAATCTTGACTGCTGCATTAAAAACGGGTAAAAGATCCATTAACTTGCATTGTAGTAGCTTGATTCATAGGAGCGCAGACAAAGCTAAGCCACAAAATGACGTCCGCTGGTCCAACAAAACAGGAAATCGAATCAGTTTTTAGTAGATTGCGTTCTCAGGCAGCAAATAAAGTAAGTGGATAATATTTAATTAAAAAAGAAACAACTCAAATCTATTGTTTGGCGTAGTCGTGCTTTGACTGTGCTGCAAAGGCGCCCACTTGGTCATCTGTTACTTATGGAATTTTCATATGCATCGATTGTTCGGCTGTACATCGTAACCTTGGCGTCCATCTGACGTTCGTGCGATCGACCAATCTCGACACGAATTGGACATGGTTGCAATTGCGCCAGATGCAACTCGGTGGCAACGCGAACGCTTCACAGTTCTTCAGGCAACACAACTGCAACACCACCGATGCTCAGCAGAAGTACAATTCAAGGGCAGCTCAGCTATACAGAGATAAATTGCAAACGATGGCACAGAACGCCATGAAACAGCATGGAACCAAGGTGAATACAAAATAATATTAGTAGAGCGAGGTTTTGTGCTTCCGTTGTTTTTCGATTTCTCTAACCCAACGTTATGTGTTATCAAAATCATATCGATTAACAGCTTCATTTGGATAACCAAAGTGAAAAAGGCGAGACCGATGTAAATAAGCCCGACGAAGAGGACTTTTTCACCGAATGCGACGATAGTTATGACACGTTGAACCAACAGAACAACAACAGTGAGAAGACATCCAAGGTTTGTACGAGTGCAAACAGTGCTTTGTGTTTTATCGTACTAACTCAAAATGCGAAGAGCAACAATCGGTATAATGTTCCCTTTGTTTCTTTTTCATTGAAATCGATCCGATAGATTGAAATCGCACCAAAACAGTCAGCCCAATCCGAGCCTAGTGTGGATCTATTGAATTCTGTTCTGATGACTAATGCATCGACACCGACCATTGGCGCTCGAAAGATACAACCCAAGAAAACAGGGGTAAGCAAACAAAAATTATTCTTTGAGTTTTATTTCTTATGGAACATCTTGCATAGATCGGAGCGCGCAAGGGAGGTTTGGGAGCAACAAAGGTGAAGACTAATTTTGCTGAAATCGAACAAAGAGCCAATATGGCCGATCAATGTAAAGAGCCCGTATACGAGAAGAAACTCACCGAAGAAGAAGAGTTGGAATCCGTTGCCAGTGTACGATTAGCCTATCAAGATCTGTCGCTGAAAAAGAACAAGGAGGAAGAAAGGCTAAAGAGCATTGATCCAGCCAAAGCTAAGCAAATGGAAAGACTTGGAATGGGATTCAATTTACGTGGGTAAGTTCCCTGGTAAACTTTTAACGGTTCAAAGTGGCAATTGAATCTGTTTAGATTTTAAAACTCTGCAATCGTTCAATGAATTTGTAAAGAAGAATTTCAAATGCGCTACATCACGTGCATAGAATTTAGGGTTTAGGAGAATCCAAAAACAAGACGATGAACGTTGGTATTTGTATGAGTGCTTTGAACCCCACTTCAGTTGGTGATGTAATCTATTTTGATTTTCACATTATATTGTGACGTGTATTAATTTACACATTTATAAGTGACTTACTCAAATGCTTTAAGTTTCCACTTCAAAACTCGTAAAAAAGAACCTATTCCAGATAGCCACCACACTTTCAAAACTGAGCTTATCGCCACTGGATGTCTTAACAATGATTTATCTGCCGAGCAAATGTCTAGCCTCACAAATGTCAAACGATTATTTCATATTGAATGTTTAAACTGATTTTTGATCTGTGAGTTTTTGTGAATTTGAACTATTTCTGTTGAGTCCTCAATTGCAATTTGTTAGATGCACCCGAGTCTGCTTTATTTCTTGACAGAATAAAGACCCTTGATTGAACTTCTATCAACATCAACTCGAGAGTGCTTGTCAACAAAGCCTCCTTCTACAACCAACTCTCAGCACCTGGCTACTCCAAACATGACCTGATCTAAAAAGTTTTTGATGTGCAGAGAGGTTGAGACATTCGTAGGATAAACTATAATTCACTACTATACGATATCATTTAAAGCTGCTGAAAACGAATCTACTATACGCCTTTTGTCACGACCAGATTTCGTTCCTTCAGGAAAAGGTACTTTATCTCTTCTATAAGCACGCACCACTTAAAATGAGCAAAACATGTCCTTTATCACTCCAGTGGCCAAATTAAGATATTCAACTACTTATGAAGATCGCGGTGCTGCGTTTAAAAACTGGAAGAAGTACGGCGCGGATGTTTTTTTTTGAATTCGTATCGCTCTCTGCGTAATAAGGTTGTTTTGCAAATAAGAGCAGCTAGGTCTTCCTCGTCTGCGACAGGCAAGTCCAAAAATTCCCGACAGCATTGACTGACCTCAACCGGTCGTGCCTATATCACCCGGATAACACTGAAAATAACAGCGAAAGGCCATTCAATTTTAATAGGGTAAGCGAGGTAGATGCTGTGAAAGCATGTTTGTCATTCAAATCAAATGCGACGAACCTCGACAATATCTTTTCCCAAGTGATTGGAACAAGGTTAAAGTCATTCCTATTCCTAAAAAAGGGGCCGGAAATTCTGCTGAACCCAGACTCTTATTTGTCGAAAGTTTTTGAAAAAGCTGGTTGCGATGCAAATGCAGAGGTATCTTATAGAAAAAACAACTTCTATGCTCAAACCAATCAAGCTTTCGACAAAAAGAGAAGCTGCAAAACTGTTTTTCTGTACAAATTCGACGAAGTTCAAAAAGCCTTAAATTGGGACTATTCCTCATTGCTGAAACTATTTGTTTTTTAAAGACTTTCCACATATTCAATCATTCCGTTTTGTGTAGAAAGCTAAGACGTGAGTTTAATTTCTCCGCATCCTCTACGAAACTTCTTTCCTCATATTAAAATGGAAGAGGACAGTGTGTGGGAGCGGAAATAAACTACTCGCAGCCTTGACACTGTACTTCAATGAGCTTCCTTAAGTTTTTCAACACTGTACGACACTCATGAATGCTGATGATGTTCAGCCTCTTATAAGCTGTCCTCTGAACGAGATTAGGCTTACAGTACAGATAGTCAACACAGATCTTGAAATCATTTATCGCTCGACTTAAACACAACTGAACTGGAACACAACTTGTTATTAGATGAATCAGTCAAATTGTGCTTCTGATTTATCGGAAAATCCTCGACGTTTCTAACCTCCTAACAGTCAATTGAAACTTGAGCCCAATAGAGTGGGCTGCTATTGCGAGAAACCTTTGTTTGATATTTAATCGCAAACTAACGTGGGATACGCTATACAGCATTTCGTACCCGGAAATACAAAGCTGATGTTGGCGAAAACACTTCTTCCAGGTACTAACATATGGCTGTAAAATTTTCTGTTGTCCAGACAACAAGAGCAGGAGTAAATGAGGATCATATTTCATATTTCGAACTTATTCTTGGCTGTTTTTTTCGACAAACTTATTGTTTATATGAATACTTATATCATAGTGCTAATGTTATGACACCAAAGACATAGGTGTTTAACATCAGAACGGCAATTCTTTGTCCAAGTTCCTCGGATGTGGATTTCTCTAACAATCAGTCTAAGGACAATCGAATCGAAATTGAAATCGCTATAAAAACAAACAAACTACAAGTACAAAAATCCCCTATTTACCCTGAGTCTCGTTTGCAAGTGTTCATCGTTTTTGAAATGTTATTAAGACAAATCGAAGAATAGCCTGGAAATAAGAGATCCTTCAATCATCTAACTCGGTGAGATGGAGTGCATTCGTAGTTCCTTTTAAGCGGCATCGGAATGATTTTTTTCTAGTTTTTGATGAGAATATTTGTCAAAATGAGAATAGCAAAAAAAAAACTATTAAAATGCCATGAACCCTCGGTTCTGCCCTTCTTGAGTTTTTAATTAAATATCTGTTAATTTGAAAAATTGTATGTGTGCATCTTATCGTGGAATGTCGATGGACTCTGAAGAAATAATAATACCTAGTGCCTTCCTTCCAGAATTTATTGTTAAACAAAATAGTTGAATGAATAGGTTTCAAAAGGAGGTTTCTGGTTTTAAAAAAATCATTTTCGATTCAGTCTGTAGACTTTGTTTTGCTGTTCATTTTTTCAGAAACTCAATTTCTTTGACACATTTTGAACGTACTCTGTCGAAAAGATTTGGTTTTTCTTTGAACTTAAGAATTGAACTTTTCGAAAATACTCTAAAAAACTTAAGTCGATTTATTTCAAATGGTCGTGTGAAGGTAGGCCATTCATTTGCTTAAAAATCATTAGTTTATGAAAAAAACTTATTTCACGCAATGATTGATTGCTAGAAAACTCAATTTTTCGTTTGCATAAATTGAATGTAATTGATTTGACACAACTTATGAATATTTGTGATATGCACCTCAAGGCGACACGTTCTGAAACAACTCATCGAAGGCAATTGAAACAGATTTTTTACTGCAACATGAATCGAAAACGAAGATTGTCTGAGCGTGGATTTTAAAGCTGAACAAAATTGAATTGTGGAACAAATTTAGTAACTAGTGAAAAGCATCTGTTCTAAAATTAGCGAGAAAGGAAACGAATCTGAGTTATGTGATTTTTATATGATCCATATTTTTTCTATCAACATGGTAATTGTGCTAATTTGTGGTCGGATCGAGAATAAGGTCTAATTAAGTTGGAAACAATTTCCAATTTCTCATTGTTTTCTTTTTGTTTATATGAATAGTTGATAGCAAATCTGTTTAACATGCAATTTTCTTGTATTTTTTTTAAAAAACCTAGAATGTGTTTCAGCGGGATGATAATTTGTTTTTAGCCAAATTAAACGTTCAAATTTGATTTGCTCGGATTACTTAAAACTTTGGCGAATTGTGGAGCCTAATATCCAAGCTTGGAATCATTTATTTTCTTACTTAAGCCACGGGGAATTTTACGATGCGTTTAAAGCAATAGTAACCTTCCGCACGTTGCATCCAGTTATGCGGGAAAATCAGGCTCTTCTACGATGACTTTGCAGTGCAACTTTAGACCTATTAACATTACCCAGATTCAGATTACGGGAACAAACCGAGCACAAGTTAGATGAGTGACCTAGTGGCTATGCATTGCACCAATGCATTGGATAAAGAGGGTCAAGTTATATATAAGTAGAGCACTTTGGGAAAACAAAACGGATTTTCTTCTGATAAAGAATCACTGAGTTGCTCTTCTGGCATTTTTTGGCGTTTTGAGCCTGCCTCTATTCCCTTTCCTAATGAAATCTAGCAATCACTCTGGGGCATAACTGCCGCGTCATTTTTATAATTTTATTTAGCTTCGTGCTCCTTCCAACATCGAATCCTTACAACTTGATTTATGAAATGAAGGTTCGGTAGTGAAAGCATTGATTCAAAGTTTCTTTAAGACGAAGCAATGTTTTTCGTATGTAGATTTTTTTTTTTAGTTTTTGGACTTCATCTATGTATACCTCATACGTCCCGCTTGTATATGGGCAAATTTTCGTATAAGGATCCCAGTACCCGTAAAGAGTATCTGCTGAGACACGACAGTCTTCCACTCATGTCGATCCCGGGCACGCTGCTTCATGCTATCTTGACCAAAAGCTCAGGCATCCGCGATATTTTGATCCTTAAAACGGATTCTCAACGTCTCGAACATGGGGGCTGTGATTCGAAGATCCTCTTTTCCGGAGAATTATTGTCTATTCGCTCGATGTTGCCAAACCAGTGAAGTCGTCGTATTTTTGCTTTTTGGACTGCGTCCACATATATCTTCTCTTCCATTCGCCCTCCTCGGGACCAAACATTCGACGAAGAATTTTTCTCTCGTAAGTGTTTAAAATCAGCGCTGCATTTCTGCTTGTCGTCCAGCACTCGGCTCAATTTAGTAGAACTGCCAGGATCATAGTTTTGTGAAGAGTTTTGAACCAATTTGTTTCGCCAAGCCGAAGTAGTAGATATTTCCTATGGCGAGTCCTCGTTGAATCTCCACTTAGGTGACATTCGTTGAGTTGACATTTACTCCGAGGATGGTAAACTCCTGAACCTCCTCGAAATTACTGTTGCCGGTAACGTTTTGTCCTATGTCTTTGTTTGTTGACAACATGTACTTTAAGGTTACCTCGTGTCGCCTGTTCTCCAATTGCCCTTTAAAGCTACGTGCCGATTAGTGTATTGCAGAAATGATTTAGACGTTCACATAGTATGCACGATAGAATAGGGATATGCATCGCTAGTTCACAAAATAGATAGGACGTCCTTCAAGATTGGGAGCATATAGAGCTGATCGTCCAGTCATGGGGCTTGGCTTCATCCCGCTATACTTGGCTGTTGGATAGTTTGGTACATGCACCCAACCAAAGTATCGCTACCATGCTTGAAAAGCTCCGCTGGAACCCCTTCCCAAGATCACAGTATCACCTCAGCTTTTCTGTTTATAAGATCTGGTAGGAAGAGTGTTTCGTAAAGAAAAGCCTTTGTTTTTCGCGATACCTGGAGTAGCAAGTGACATTCATCAAGAATTAGTTCAATAGTTTCAAAGAGTTCATGTTTCTTCTCCAGTCTGCAGTTTGTTCTGTAGTTCACTTAATTTTTAACAAACAACTTTTTTCTCCTTCTAGATCGGATGTTTCACACTCGGCTTTAAGCGATATGGAGACCATCACACAAACATCAGCTCCAAAATCGTCATCGGGCTTAAAGTCCTCATTCGACAGGGACATGAGCAATGATTCCTTACAATTGTATCCCTCGCCGATGTACACATCACCGAAACAGGATAAAGAACTTGAGATGATGGGTTTCGAGTCCATTGAAGTCATAGATGCACATCATTCCAACATAACATCGATGTTCGCCTCACAGCCGGCGAGCTCAAGTAAGTCAGGATCATCGGCGGATGCAAAGACCACTTCCGCTCGGAGGCCGTATGGCTCCAGTAAAGCAGCTGCAAGTGATCCTAACGATGATATGGCACAGAAGAAATTCGGCAGTGCTAAGGGCATTTCATCTGACCAGTTCTTCGGGAACGAACAAAGTTCCAATGACAATTCCACAAATTTATCCCGTTTCCAGGGCTCCAATAGCATTTCTTCATCCGACTACTTCGGCGATTCCTCGTCCACGACTTCAAACCGGTCTTCCAGAAGAGGTGCATCCCAAATCCCATTACATCTAAATTTTACAGTCCCTCTTTAATTACAATAAATCATTTCAGGTTACACCACCGCTGGAAACTTTAATGCACCCGACTTGGAGGATGTCAAGGAAAGTGTGCGACAAGGTGTAACAAAGGTAGCCGGACGCTTAAGTACATTAGCCAATGATGTCATGTCTTCTCTACAAGACAAATATGGATACTGATATTTTTTTCTTCGCTTCGTTTATTATTGTCAAAAACTTTTCTTTAAAAATACGGCTTGTTTCAGAGTAAACACAAAACAAATCCCAGGTTTATGAAGCAAAACAAGAAATTTCGAAAACTAGTAAAATCATAAAAACATTGCATATAGACAAAACACCAATGCAACAAAGTTGCAACGACAAATCAAACCAAGACCAGCGTCCTCAACGTGGGTTAAGGGTTTATTGAAGTCGCGTTTTATTTTTTCCGTCTTATTAGTAAGGGTTTTAATTTTGTTATGTTTTGTCGAAATGAAATGTCGTTGAATCATTAGCCAGAAGACATTATTAGGAGAACACATGTTACGAGAATATAGTATACATTAAAGAAATAAAATAAAGCTTATTACATACAAGTAGCAAAGACAAGTTTTTCCAAATAAGTCATCGGGTATGCTTTGAAATTTTATCACTTGAAGCAAACTGATTTAAGAAGGTGAAGAAGGAAGACCGCCGTTACTAAGCCCGCGTGTGTACACCCAATTTTCGAGTGCACGGGTTGTACTCTGGGTCTTTTGGGGAACGATCGTGTTTTTCTATGCTTCCCGAAAATCTTAAAACAAAATCTGGGTTACTTTTTGAAGGGTCTTCTAAAAGGCCCTGCTGATAACGTCAAAATTTTAAAACTTTCATGGCTCGCCGTCCCGCAAAAAAAAAACCATTTTGACGTCGAGAATGATGAAATCTTGGCTAGCTTAGGCAAAAAAATTACACAAATTGATTGGAGAAGGTCGAATTCTCCGAAGAGATCAGCATATACGGATTAGATGGAATCCAAAAAGTGTGGCGAAAACTGGAGAGAGAAGTGGAGAAGCATCTGGCATCCGGTAGGTATCGGATATCCAATGGAACAAAAGTAAGAAACCAAGCACGGGGACCTTGCTGATTGTCTTGGAGGAGTCCTTTGACACCGTATGGTTGTAGGGGCTCTTTTTCAAGTTTAACCAGCTCGGCATAAGCAAACCACTTCTGTATCTGCTCACCAGCAAACAGTTCATTGTGAAAAATGGCAGCATGTTGTCTGCTGGAACTTTTGAAATTAACAACGGTCTACAACAGGGTGTAATTTGTTCGCCGATTTTGACTTGATCGCGTACAGATCAGGCCCAAAAATTGGGGAAAGTCTTTTGCAGCGCGACTGATAAAATAAAGCGATATTGCGACGATTGGAAGTTGAAGATCAATTCATTTTGTTTAGGACACCGTTGTCTGGGGCCTCTTGGGATACCAGAAAGAATTGTCGAAAGTTCTCTTTTGTGGGACAAAACACACAGCCACTTGCGGGTCGGTGTGTATACATATCTTGGGGTCTGGCTTGATCAGTATCTGTAATTTAACAAACCTATAGATGCTGCTCTGGCCAGAGCCAAAGTGGCCTATGCCATGACAAAGAGACTGTTTCATAGAAGCCAACTCGATGTCAGGGTAAAGGTGATCTACTACACGCCCCTCATTCGGCCTATGCTTGCATATGGGTGTTCGGTGGGTGTCAACGTGGAAGCAAGCTTAATGGAAAAGATTCGATTTTTCGAGAGGCGATGTCTTAGAGCTTGGATCCATTTATATAGAACTCCAGAGTCTCAGTACAAAAAGTTCTATTCTTTTGAGGTCTTCTACAACGGGGCCAACCTAATCCGAGTGGATAATTTTCTTATAAAACTTATTCGGAGACGCGTTTGCAAGAGCAATGAACACTGGGGCTTATTATCCCAACTTTATGTAACACGAGACAGTTCACCTTAACGGCTTTACTCCACCAGAGGCCTTTTTCAGGATAGAAATGCAACGCCATGTTGCTCGAAAGATCGTGGATAGGCGACTTGCCTACAGTGGAGATGTCGCTCGCAGCTCTGAGGAGATTCTCCTGTTCAATAGAGCAGTATCTGAGCGTCACAAGGAGGAGGTTTAAATGGTTTTAGGAGAAAGAGAATTCATAGTAGTTGTCTTCTTTTTTATTGAATTATTCTTATAATTGTCAAGAAATTGTTTTTTGATGCCTAGTCGGTTTTTAAAGATATTAGGTACAGGCTTAGGTAAATAGTGAAGTATTATATACTAAGTTTTTAGTATAAAAATTTTCTTGGTAATTAGTTTTGTTATGTTATGTAAATTTAAGTATGTTTAAGAAATATTTAATATTTTTTCTGATCGTCGAAAGACATATTTTAAGCATAAGGATTATCTTAGAACGCCCGCATAGGCCAGTAAGTAAAATGTAAATAGTTATTTAGGCTAGTTTAAGCAAATGTGGGTGTGTATTGCTAACTACGGAATAAAAGATTTATTGTTCCATTGAAGGAACTGTTGACTCGAAAGTAAACAAAAATACAGTCATTTGATACCGTCAATTGAAATTCATTTCTCAGAGACTGGCGATATGATTTTTCAAGACGACTCTGCTCCGTGTCATCGTTCCAAAATGGAAAGCCACTTTCTTTTATGCACTTTGGCTTCAATCCGTGGATAATAATACTCAATAAAATAAAGAAATGCAATGGAATTTTGTCACAGATTAAAGAATTTATGATCGAAAAGGGAATTTCCACACTCGACTGGCCAGGCAATTCGCCGGACCTCAACCCTTTTGAAAATCTCTGGCACATTATGGCATTGAAAATCAACAGCAAAATGCCTACCTCTGTTAAAATGCTTAATGACGCGAGTCAAGCTTCCGTAGCATTATATATTGAGAAAAGAGATAACATTATTTATTTTCAATGATATCTGTCTCTAGTACAGTCTTGCACACAACGCTACACCATTTATGTAACAGAGATAATATTGTTTGTATAAAATGTTGCACAGATAATATTATCTCTTTTTCATTATCAAGCAAAATGATTGTATGCTTTGGTATCCTTGTAGAAAGACAAAGAAGAATATAAATACGACTACATGATGAGTGTCCAGCGCCCCGAACGACACTACATCAATTACAACCACCTTGACGTCGAACGCTTCCAGAGGGACACCGAAGGATTTCTAAATTGGACTCCAGAATGGCACCATCATAAAGACGTCCCTGAATGCCTGCTATCTTGGAATACTATTCCATGAGCGGATGAAATTCAACGGACACGTCAAGTCCATTTTGAAGAAAGCCAATTTTGCCTTCCACCGGATCCATCCACTAATGCGGAAACAAAACGGGCTCAGCCAACGGACCAAGCTACTGCTGTATAAGCAACTCATGCGACCCGTAGTTGCATACGGGTTCCCGGTATGGTTCACCGCATCGAAGACATACATGCTGAAGCTGGAAGCTTTCGAACGAAAGATTCTCCGTATATGCACCGGACTGCACCTGTACAGAGCCGCGATGAGACTTGTGAAGAGCAGCGAGCTCTATGCGGCTGCCAGGATAACTCCGCTCAGCGTTTACATGCCGCGAATCTTCAAGAAATTTCACGAGGCAGCAAGGACCCACGACAACAACAACATCAGCAACATGGCCAATGATGAAACACTAGCAGAATATAAATACCTCAATGCAATAAAAACTCGCGCAAATTCTTCAGAGTTTAGTGGATTAAACGTGAAAGCGAATTCATGACGTCATAAAAAAATAAATGAGGCTCTGCAATGTATTAATATGTGAACCAATTGTATGAATACAATTGTTCTTGCATATGAAATCCAAAATGTTCTTGTTTAATGTTTAAACACTGTTAAAACACCCCCAGTTTTTTGGGGTACAAATTGCTAAACAATTATCGAAAAAAATAATTGGTTCCCTGTTTTTTTTTCATTGACAAAGTACGAAGAACTGAAAAGAAATGTGGGTTTTTTTCGTGTTGCAATTTCTGTGCTCCCTACTGTATATTTTTATTTATGTTTATTTGTTGGAACAAAATCTTTAAAAACTGCTTTGATTTTTGCTTTCACTAATTCATAATTCAGAATGAATTATTTTCATTATTATTAACTTAAAAGTTTATTTATTTATTTATATACATATATGTTTATGAACATTGTCCTTATTTTACTGCTTATTTATTTATTTATTTATTTAACTTTTTATTTATTTATTTTTTCTTGTTATTTATTTATTTAACTATCTATTTATTTATTTTTTCTTGTTATTTATTTATATGTTTATTTATGCACATTGTGTTTAATTATTTGTATATTCAAATATTATTAGTCCACATTTGAAAAGTCGGTCTGATTGCATTAGTACTGCTACCTCCTCTTATCTCTAATCAAAACTACTAGAAAAACAACTCATGAAGGTTTTTGCTAGTAGCTTTTCCTTCCATTCTCTATTCTTGAACTGTGAAAAACGTATTAAAAATCTTAACTTTTTTCAGTTCTAAGGTAGCGTTCTACCAAATCAATGTGCAATAATTTATAAAATACGACTGTATATTTACTGCTACTATAAATAAAGAAATAATAAAAATAAAAAACAGAAAAAACAGTGAAATTATGAATTTTTCTGCGGTTTTTATTGTTCGTTAAAAACGATAAAAATGTTTTGAAATTCGAAAATTTGAAAAATTGTAATTTTTCTTAAAGGTATTAAAAAATATTGTGCTGCACTTTTGAGCATTTGGATTCCTTCACCAACTTCGAAACTGGACTCAGGCATGCAAGGAGCTGTTAGAAGAGATATTTGCATTTATTTTTTTTATTTTAATAAGAGTAATGCACAATTTATTTATATTATGTTTAAGGGTTGAAAATAATTCCTCCACAGAGCTGATTTTGGTTTCGTTTTCGAAGGTGTTTTCTAAATTTCGAGAGAAGCATTTTTCCAAACGATTTGGAAGTGTTTTTTAAAAATAGGCTAAAAGATTTCTAGTAATGTACATAGAACTGTTGGTGACGTACATAGATCAACATTATAAAATACAAATCGAAGCTGATAATAAATGACAATGACAATGAGTTGAAATATTGTAAACAATTTATTTTTTTGTTTTTGCAGCAAAAACGCTGCAATTTGATTATAATTTAACTACAGTTTCGATTCACTCCATTCTCATGCTTCAAATGACAAATTTTTTCAATGACGACGAACTTTTGATCTTGATGCCAAGGGCTTGCCGTAGGCAATGGCTTGACTCTTAGCTGAACCACTCACTCCCGTGCTGAAACTGTTGGCAATAGCGATCGCTCCACCATCGGCACCACCAAAGTCAATTGGGAAAAAGTTGCCAGCCGGTAAAGGTGCAGCTGATGGTTTGGCGGCTGCTGCTTGACGGCGGGAATTTTTCAAAACATTGGCAGCTTCTTCAGCTTCCTCGTCATCTTCATCGTCATCGTTTTCAGCATCTTCTGGAAGTTCGACAGCTGCTGGCTCTGGAGCTTCAGGAGCGGATGACTCGGCAGCGTATGCGACTGCTGGTTCTGGGGCATCTTCAGCTGCGGCTTCGTCATTGATTTCCCTTCCTTCTTCAGCGGCTTCTTCGGCTGCAGGGGCGATTTCATCCTCTAAGACTTGATTGTCTTCGGGCAGCTCTGGACTTTCGGGAACTTCAGGAGCTTCTGGAACCTCAGATTGGGCTATCTCGGCGGCATCAGCGACTTCGGTGTCTAGACCATCGTCTTGTGGACTTTCGACCTCGGCAGATGCTTCGGGATAGGCTTCGGCGATTGACTGTGCTCCATTGGCTCCGGTGTTATCCAAAATCGACTCTTCAGCAATTTGTTGTTCTTCACTGGCACCACCTTCAAAGAGCGTTCGAGAATTCAAATAATCTGCCAATCCTTAACGATATTATGACTCACCTTTCAAATATGTTCCTGTAGCTACAGTATCACCAGCCACAAAGGCAGCAGCGGCATTAGTCAAACGAGCATTAGACTGGGACGAGGATGGTTGTTGGACGTACTGCAGGTACATCAATCGCTGTGGAGAAGCCTGCGATTGATAGTAAAACGCTGGTTGTTGGTAATATGCCATTCCTAATAAAAACAATCATTTTTTAGTCTCTGTAAAGTCCTTAATTGTTGCTTGCAAACTATTACTTGCGGGTAAAGCCATCGTTGATGCGAAGACACTGGCAAGCAGCACGGAGAAAACTGCACAGAATTTCATTTTCACGGTAATAATAATCCTTTCTTCTGAGGGTTCAAATTCAAATTTGCAATTAACCGGTGAGGGAAAACGTTGAGGGTATATTTATTTCGACACTTTTTTTTCACAATTAACTTGATATCAGAGCTAAACTTAACTTCTTTCTTAAGCTTCCACGGAACAAGTGATACCTGACTGCTGACGAACGTTAGATTTTATAAGAATCCAATCAAGTGATGTGCGTCCCCTCCCAAGTAGGCAGTTGAGTGCCTGCTTAGCATGCAAAGAACGTTCTTTCGCACCGCAGAATGGAAGCTCGTAAAATCATTACAAAGAAGAAATTTAAATAAAATGTTAAAAGACCACAAGTGTTATACATTATTGTGTGTACGAATGATGTGATTCAGGCTGAAAACCGAAAGTGAGCTATTGCACCCTGAACGGACGTAAAACTTAATATTACCAAAAATAAATAAAATAACAAAAAAATTTTTATTTGTAGGGAATTCGAAATTTCTTCGTTGTGCATTTAAGGACATACATACTCGTACATAAACTGCAAATTAAACGGAAACGTGCCAAATTCACGAGCACGTGGATTCGATTCTATTTACATATGTTTCCGTTTTATGACACACGCGCAAGGGGGTCATGAATATTTTTAATACACAGTTTAAATGGAGCAAAAAATAAAAAACAACTTTCGATGTTGAGTGGTCTCGAAGAAGCTTCTCTGCGATAAGCATTTAATTTTTGACTTATACCAGCAATCGATTTTATAAACATCTTCCAGTAAAGGCTGAAATCAGGTCTGGGATGTATGCGATGCTTAGAGTCTTAAAACGTCTGGCCACATTTTGCAGACTTAAAGTTTGAAACCTTCGTTGCTTTCAGTTATTGAATTGTGACCGAATCCAATAGTAAGGGATTGTTTTTCAGGTTTTAGAGGAGCTATACTGGACTGGTTGACTTCTTATTTTAAGACAGGAAGCAAAAAAGTAAAAATCAATGGGAACTTGAGCAACTGACTTACTATCAAGGATGGAGTCCCACAGGGTTCTATACTTGGTCCTCTGTTATTTTCGATTTTCATAAACTCTTTGTTCTGCCAATCTTTCAATGGTAAGCCCACAGCCTTCGCAGATGATATACCTTTCTCGTATCAAGCACATAATGCATTTAACTGCATTGCCAGTTTAAATGAAGACGACCATAAGCTAAGGCAATGGTTTTCTTTGTGAGCGACAAGACCAAGCTAACGGCTTTTAATATGATTATAACGTTGTATTCCATTCACATGATTGTAAGAGATTTTCTTTACCAGTTCATAGCTGTGGTTTTCCTAACTATAATGATAATCTTGGATGTTCAGATAGGTGTTTTAAAATTGAATCTGTTAGCGGGTACAAGTATTTGGATGTTTTAATTGATTTAAACTTGAATTGGAAAGCACATATACAAGCTATGAAATCGTATATGATGCAGGTTATTCGAAAAATGTATCTATTACGACCCTATTGTTCTAAGCAAGTTTCAACTAAAGGGTCCGCCATCTAACGTTTTTTTTTTTCAACGAGTGCTTATTTCGTGAATAGTAACACTAAGCTCATGTCTGATTTGACAGATAATTAGTTTTATCCTTCCGCTGAACAAATATGGTTGTGTATACGCTTGAACAACGCTGGGAATTATTGCGACATTACATTGAAAATCATGGTAATGTTGCAGAATGTGTGCGAAAATTGCGTACGAATTTTGGAAGAAGAGAAGCACCGTCAGCTCCGTATGTTCGTTATCTTGTGAAAAAAGTGAAAGAAACTGGCATCCTCATCGATAAACCAAAGAGTGAAAAGCCAAAAACTGTGCGTATACCCGAGAATATTGCTGCTGTGGCAGAAAGTGTGCGTAAAGCTCCATTAACATCAATTCACCGTCGTTCTCAACAGTTGAACATTTCGGAGACATCATTGAGACGAATTTTGCATAAAGACCTTGGTATGACGCCATACAAAGTTAAATTGGTTCAGGACTTGAAGCCAACTGACCATCCAATGCATTTTCGCTTCGCTAAGTGAGCCTGCGATCGACTTACAGAAGATGCCGATTTTGCCAAAAAAAATCATCTTTTCAGATGAAGCTTATTTTGATCTTGGCGGGTATGTAAACAAGCAAAATTGTCGCATTTGGGGCACAGAAAACCCGCACGCATACATTGAAAAGCCGATGCACCCAAAACGAGTCACTGTTTGGTGCGGATTTTGGTCCAGAGGCATAATTGGGCCATTTTTCTTCGAAAATGAGCAAGGAGTGGCCGTTACAGTCAATGGCGATCGTTATCGGGCCATGTTGAACGAATTTTTGTTCACAAAAATTGAAGAGGAGGATATTGGCAACATTTGATTTCAACAGGGCGGCGCTACGTGCCACACAGCCGAAGCTACAATCGATGTTTTGCGCCCTGTTTTTGAAGATCGCATTATCAGCCGCAGAGCTGATGTCGTTTGACCACCTCGGAGCTGCGATTTGACACCGTTGGACTATTATTTGTGGGGTGCCCTCAAAGATAAGTGTTACGCCGACGAGCCAGAGACAATTGCCGCTTTAAAGGACAATATTCGTGAAGCCATTGGTGAAATACAGCTGCACACAATCGATAATGTGCTTAAAAATTGGACCGATCGTGTAGGCCAGCCGAGGCAGCCATTTGAATGAAATTATTTTCCATTAACAACCGGAAGGATTGTACTTTCAAATAAAAAAAGAAATTTGAGAAAATATTCAGCAGTTTTTTTTATAGCATTTTCAAAAAAAAAAAATATTTGGCGGACCCTTTATGATTTATTATGCACTTGCAAATGGTGTTACGAATTGGGGTAGTGCTTATGACAACGCTTTTGATCCATTATTAAAGTTTCAAAAATGTGTAATTAGAATGATTTGTGGTAAAAATCGTTCTATTAATTGTTGGCCGCTTTTTAAGGAGCTACATATTCTTCCCTTAAGGCACCTTTATGAATTCAAAAACCTTAGGGAATTGTGGTTACAATTTGAACAGAACATCGAATTTTAACAGTTTACGCATTAATCATCAAGCCTTGATAATTGTCCCTGCAGCACAAAAAACTAAATTTTCTCACTTTTTTCAGTTACTGCTACTAGATTTTTCAATAAGCTCCCTTCTGTGGTAAGACAAACATACAACTTTAATGCATTTAAAAAAAAAAAAGTTAAAAATTGGTTATTCGGTATCGATTATGTTAAATTTGAATCTGTTTTCCGATGTGTGTATTAATATATCTATTGTCATTTCAGTCTAGAAAGTCATCATACTTTGTAATAATTATACTCTGTGCGCTTGCGCTTCTGTTATGCAGTATTTGCCGCAGATTAAGTCTCCATTTGTAATATAAATCATTTAGCACTAACTTATGTTTAAAGTTACAGAATGATAATCTTCTTTCTTCTAAGTTTTATATGAATCATTTGTAAATTAATTTTAAGTTGAATTGAAAGAATAATAAATGAAATGAAACGAAAAAAAAAAGTTAATCAAGAGGCGTCGTTTAGTCCAGAGTTCGAATTTTGAGGTTGTCAATGGAATAGAACTTCTTTTTTTTTTCTTTTGATGAAATTTTTTGTCTCATTTTCGAATAATTGTGACTGTATTTCGTAAAAGATAGTCTCGAGTAACACTGACATAAAAGGTATTAAATCGCATGATCGTAGAGGTGAGTTGAAGCCTCCATTTCTAAATCGGTTATATAATAGACCCAATCGCACAACACCGTTGTGTAGGGGAATCCATTCACTGTTCGACGATCTCTAGCTCTTGCTTAAGATGCTTTCCATCCTTTATTTGATGCGACCGAGCTATCGTCTCGCAGATTTATGCTTTAAGATCTACACCCAAATCTCTTAACAACTCCGAAAGCCTCCTGACCTAATTGTTTACAGTTCTACAATTTGATACTTCTTGGTTGGATTCTGATGATGGGCATCGGTGCCAGGTCCTTCTTTCCATCTCCTCCCACGAAATTTCCATAAAATTTCTTTATCTTCCTTTCTTTATTAGGATTTTTTTAGTGTCTAGTAGAAACTAAAGATGTTTTAATGTACTTTTTTTAATTCAAAAAGCTTATGAAGAAAAAAAACGAGTCAATACTGCGATAAGCTCGGATGCTAGTGCATGAAAGCTGATTAGAATTCTTCCGTAAAAAGTATTTCAGAAAAAGTGCAGAAAATTTAAGAAAATATATGAAAAAGGAGTTTTTACTGAAGGAAATTCAATAACACTCAGTTCTCAAATGACTTTAAAAGTTAATGGTAACAATTTTCGGCTAAATCTTTTTAAAGAAAAGATTTAAGTTTTTGTCAAGCATGAAAGTGGAGATCCTGCTGTTTATTGGATGTTCAAAATAGCTAAAAGTGAGTGAGACAAAAGACTTGTGCTAGATAGCACAACCTGACACTTAAAAGTAAGTTCGTCTAGCCGTTAGGTTCCAAGCCAATGAGTGCCAACGGAACCCAAAACAAATAATAATAATTTTATAAAATTCAAAATAAACGATCGCCTCGATCGAGATTGGCTATGAGAAATTTAAAATTAAAAAAAATGTCCGTTGAAACGGAACCCTTCTTGAGCATGTTCGATTCGCATTTGCCGCACTTAACGGTGACTTCCGGCCGCAGAAAAGTCGCTGGCTGAGACACGGAAGCCCTCAATTCTCTTCAATTTCATCCACGCTGCTTCGAGTTGTCATTATCAAGCGCTCTAGCATTGCCGAGAAAAAAAGGTTCTGCGTTCCGTGTCGTATCGAATTTTGTTTGAAGATTCTTTTTGCTGAACCATTTTTATTGCCTTCTGGACCAGATCCACATTCTCGGTTGTGCTGTCTTACTAATCGTTCAACATTCGACTCCACAGTGAAAAACTCACCAAATAAATCATTTTGGGTGAGTAAGTCATTTTATATTAAGACTTGTCCTTTTGCAATAAGGGTAACTGAAAACTCCAAATCAAAGCATCAAAATTGGATTACGAAAAAGGAAACAAAAAACTTAAAAAATATATAAGTTCTGCAAACGAAGGGTTCCGTACTACTGTAGGAAATACGATTATTTTTTTAATTTCTCATTACTTCCTTTTTGCCGTTCAATTTGCGACAAGTCTTCTTCCTAACATCAGCAAGGTTCTTGAAAAACTGATCAATAGAGCCCTGACCGAGTGGGTTGTGGACAAAAATATTATTCCGGATCATCAGTTCGGTTTCAGAGCGGGGCATGACACCATACACGCCGCGTCTTAAATGGTAACAATGCACGGGTGCCACGCTGATCTTGTAGGATCACAAATGATCTTGTAGGATCTCTCCGCCACTCCTTACCGTACGCAGATGACTTGATTGTATACAGGCAAAGCCCAAAGATCGAGGTCATCGTAGGTCTTTGACTTTCATTAGATTCAGTGATATTGCGAAGATTGGAAGTTAAAGATCAATTTCCAAAAATGCGAGACCATTCGTCTCTGGACTCCGTTGTCTGAGGACTCGAGAAATACTAGAAAGAAGTGGTGAATGTTCTCTTTCGTTGGACAAAACGGGCAACCTCTGGCGAATCGATGTGCTGTCAGATACTGCAGGATCTGGCTTGATCAGTTTCTGTATTTTAGCAAACATATAAATACTGCTCTAGCCAGAGCCGAAGTGGCCTTTGCCTTGACAAAGAGCATGTTTCACAGAAGTCAGTTCGATGCCAAGGGAAATGTGTTCAGCTACACGGCCTTAATTCGGCCTGTGCTTGTCTTTGGATGCCCCGTGTGTTTCAACGTGGGAACAAGCCTATTTTTCGGTGAGAAGTTGACCTTAGTTAAACAGGTTCTGCAACCAAACGGTGTAAAAAATATTAAGCTATGAAGCCGACTTGGATATTGAGCAAGCGTGCATTGATTGTGTCTTTTGTTGAGAATGAACTGCACGACGTTTCAGCAAATTGCTCAACAGAAGGATCAATTTAAGCTCTGAGGGTTAGTTACTTAATGTTTTTTTTTTGTTAAAAACTTCGACGTATGATATGACGATATGTTCGGAAGCAAGCTTAAGGGTAAACTATCATTTAAGGATTTTCGGGTATTTCTAAGCTTAAGTGTAATTAATGTTTTTTTCCAGTTTTGAAGCTGAATTCGAAGGTGGACACAAGTTTCAAGTTAACGCTAAAATCAATGAATTTATTCACCTCAAGTCCAGTTCCTTAAACAGAACAGTTCATGGCACCACGGAACCCTCTATGCATGAATTGTACTCACTCTTTTTTTGTGTATTTTGTCAATTTGCATGTTTAATTTTCACGAGGAAAACAACTCAATTCAATTTACGCGTTCGCATTTAAGTTATAACACGTGTCTAGGTACAGAGGCCCATCGCCTATGGCTAATTCAAATTAGATTTTCATGACTTAATTTGCAATGTAAATCTCTGTTTTTACTGTACGCACAGTCGTAATTTTTACTACGATTGTAATTCACATTAAGGTGACTGTCAATTTATAATAAAGACCATTGTGTTTTGCATGGATTTAGAAAGGACGGCGATCTTGATGTCCTTCCTGTGATCAGCATTGAACGTTTCATGGACGGACGTTAAATTGCAAAGCGAACGATTTATTTGCGCTTGAAAAGAGTTGCCTTTAAGTGGTACCGCTGATCTACTTGGCATTCAGTCCAACATAGTTGGTATCGGAGTCTCATCAAAAGCTTATTATCAAATGGTTCAATAAAACAGGAAGGTATTTATCGGTACTCTTCGTAAGACTATGCACAATCTGATAATATTGATGGCATTGGGTATCTGATAATACATTGCGATCTATTTCGCATATTCATCAGCCAAGCGATGCATTCTCCATAACCATGATAAAGTTTATTTTATTTCGAACCATAATTTCTTTATGGGTGCGAGCAAACCGTCGACTTAAGGATCATTTGCATAGAATCAAAGCTTTTTATTTAACAAATGCAAATATATATTTTAAGGCACAAAAAGGACCGGGTTTTTGAATGAGGATCAATTCACGGAAAATGAAAAATCAAATCCATTGAATTCATTCACTTAAGAATGTATACACTTTTTACAATCGGTTGCATTCACTGAATTCATTGCATTTTTTTAATTCTTTTGCATTCATTGATTCTTTCACTTTTTTGCACTCTTTTCTGTCCAATGAAATAAACATTAAAAAGTTAAAGAAAAACATTAGATACTTCAAGTAGTCAGAAGTTGTGACACGCTTTCTAAAAAGAATATAATCGCAGGCCATCTTTTTGGTATGAAGAAGCTCCTCTTTTCGAGGTGTAGAAGTGTAAAGTAAAAACAAACTGAAAGAGTGACTCTATGAGAAAATTACGATTGATCTTCAGAAAGCTTGTATGTACAAAAGTCCTTCTTACTTTTGGCACAAATTCAACGAAAAGGAATGCAAAAGAATGCAAGGAATGGAAACCCTTGTAAGGCTAATTATGCCGATCATGAATGCAATTTTTTTTTCAAATACTGGCGATTGCTTAACATTTGCTTTGAAATCTCAGAACGCAATCAAAGGAATGCATTCCTTTACCAGTGTTTTCTAAAGATGCTGTAATGTTAAGGTTGTATCTGGCTAACATTGATGCAAGACTACCAAATGAACAGGCGCCCAAAAACGCACGAAAAGTAGCGAGTATCCCAACCACGCGCCTACGATAAATAACATGCAGAAACCTAGGTCAAAATCAGAACAGAAAAGTAAAACCAAACGAGCCGAGCAGAAATGCGGAAAAATTAGCAATTATCAAAACCACGCTTTACAATCACACGCCCACGATAAATAACAGGAATTAAACTTGTTCAAAACCAAAACAGAAAAAAGTTGAACCAAACGAGCCGATATTGCATGAAAGCCGATCAAATTACCAGGCGCCCAGAAACACAGGAAAATTAGCAAGCATCAAAACCACGCTTTAAAACCAGACGCTCATGATAAATAACAGGAATTAAACTAGTTCAAAACCAAAACAGAAAAAAGTTGAACCAAACGAGCCGATATTGCATGAGAGCCGACCAAATTACCAGGCGCCCAGAAACACAGGAAAATTAGCAAGTATCCCAACCACGCTTAAATATCACACGCTGATGATAAATAACAGGAATTAAACTTGTTCAAAACCAAAACAGAAAAAAAGTTGAACCAAACGATCCGATATTGCATGAGAGCCAACCAAATTACCAGGCGCCTAGAAACACATGAAATTTAGCAAGTATCCCAACCACGCTTAAATATCACACGCTGATGACAAATAACAGGAATTAAACTTGTTCAAAACCAAAACAGAAAAAAGTTGAACCAAACGAGCCAATATTGCATGGCAGCCGATCAAATTACCAGGCGCCCAGAAACAAAGGAAAATTAGCAAGTATCCCAACCACGCTTTAATATCACACGCTGATGATAACAGGAATTAAACTTGTTCAAAACCAAAACAGAAAAAAGTTGAACCAAACGAGCCGATATTGCATGGCAGCCGATCAAATTACCAGGCGCTCAGAAACGGAGGAAAATTAGCAAGTATCAAAACCACGCTTAAAACCAGACGCCCATGATAAATAACAGGAAATAAACTTGTTAAAAACCAAAACAGAGAAAAGTTGAACCAAACGCGCCGATATTGCATGAGAGCCGACCAAATTACCAGGCGCCCAGAAACGCAGGAAAAATATTAAGTTTCAAAACCATGCTTTAAAATAACACGCTCATGATTAATAAAAGGCAGAAAAATGGATAAAAACCGGAGCCGGAGAAAAAAACAAGTACCATAGCCATAGATGGCCAAGAAGTGAAAAGAATTGATAATTTAATGTTGCTATATGATAAAATTGTTGCTTTCATTAATTTTTTTATTTTCTGGTATATGGTGTAACGATTTGTGAATTGTAAAATTGGCAATTTTTTATAAATCATAAAAAAAATTGTAATTGCTTTGGTTGAAAAAAAAAATATTTACCTTATAGTTGAGTATCGTTTACAATCGCAAATAATGAAAAGGACTGACCTGAAAAGAAAAGAAAAATAATCAGAATTAGGAAAAGCTTATAAACAAAAAATTTAAATTGTAATTTAAAATAATCGACAAAAAAAAACAATAAAATTAAAAAAATGAGTTTTTTTACAGCGGTGCCTAGGTAGACAAAGCCCTAACTTCATCAAAATTATAGCTGTGCATGGTAAGGTTTCGAATCAGACGTCGGACTTGGGCTAGCTTTCCCAATTCCCTGTAGCCCTATTCCTGTTTCTTAATCTCTTAACATCCCCGATTGCGCGCTTCTCATGCTCTTCCTTAGACGATGCGACCGTTGGCACGGCTAGAGAATGTTGTGCAAGAGATTAAAACGTTTGTGACCTCATTTTATGAAATTGCGTCTTGTCAGTCCTTGTCCTTGTCCTTTGTGTATGGGACCAACGACACAAAATCATAGCCAGTTTTCTGTAGACACATAGAAGCACACGGCCATCCCTCCAAGAGTATCCAACTCTACTCAGATATATGATTAGATAATTAGCCCGTAATACGCCTGTAGAATAGGCGTTTACACTTTTGTCGACAGACGTCGTACTGTCGAGATTTAGCCTTCAGTTACTGTATGGCCGTTGCATGTTGGTTGTGCAGCCGTATTAAAAAATATGTAAAGCCGTATCTGTCCGACAAACGGACCTCAAACAGCCTCTATACGGTCGGAGAACTTGAAAAACTGGCGGCTTTCGTTCGGCCGCTGTACATCCGTACGAATAAAACTGAAATATTTTTACTCGGGTTAGTTAATTCTATTGGCTAAGTAAACATAATGTTGATGGCACTTTTGGAAGTTATGAACGGCAGTGTATATACATATTTATAATTTTTTTTTATAAATAACAATGCTCTACCCTTTCATAAACCAAAAGTCCACATTGTCCAATGAGAATAAAATCATCATCATCCATAAGGTTATATTCCAGTCGATTTTACTTTATGGTTGTCAAGTATGGGGGAGCTGTGCAAAAACACATATCAAAAGACTGCATGTGTCACAAAACAAATTGTTTAAAATGATGCTCAATCTACCATGGCATTACTCTACATCAAATCTTCATCTAAAAGGAAATATTGAATTGATCTTCGAAAGAATACAAATACTTAAACATATATAAGATAATATTTTGGTTAACCAATTATCTAGTTAAAGAAAAACAACAAAATTTTAATTATAATTTATAAATTAATTACTTATTTATTTATTAATTTAACTATTTATTTATTTATTAATATTTATTATTTTAATTATTTCTTTATTTATATATTTATTATTTAAATTATTTATTTATTTGTACATTTATCTATTTTATTTTATTTAAATTAATATTTATATATCTATTTATTTATTCATTTATTTATTTATTCATAGTTCATTTGTACTTCACTTTCTCTTATTCGGTCTTTTTTAATGTCGTTTGTTATTTATTTACTTTTTGTTATCAGTGAACTATTCATTTATTTTTATCTTTTAACTTCTTGATCTACAAATTTACAGAACAAGCCCTTTCAATTGAAGGTTTTCTGGCAGTTTCCTTCAAATTCAAAATCTTATAATATATACGTAACTATTTATTTCAATCAAAAAAATCATATTTCAGTAGAAAGATATTAAGTACTAATAAATACTACTGTGTCCAAAAAATAAGGAGACATATGAATTTAAACTGCGCGCGTCGAAGGATTTGGAAATTTTTCTTTCTTTTTAGGTTGGCAGTACTGTCAGTGACATCTATGTGAAATTTCATGTCAAAATATATTCATAGTGTTTGAGATACGCGTCGTTTTGTGAGCTGCTAAAAGTGAGTTTTACGTTTTTTGCGAATTTGCATTAAATTTTGTTTGCGGAATCAATTTTCTGCTGCGGATACGTTGAGGATGATGCAGAAAGCCTTTGATGATGAGGCTATGTCTAAAAAAAATGTTTACAAGTTTTATAGTGATTTCCAAGCCGGCCGTGAACGTGTCGAAGACGAAGAGCGTTCTGGGCAACCATCAACCTCAACCGATGAAGCTCACGTCCAACAAATCAAAGATTTGGTGTTGAAAAACCATCGATTAACGATTAGAGACCCTGCTGATGAAGTTGGCTTATCGAAAGGCTCAGTCAATACCATTTTGAAGGATGCTTTGGGCCTCAAGCGCGTCAAATCTCGACTGGTACCGAAAACATTGAATTTTTTGGAAAAAAAGGCGTCGCGTTGAAGTGTGTGAAACAATGCTTTCCGACTACCAGGATGTCATGAAACGCATTATAACTGGCGATGAGACTTGGATCTATGCTTACGAGCCCGAAACAACCGATCAATCGAGCGAATATCGTGCCAAAGGAGAGCCGAGACCAAAAAAACCGCGCCAAAGTCGCTCAAAAATCAAGGTCATGTTTACTGTTTTCTTCGATTATCGTGGTGTGAATTCCTTCCAACCGGCCAAACAGTCAACAAGGAAAATTATATGAACGTTATGCGTCGTTTGCGTAACGCTATCTGCCTAAAAAGGCCGGAATTGTCGAAAGACAATTCTTGGTTTTTACACCACGATAATGCACCATCCCATACCGCACTCGTAATTCGTGATCATTTCGCCAAAAACTCAATCCATATCGTTCCGCAACCACCGTATTCACCTGATCTAGCGCCGTGCGACTTCTGGCTGTTCAACAAGCTCAAAAGACCGCTCCGGGGACACCGTTTTGATACGATAGAGGAGATTCAAGCCGCAGTGAAGACGGAACTGAAGGCCATCCCGGAAAGTGACTACAACCAGTGTTTCAAAGACTGGAAAATCCGTTGGCATAAGTGCATTGCATCGGGAGGGGATTACTTTGAAGGGGATGAAATTGATTGATTCAGTTTATAAAATTTCAATACCAAATAAAATATATCTATCTATCTATTATCTACTACTATCTACATACGCTTCGAAGGAAACAAATTTGGATTCGATAGTTCGATTTGTTCTCGAGTTATGCTTGAGGAAAAAATCCGCACACACACACAGACATCTTTCTAAAATCAGTGGAAGCCGACTGCAGGGACCTCAAAATGTGTAAAAATTGTGAATTTCGAAAATCGGAGCGATTACAAGAACTTACAAGAACAAGCAAATTGCTAAAATAGACGCTACCTTAAAGGCTGGGAAACTGTGCCTGACAAAATCATCAAATAAGTCAGAAATCCTTAATTAAGTTTAAAGAAACTAAGCGCCTATTAAGAAGTCTTCCTACGAAAACCCAGCTACAACCCTGCAGAGGACGTGTACATTTTCCAAACTTCCAAACAAGACAAATTCGATTTCACCAAAAGAGTTTTGTTATTTGAAGCACTTCAATCAAGTTTTCAATCAAGTTTTCAATCGAGTTTTTAAAAATAACCCGACGAAGCCGTTTTCGATGCCTTGACATCCCGAATTATATCATCACTGAGCTGAAATTCAAGTGAACCTTCATTGTAACATTTTAGAGAAGAGACCACAAGAATGTTTCGCGTCAGAATTGAAATTGGATGATCGAAAACTCCCAAATGTAGGCAATAAAACGATGGTTGGTTTTTTTTTTTTTGATAAAATCGTTGTTTTGTGTGTATTTTTTTTGCAGCTAAAAACACTGCTATTCGATAATAAATTGAACTACAATTTCAAAATAAACAAAAAACATAAAAAGACTTGATGTTCTTAATTAAAAATAATAATAAAAAAAAACAAAGTTAGGGTTTTGTTCTAGCAGGCGTTAAATGCATTGAAATGCGATGGTCGTAATGTGTTATTCTCTTAAAAAAATGCGTTTAATGACGACGTGCTGGACGGGCTCTTGCTCTGGCCGCATCCGGGCTGCCGTATGCGATGGCATGACTTGTTGCTGAACCACCCTCACCGGTGCTAAAACTGTTGGCGATCGCGATAGCTCCACCACTGGTGCCACCAAAACTGATGGGGAAGAAGGTACCGGCGGGCAATTGCGCTTTGGTTCCCTTGGCAGCTACTGCGTTGCCACTGCCTTTGATTGGACGACGGGCATTGGGAATACGAGCTGGTCTGTAGGCATTGGCATCGGCATCCTCATCATCATCGTTAGCAATCTCGCTTTGTGCATCGAGTTTGACGGTGATCTTCTTCTTGGGTGGCAGGTAACGCTTTGGTGGGGCGACGGCTATTGGCTTGGCAGCTGAGGCAACGGCGGGAGCAGCGACTGGGCTATGTGCAACTAGAGCAGGAACGGCTGGAGCGGGAGCAGCAACTGATTCTTCGGCTGGGGCAGCAAGTGGAACTTCGGCTGGAGCAGCGACTTCAGCTTGGGCATCTTCGGCTGGGGCTTGTTCTGGGTTAAGAGATGGCACGGCTGGTACTTCTGGAAGTGCTGGGATCTCAGGGACAGCTTCTTCTGCAATCGGAGATTCGACTGGAGCAAGGTCTGGCTCCGGAACAGCTGCGGCTGGCTTGTCAAAGTTGTATTCCCTTGGCACCTTGGCGTCATCGTCGTTTGGCAGTGGCTCGGCCTCAGGGGCTACTTCTGGAATGGCACCGGATGGAGCGGAATCGTCTTCCAAAACTTGGTTGTCTACGGCTGGGGCTTCTGGAGCCTCTGGCAATTCTGGAGCTTCTGGGATCTCTGGAACTTCTGGGGCTTGTGCGGCTTGTGGGACTTCTTCAGACAATGGAATATCGGCGCTTGGAGCATCAGCGGATGGTACATCAGCGGCTGGTACATCAGCAGCTGGTACATCAGCAGCTGGAATCTCAGCAGCTGGAATGTCAGCTGCACCAGACACTCCGGTATCAAAGCCACCATCGGCAAAGGTTCCTTCGAATTCAGCAGATACTTGGCCACCAGCTGCGGGGTATGGCTCGGCGTCATTAATGCTAACATCCTGAACTCCGGCATCATTCAAGACGGACTCCTCAGCAGCCTGCTTTTCAACACTGGCTGCATCTTCTGGATGAACGCAATCTTTTTTTTTTGAAAGATAAAATCCCAGTTAATCCCGTGACAGTCTGTCAGGTTTTTCAAGACTTACCTTTAAGATATGCTTCGGCATCAAGGGCAGTCGAGCGGGCATGGGTATGCGGATATGATTTCGGTTGTACGTATCTTTGGAAATACATTACTCCTTGTGGCGCCGAACGGGCTTGATAGTACATCGATGGTTGCTGATAGTAGGCCATTCCTGGTTAATAGAGAAAAACGAAATTTTTTTTTTTTGAATAACTTGGCATGGATTTTTTCGAGTCGCGGAGCTATTTACTTTTATTCGCTGGTAGGGCCATCGAAATAGCGAAAAGGCTGACGAGCAGCGCTGCGGTTACACAAAACTTCATTATCACGATTATTATCCTTTATTTGTAAATCCACTGGAAAATTGTTGACGCGCAGCGGACACTCTTTTTTCGTTTATGAAACTTTTCCTTAAGTATTCAACGGACTTGGAATCGGAGCTAAACTTAACTTCTTCGGTAAGTTTCCACCAGACAAGTGATATCTTACTGCTGGTGGACGTTAGATTTTATAAGAATCTGAGCAAGTGGAGTGCGCCCCTCCCAAAGTAGGCGACTGGACGTCTGCTTAGCATTCATAGAACGTTCTTCTCATCCATGCTTCGATTAAAGCGTTTCGTTTTTTTTTTGTTGAGTAAATTTTTATTCGTTTCGTGGGCACGGTTGCGTTACTTTTGTATTGTGTTGGTGGTTGATTCATTTTTGGGGCCCCTTTTCGGGGTACCTTCTCTTGACCGTCAACTGTTAACTGAGTATTGACGCACTGACGTAACGCATTTCGGTCTAGCGAAGTGTCGTCTTTCATTGCAGGTACCGATCTTATTCATTAATGCATATTAAGCTTTGTGAACTTTGTTGGCGCCAGGACATTGTCTTCATCTTCTTGTGTGGTTATGGTTTTTCACTAAATTTTTTGTAACAATTAGATAGGAATAACAATTAAAATGTATGTCACTTGTGGCCAATGTTATGGACTTTCAATTAAATTAAAATCAGATTTGATTCGATGACATGTGCGGCGAACTAGGAAATTTGAATGTATTCTACGCTTCAAGTAAATTAAAGTGTTTTTTTTTTGTTTTTTGACAAAGTAGATTTATCGTACTATTCAAATACACACGAATTAGTTTTACGTTTTATTGTTTGGCTTGAAGGTGGGATTGCTCCAAAATAAATAACGTTTTCGGCAAGCGGCTCTTGAAATGCAAATTAATTGAGGACGTTGTGTTAAGCAAGATGATCAGGTTGTTTGGAGTTTCTTTTCTTTTTCTTTTTTTTTGTTGTTTTGTGGGCAAGTGCGAGTGTTTTATTGGAAATTGAGGCTTGCGCACCTTTAATCTTTTTGAAATCTAGATTAGATTATGAGGCAAGAGAGCAATGACATTTTATTTTCGCCTTGGCTGTGAACTTCGACGAGGAAATAAATAAATTTAAATGCACACTACACACGCGATGTTTGCTTTGCTACTTTTGCCGTCTTTTTCTTCTCCGCACAATCATACACTCTGGTGCATGTCTACTGGTAAGCCTGTGGTGTTTTGCCTTAAAAATATCAACAGGCTTCTAAGTATCAAACCTCTGATTCTGTTTTTTTTTTTGTAATTTCATTTAGCACAGAGCGATCGGAAGAATTAGAAGAAGAACGAAACTTTATGCAGTGGTTTGAGTATTTGATGGTGAATTTGACTTTCAGTTAATTGGCAGGATTTAATTCGACATCAGATTGATATATGCACTTTAGTTTTTACTTTTGTCAGTGTTATGCCTTCACAGCAGAGCCATCTGCACAAACCACTGTTTTTCACAACCCGAACTAAGAATTCCAGCAGCCGATACAGCAACCACTACAACAACGTCAACCATCAATGAGACTTCTATCGCTGACCGACCAATCCAGTGATAGTGCCATAAATTTTATCCCAATGACAAATGGTGACTAAACTAGGAATCGAACCTAGGACCTATCAATTGAAGTAATTGAAAAGCAGTCGCTCCGCCAACTGTGTAACCAGGCAGTTTTTAGATATGACTCTTTAACACGATGGCTATGGATTGGCAAAGGTTTTTGAGGATCTCTTCCTTAAGCATGACAGTTCTTATTGAGTCGGTAGTTCTTCACTCTTATCGAGTGTTTTACGTGAATGCTTTTTCGAATCGCGGAACCTCTTATTCGATAACGTTTTTTCCTGCTACCTCTATGTTAGCTGCTTTTTTTTTACATTGTCAAACATTGTGAGCCACATGTGAGAGTTATCTGGTCATCCAAGGTTGTTTCACAATTGATCATGGTTCCCAGATATTTGAACATTTCACACTTCTCCCTTCAAACGGCAGCACTTTTGTACTAAAACGACACCTAATCCTATTACTAAACAATATTCACGCAGAGATCAAGAACTCAGGGTAGTGATGTTTTATCTTAGCTTTTTATGACTTAATTTCAAAATAATTATTATCGTCTTTTGCGTCCGTCTCTTTTCCTTCAAACTGGTTCCAAGGACCAAAAACAAATAGCAAAGGCCTAATGAGACTCCACTGGTGTGCATCAATTTTGATTTGGAGCTCGAGATTATCTTGACAATACATTCTAAATGAGTTTCAAGCATATAAGTTAAGGTTATGTCATCGGTGAATGCAGTGACAGAGCCATTTAATTGGTGCTTGAAAATAGATATTAATCAAAAATAGAAGAGGCCCAGGTACAGAACTTTGAGGGACACCATTTTTTAAAATACTAGGCTTGCTTACAATATCATTCACTTTAACTTTTTGTTTCCTGTGTTTTAAATAAGTTTTAAACCAATCAGACATCCTTAATGCAGCATTATACAACTTATTTATCAATAACTGATGATCAAACATGTCAAATGCTTTTGTCATATCTAAGAATTAAGACATATTAGTTTGATTACACGCTGCCTACAACTCTCTATTCTTTTATACTATTGCTGTAAGTTATTACAGGTTTCTATAACCTTTTTAAGAACTATTTTGCACAGTTTTTGAGTTTTCTGTTTTGAGGATACTTTGCAGATAAAGCTGCGTAACGATTTTTTCTTTTTATCCGTTTAAGAAGCATGTTTGTCATCCAGGGTTTTATATGTTTTTTCTTATAAGGCATATGTTTATAAACACTGCATGCTTTTATATGTTTTTGAAGGATGAATAAAAAGTTATTTTCAAAATAGACAGGCTCCCAAAATTCATATGTTAGCATTAAGTTCGCGCAGATTTTTCTTTTCCAGTCATTCCATCATTCCACACAAAACAGAAGAAAAAAATCGCATAAAGCCTCCTTTTGATGTTTACTGCGTGAATTCTCAACACTGAGTCAGCGTTGCCAATTTAGTGCTTTCAGCAATAATTTCAGTGCTCAAAAAATTATTTCAGTGCCCAAAATGTCATTTTAGTGCTCGGGCGTTCTTTAAGTGCTTTCATTTTATTTTAAGTGCTTCACTAACTCTGTTTTTTAACGCTGAAACCTACTAAAATCCTTATGGAAACATTTACGAACTAGCCTTGAAACTGCTTTGTTTGCCACATTCAAATAGCGATGTTGAAAGAGTTTTTAATCAAGCAAACCTAGTCAAAAGCAAACTTAGGAACAAAATTAGTTTGGAGATGTTAAATGCAATTTTGCAAATACGCTTTGCGAATACGCTTATACAGTAATTCCAGTCAGGAGCTCTATAGGACCCTTTGGTCTGTTATTCTAGCAGCATGGTATATAACGAGAATATTGCTCGAGTCCGACAAGCAGCCATGTGCGTCTAAATACCAAAATGCCTGAGGTGATATATGTCCCTTTTCTACTGAGCTTTTTAAAATATCTCGGGTTAGGATAAAAAAATACCGATTTGAATTCGTTCTTAATTACAGTTGCCAGTCACGCAAAATGATTCCTCAGTAAGTCCAGGATAACGTTGTCAATCCTAGACACACCGGAAGCATCCAATAGTCTTTTGTTTTTTGCTGATGCCGGAAGTCAGAATGAGCGCTTCTGTAAATCGCGTGCAAACTCGCAAGCACTTATTTTCGAAAACTCTATACTATATTCCACCATACTGCACTCGCATAGGTCAGAATTAGACGCACAAAGACTTGGTAACCCTTATTTACGACTTGAGCTTTTTTTTTTGGTGCCCAAGGTATCAAAATTAACGCTGAAATATAAGGCACGGTGCTTTGGCTCAGAAAAAACTTGGCAACACTGACGCTGACTGATCATTACTTGAATACGATTGGTGGATAAGATATACAGATAATAAGAAGCTGCTGTTGCATGTTGCATGTAGAGACAATGTGCGGAGTATGCGTATGAGTTAATGACCCATAGTTCTCAGTATATTACGTTATGAGGAAAAACGAATATTTTGCCAATATGAATTTCATTTGAAAATATGGGTATTGAAAATTTGAAAAAATTAAAGCATGTGTATTTTCATAATATGAATATTTTTTTATTATGTTTTTTTTTTTTAATGCAATAGCACTTCATCATCGCCAGCAACATCATCATCATCCCCGCCGGCTTTCTACTTCACTTGATGAGTATTCGCCCGGTCTTGGGACAATTCTTTCGGTGCAGGTATCCCAACTCTGTTTATATGCCAAATAATTGTATTCTGTCCTTAGGGCTTTCAACTCCTCGACCGTAATTTTTGCGAATTCTTCTTCTGCTTATTTCTTGACGGCATCCAGATTAAACGTAGTATTTCTACCCGCTACTCTTGATTGAGGTATTGTAACCTCTGATATTTTTAATTGGGCTTGAGTCCGGATGGTTTCGTGGTAGCCTGATTACTTCATGTCCTGCTGATCTTATCAAGTCGTCTTTTTCACGCTGCGAATCCGTCTTGTTTCGTTTTACTTTTTACTTCTTTCTGAAGCATTGTCCATTATAATAACCGACGGACCATCCAGCTGCTGCAGAACCTGTTCTCTTAACCATTTGTTGAAATTTTTAAAGTTCATCTCATTATGGTAGTCACCAGACTTCAGTCCAGATTTGAATATGAAAAGAGCGCCGTGACAAATTCATTTGATCCACCAGCATGTGCAATAATAAGCCGTGATCCTTTTCCAATAGGCTTTTTTAATCCTTCCTTTTAACATTTATGTTCGTAATTTCACAGAGGATTCTCCTATTGTCTTCCGTCTTGCGAAAGCTGAATCCTTTGCTTTTCAGCACTCCCCTAAGTGATGTCTTGCTTTACTTATTTCAAGTTCATCATAGATTTGCTTTGTCAAATTAAAAATTGTAAAAAGTAAAGTAGTAGATTATCCTTCTTATGACTTCCAAATCGAAATTCTCAAAATCAGTGGTCCAGTGTCGATGAGGAATTTTCTTCTTGGGTGATTGTAGTGTTCCAGTTTGATGTTCTTTGATTATTTTGTAGATAACCCTTTGCGAAATTCCGACAAATTCTGATGTTTTCTTCACAGCTGCTCCTTTAGGTGCGCTATTTTGTATGCCAAAATTGTTAAAAAATACTATTTGCACCTAACCCACACACATACAGACATAAAAAAGGGATATTTCAGCTTAATAACTTCCTGCAATAATTGGCTAATACATAAAAAAGGGATAATTTTATAATCCTTACATTTATCACAGGATGTAATAAAATTTTGTCAAATAGATAACGCGCGGGAGAAACCCACGCTTACCCATCGAGTACTGCAAGTAAAAATTGGTATGATAAAATAGCAATGGAAATGGAGAAAGTTCAGCCGAATTGTAAACATCATTTTCCAGGCTGCAATGGCGTGGCAACTATTTCCATGCTCTCTCTGCGCAGTTTTCCAATTGCATAGCGATTTGAAACGATCTATACTTGTTCCTCTCTTAGAGGATTGAAAGTATTTTCTTCAACTGAGTTGATACGGATGCTAAGTTCAAACATATGTTGGTCAGTAGTTCTATAGTTATAAACTGTACCATTAATACAGTTTTTGAAGAAAATATTTGTAACATATATTTCTCTGTGAAACTATCAGATTGATTTAAAAAGTTAATGTTGATATCACCCAATACCGTAAATTTTTTTTTTCTTTTGCTACTCTAAATAGCATTTCTGAGTCATTTAAAAAAATAGCTTTGTTAAATTCCAGTAGTCTACATAAGCACAGCAGAGTATAGTTTTCAATTTGAAATTCGAGCGACTCCGCATTTAAGAAATTAATTTTCGAAAAATTACACTTATGACCACTTTTAACATACATTACTACACCCCCAGCCTGGTAAGACTCATTGTAAGTACCAAGTACCCGGGTTTATCATTTAAACTTAATTCATTTTCGTAAATCCAAATTTCGATCAAAACAATTACTACAAGAAGTTTTTCAAGCGCATGTTAGTATCATTATAAATAAATAAAAAATACTTATATAAATAAATGAACAAATAAAAAATATGTAATAGTGAAAGAATGATTGAGTTCTAACAATAAACAAAAAGATAAGCAAAAAGTTCAAGAATTGCATAAAATATTAAACAAAAAAATTCCAATGAGCATAAATTAGAAACAAGATTATTTTCAACAAAAACACATTTATTTATGAATCATTCCGTAAGTTTTTTGTATTCTTTCAAATTTCAATTCAACATTCGCACTTTTATGAAAATCTAACGAGGAGTGATACCATGGAAGTTTAAGTTTGTTTTGGAACATGTTATAAAGTTAACTTCCCAATGTACCTGATTAGAATAATTAAATCGTTTCTCACAAAAAGAACCTTTAGAGTATTTATTTATAGTTGGTAATCCAATAGTTTTCCTATTGACGCTGGTGCACTTCAAGGCGCCGTGTTATCTCCAATATTGTACACCATAAATACCTACGACTTCCCTCGCCTGAACAACTGCGAGTTTGCTATGTTCGCAGACGACACATGTATCTTCTCATCAAATGCTGTTGCTTTCAATATTGAAACCAATTTGCAATCTGGCTTGAATACACTAATCTCATATTTCAACGATTGGAAGATAAAAATAAACGCTTCAAAGACTCAGGCTGTCTTATTTGTCTCTTACCAAGCAACAGTCTTACCATCAATGGAATACAGGCAGAGTGGAGGTCGAGTGGTAAATATTTAGGTGTCCATCTTGACAAACATCTTACGTATGGTCTTCACGTGCAGGAGATAATAAACAAAACCAATTTAAACATAAAAATAATTTACCCATTCATAAACCGGAAGTCTAAATTGAGTAATGAGAACAAACTTTTAACTTTCAAAGCAATCTTCCAAGTCATCATGTTTTATGGTTCCCGTGTTTGGGGAAACTGCGCCAAAACCCACATTTTAAGACTCCAAAGAGCGCAAAATAAAGTATTGAAAATGATTCTGGACTTACCAAGACACTTTTCAACAGATCAATTGCATTAATTATGTAATATTGAAAAAGTACATATAAGAATAAATAAATTGTCTGGCCGCTATAATAGAAGATGTAGCATATCAGATAACGTACTAGTCTCCAATCTAGCAGTATGAGTTAGCAAACCAAAATTTATATATTTTATGCCTGTGCATTTTTATTATTTATTTAAAAATCACTTTATCTCTTAGGTATTAATTTATTAATTAATTTATTTATTTATTTTTTCATTTATTTGTATTTAATTATTAATTTATATGTTTATTTATTTATTTATTTATTTATTTATTTACTTGTTTATTTATTTATTTATTAATATATTTATTTATTTATTTATATATTTATTTATTTATTTATTTTTTTATTTATTTATTTACTTGTTTATTTATTTATTTATTTATTAATATATTTATCTATTTATTTATATATTTATTTATTTATTTATTTATTTATTTATTTACTTATTTATTTATTTATTTATTTATTTTTGTGTTTGCTTAGTTAAATATTTATCCCTTTAATTATTTACACGTAGTTTTTATTTTTTGTTTCCTAGAACCAAATCCTCTTCTCTCAAACCTCATTCATTTTTACATATGCGAAGGTTTTTAATGCAGCTTTTCCTTCAACTGGAGTTTGTAAAGATATATATCTGTGATAATATTTGTACACGATTATAATAATTTTTAGTAGTAAGGTATAATTGCCATATCTCTAGAAAAATGTGCAATATAGTTAAGGAACAAATGTACTACATATGCTACAATAAATACAAATACAATACAGTCGAATTACAAAGTAAAAAGTATAAGAAATTAGAGGTTACTAGCTAAGGATCAGGCTTGAGGTTGTGCAGTTGGGTAATCAAGTATCAGAACTTCTTTTAATCATTTTAATTAAAATCCAGAAAAGAAACCCAACGGCTTGTCCAAATATCATGCTTAACTTATTTTGATTTAGAGCACATGGCTCTTTAAAAGTAGCGCGTGATCCTGAGATTAAACATTCAACCAGTCCGAGGTGTTACTATGTCAGTGTTTTAATTGAATACTTTGAATGCCAAAGGCGACAGCCTTCCGATCGTCGCTTTTTCGTATTTTGTCTTCCTTCTGACGGATTACATAACATGCAGAAACCATAAACAAAAACCCACTTCCTCCGGAGTGGCTTTAGCCCCAATTGATAAATCTTTTCGCATCAAAGTCATCATTTTTTTATTCGATTTCAATTTATAAGCTCATCTTCATTTAATTTATTATTCCATTTCATTAAGATTTCTTAGCACACAAAACAAATTTGGACAACTCAAAAAAAAAAAGCAGACAAAAAAAAAAAAGAAAATGGGGTCCTCTTTGCAAAATGTATTCAAGACCATAGCAGGGAAACAAGAAACTGTTATAAAATTCAAAATTCGTACAGAATATAGATGGCCAAATAATCACATCCAAAGATGTACTATATCACATCTTTTGGGCCCCCTTTCTCCATATGCTTTATGCTTTATACGATAGCACCTGTGTCTGAAATGACCCATTAAGTAAGCACGTTTTTTTTTCGAAAATCGTTCGAAAATGTCAGGCGACCGTGTTTGACATTTGTAGGCGGTGCAGTGTGTCTGATTAAACTGAGCCAATTTCTTATCTTGGTGGCGATAATTGTCAAAACGTGGTTGTCATTTATGAGAGTGCTTATTTTTATAACATGGGCGGTCTGTGCATTCCGAATCACTTCTGGATAGTCCCAGTATGGTTTTTTTTTTAAGTCCGTACATTAAGAGTCTTTCTCATGGCGGAGTGTGTAAGCACCCAATACGTTAAGGGTAATAAAAATGACATAAAAATTTTAGAGCGGCATGAAGGAAGGCGTTATTGTCCCAGAACTCTGTTTATGAATGCCGGTAATGTAAATTTGTGGGGATGAGTAAGGAATGTGCCTACTGCTTGTGGGTGAGTAGTGTGTTGCCCAAAAAGACTTGCTTGGTCTTCATCCAGACGGACGGATGATGACATAATGCTTTCAGTTTTTCATTCAAAACCAAGCCCGCCTAATTAGGGAATCCGAGTTAATTTTAAAGTTTTTTCTTTTTTTTTGAAGTCTGTCAGGTATGCGCGCGCATTCGTAACGCATTGACGTAACGAAAGTGACAAATGGACACACGAGTGCTCTCAGAGGAAGTCCGATAAATTGTCATGCAACGCCCGTTGAATGTGTTATAGCTTGTAAGTCCGACGATGATGGATGTGATAATGTATGCATTTCATTGTGCATGCGCTGTCATATGACGCTGCGCACGCTCTTTAGCGCCCACTGTCCCAAGTAAGTGCATTTACTTGCCATTCAGAATGAGATATGCGTTCGTGATGCGTTAGGCGTTCGCAGGTGGCGGCATCGGTGATGGCGAATTCTTTTTGATCTCCATTCGGTGAGTCATTGTCAGTTTGATTAGCAACCAGACGTCATTGAGAAGGTGTTGGCGAGAAACCGCAGACTCGTAGCGTAGATGGGAAATTTCCAAATGCGTATGCGATCGGACGTGCGCTATAAATACGTCAGCCGGTGAATTAATCAAGCGACCTGAGAATGGAAGTGCGTTACTAATATGAATGTGCGAAAATGTATTGCTTGTCAGCGTCATATTTTGAATTTTAAACTTTCGAATAAATTAGTTGAGTGGAACAAATTCAGCTGCTGGAAATGGGCAACTAGTCTGTTGTAACCTTGTTTGATTATTTTAAATTGTTTAAATAATTTGTTAGTTGAAATCAAGATAGCTTCTGTCCAACTTCCGTCCCCATTTTTTTCCGTTTTTGGTATTTCTGTCTTCGTAGCCCTGCCTCTTTTACACGATCGCGGGGTTTATTTTATTTATCATCTGAAACAGGCCGATGTGAATCAACGAGATGGATGCATATAACTCTTAAACATTCAATAACACTTCAAGTTTGTTCCTGGCTCAAGATAACCCAATCGACAGCAAAGAAATCGGATGCAGTTTGTCGCTTTTCTTATCCAGTAATGAAAAGTATAGGTGTTGAGATACTCCCTTGATGATGTAAATCCTTGTTTGATTGTCTTGGTTTCACTCCCTTACACCTGTCCAGTAAATACCGTAGATTTCTCTAAATTAGCATATTACACCATTCATAGTGATCACTCAAAATCAACCAACACCATTGGTAAATACTTGAAGTAATCACAATATTTTTTCATATCGATCCTGATAACTTGCTTTGCATCTGTGCTTGATTAACATATCTAAGACAAGGCCAGTGATGGATTTAGGCCAAGGCCCAGGCCTAAGGCGAATACATTTCAACATTTCAAGCCCAAAAACTTAAGGACAAGGGAAATTTGTAAGCGCAAAAATTTCAATTAAAATCGTTTACATTGATATTTGTTACTTTAAACATTATAAGAAATTTGGTTTTCCGTTAATACTTAGAAATTATATAATTACGCGACTGAAATGAATTCATTGAAGGGAAAGCAACAAAAAAACCTTCACATCAAAATTATTAGAAAAATAAAAATAAAAATAATAATACAAGAAGTGGGGGTTGCTTCAGAACTATCTGAAAAAAAAACATAAAGCGTCTCAATACTGCCAGACGATGTGTATAAGAAACAATTTGCAATAATTCAACATATTAATTGTCAAGAAAATTTTACGTTAAAGAAACAAAAAAAACAAAAAGGAGCCAATTGTAAACTATTGCAAATAAATGAATAAATATATAAGTGAATAAATAAATAAATAAATAAGTTAATAAATAAATAAATTAATTAATTAATTATGTTTCCAAGTGGAAAATAAAATTGAATAATGACAAAACACAAGCAATATTTTTTAGCCGAAAAAGGAAATCTTGTTTTCTCCCTAGTAGCCAAATTCCAGGCTGCTGGAAAAATATTGAGTGGGAGAGCTCGGTGAGATATTTAGGTATCTTTCTTGACACAAGATTAATGTTTAAGGAACATATCTCTAGATCGCTTAGAAAACTGAAAATAGCCGTTAATTTATTATATCCATTTATCAACAGAAAGTCAAAGCTAAGTATTGGTAATAATTGGTTCCCCCTGTTTGGGGGAACAGTGCAAAATCTCACATCAAACGCCTTCAAGTTTCCCAAAACAAAATTCTTCGAATGATGCTTTATCTTCCTTGGTACCACTCTACCCTAGACCTTCATGAAAGAGCGAATGTTGAAATGATTTCGGAACGAATACAGAAGCTTAATAACAAATTAAATTTGCTGATAATCACTTAGTTAACGAACTATACAATTGATATCCCATGTTTTTATTACATTATTATTTACTTGAACTTTACTTATCCATCTATTTATATTAAGTCACATAGTTATTTTGTCTATTTAACCATTTGTTTACTATAACTAATCATTTATTTATTTACTTATATATTTATTTTCTTATTTATACACTTATTTATATCTATTATTATTATATCTATTTATTTATTTATTTACTTATTTATTTATTAATTTATACATTTATTTATTTATTTATTTATTCATTTATTTATTTATTTTTTTCTTTTTAATTTATTGAATTCGTTATTTACATATTTATATTTTTTACATTCTTGTTTCTTTCATTAAGTAATTAAGACACTTAAACTCTAGTCATTAAATTTTAAGCTTATATAAAATAATTCTTAAAAAATATATGCATAATATGAACACTTACTTATCATCACATGTTTCTATATACATAATTATATATCTATTTGCTGTTTTTTTTTGTTCTCTCTATAAAGGTTTTTTATCGAATTTTCCTTTAAAACGCTATATTATTGTATTGTATAACTCATTTCGATTGTGATATCTAATCCTATTTCAGAAGTAATTTTTAGCCGTATAAAATCTCTGAACTGTAAAATGTGCGGTAACACCATAATTTGTAAATTTAACCTCGAAATAAATAAATCTATCTATCTAATTAATTAATAAATAAATAAATCAAATTATTAATCAACAAGCACATAAATTAATAAATAAATAAATAAATAATTAAATAAATATATAAATAATTACATAAATAAATAAATAAATAAATAAAAAAATAAATGAAGAAATAAATAAAATAAATCAGTAAATAAATATTTAAATAATTAATAATCAATAAATTATTACATAAATAAATAAATAAAAAATAAACGAAGAAATAAATCAAATAAATCAGTACATAAATAAATATTTAATAATTAATAATCAATAAATGAGCAAATAATTAAATAAATATGTCATTAAATATTTGTTAAAATAAATAATTTAATAAACTAACATATTGATATATAAACTAGGAAAATAAGTTATTTGATAAAAAAATATGAATATGAATTAATTTAAAAAAAATGTTACATGTTTCTTTTCAAATTTAAGCATCTAAAGTTGTAGTTGTGAGATAGCTTTCTAATTCTTGTAGAAACTTTCTCTTTATTCGACAATAACTGCAGTTTCAAAATTAAAAAATACCACGGTTAATTGGCTTATTGAATTTTGTTTTTAGCTTCGAAATTTGCATTTAATTTTTATGTTTTATCAAAATTAGCCTATAATAAAAATCTCCGCCAAATTTGCAGAAGCTCAAAGTTTTGATTAATTTTTATTATTTTTTGCTATAGCGACTTAAGAAATCAGAATTCTGTGAAAAATTTACTTCCTCTTACCTTAAAGAGTATAAAATCAGAGGGGCCTAAATGATCGAGTTTCGTTGGCACACTTATGGTAAGGAACCCTCAAATCATAACTTGCACCTCTTTGCTTTCGATAAACTCTTTGATCAATTTGCTAGTATTACTACAGGAATATATTCCATCCCGCAAAAGGTTTCATCCTTAATTATAAAAACCTTAATATTAGCGTTCATTGACTCGAAACAATTGGGCCAGTACCTCTATTCGAGAAGCTTAACAGAATGCTTGGTATGTGGCCACAAGAAGTTCTTAGTAAGATAATTTTTATGGACTTACTTGTCCGTAAAATAACGTCATCTGGACGGTTCTCAATCTTCATCGCGACTTCGTGCATAAAGATGTTCTTAAAAATAAAGAAGACTTTACAGGATGGCCTAAAACACTCGAGTTTCTCACAGGAACATAAAAATGACATGAATCACTTATAATTCAACAATTTTAAACGATATAAAAAGAACAAGAACGCAATCTAAATGGAACCTCAAATGAAAACTAAAAGCACATAACTGAACGGCCATTCTTAATGCGAAATAAACCTGAAACAGTCAGCAATTTTTCACTGCACACCTTGCAACTTACTCGGCGGCAAACTTCATCATCCTTCTTAATTGCGTCATTCTCTCATAAATCCACGGCAGCATATCGTACTGAAATCCCACCTGACACCGGAGGAGCGCGTGCAAAATAAAAAAAAAAAGGATAATTTATGTAACTTGAACCGAAAATCATCCGTTTCTCATTTTCCGCTGGCGTTTTTATAAAAAAATTTGATTAAATTCATGCCGGACACTTCCGACAAGGCCAACCGTTGCACATATAGCACGAGTTTGGTTTTGCGGCGCACACAGTTTCACATCCTTACACACTCGGTGAACGACGGCATGACCCTTTGACATCGCAATTAATCATCGAAGTTACAATTTATTTCCCGAAAACCACATATGCAAAATATGGCATACGAGCGGCCAAACGACCAAAAGTGGGAAGGACAAACCCCCACTTCCAGGAGAAAGCTAAAAAGCCTCATGGTAGGAAGCATTTTTCGTCAGGTCGCGCGAGCAGAAACACCATTACTTTTGTCAAATTGTTAACCGCATTAATTGTTGCCAAGCTGGCAGGCCAGTTGTAGTTGGACGGACTCCTGTGCTGATGCTGACTGCAAAGAGGCGCTACTTTCATCTACAGCACTCGGATGTTGTGTCCTGGTGGGGCTTGTGCTTTTGCTGCATCCTCACTTTTGTAACTTTGGTGGCATACAGTATACAAGGCTGACCATAGACTTCCATCGGGGGGAGAATAATTGGCCTCCAAGTGCATTTGGCACTTGTGATTAAGTGTCCTTTTGGTCATGCATTACACACTTTGCAGGCACCGCCAACGACTCGAATTTTATTCCATGAAACCTCAAACTTTTCTGCCAGGACACCACAACCTTCGAGTATACGTACAGCAACAATACAAAATCAGACACAAAAAAAAAATGAAGCAAACAAATTTTCAGTGGAAAACAGGAGAAAAATGTTGCCCGGATCCAAGGCAAAGAAGAGAACATCTGCCAACTCAGTAGCCTCCGGAACCCCTGGTGTCATGGACATGCAAACCAGACAAAGTCAGCGATGGAAAAAATATTGTCACACTTGCATCCCATTCCCAGAGGAAAACATTGGGAAAACACTTGGCGAACTTTAGTTCACTTCCAAATGTTGACATTCTTAAATGGGCGGTTCCATGTGCGAGGTTGGAACAGAAGGATTTCTTCAAGGGATGTCTTCAATTAAGGCCTGAATGGTTGGTCATGGAATGGCAGTTAAATGGTAAGAAAATGTGGAGCATAATTCTTGAGAAAATAAACACGAGAACAACCGGATGCAACTGTCTATTTTGGCGGAGAAACCATCTGTTGTTACAAGAGTTTGCTTTGTTTTTCAATTGCAAACTGGAATGGTGTTCATTTTTTGCAAAGTTGAGAACAGAAGAATGCCACGTGACTGTGAAACAACGCAACGGTTGAAATGGTTGGCATAGAATTAAGAGCTCGTAACAAGTTAGTGCTCGTGGCGTAGACAGAAGTGATAACTTATTTGGGAAGAATTAAATGTAATTGTAAAGTTTCAGTTTCTTGTTTAACCGCATGTCTTTTATCACAAAGGATACTTCTGAACCTTATTCGTAGGTTTTTAATGTTCTTGTTGATGGAGATCGGTAAAGGAAATCAGACTGGTTCCGGCCTTCACAACAACGAAGTCAATCTTCGGCAACTTCTAAGCCACATAGACTAAGAAATAAGCTTTGTGTATAAGTTTTTTACTCGGAATTGGAACGTCCTGGTCTTTAAGAAGCGTTCTCGAGGTCAATGCTAATAAGTCGGTGATGGGAAAATCTTTTGTGCAGTTAACAAAATGCGCCCACAGCTAAGTCTTATCTCACTGCAGTTGCAGAGAGAACCATCACTATTGTGGTGGTATAAATCTTGTTCAAAACGAAAACAAAACAAATTAAACAAAATGAGCCGATATTGCATGAAGGCCGACCAAATTACCAGGCGCCCAGAAACGTAGGAAAATTAGCAAGCATCCCAAACAGGCTTTAAATTCACACGCCCACGATAAAGAACAGGAATAAATCTTGCTCAAAACCAAAACAAAAACAGAATTAAACAAAACGAGCCGATATTGCATGAAGGCCGACCAAATTACCAGGCGCCCAGAAACGTAGGAAAATTAGCAAGCATCCCAAACAGGCTTTAAATTCACACGCCCACGATAAAGAACAGGAATAAATCTTGCTCAAAACCAAAACAAAAACAGAATTAAACAAAACGAGCCGATATTGCATGAATGTCGACCAAATTACCAGGCGCCCAGAAACGCAGGAAAAGTAGTAAGTATCCCAAACAGGCTTTAAAATCACATGCCCACGATAAAGAACAGGAATAAATCTTGCTCAAAACCAAAACAAAAAAAAATTAAACAAAACGAGCCGAAATTGCATAAAATCCGACTAAATTACCAGGCGCCAAGGAACGTAGAAAAGTAGTAAGTATCCCAAACAGGCTTTAAAATCACATGCCCACGATAAAGAACAGGAATAAATCTTGTTCAAAACCAAAACAAAAAAAAAATTAAACAAAACGAGCCGATATTGCATGAATGTCGACCAAATTACCAGGCGCCCAGAAACGCAGGAAAAGTAATAAGTATCCCAAACAGGCTTTAAAATCACATGCCCACGATAAAGAACAGGAATAAATCTTGTTCAAAACCAAAACAAAAAAAAAATTAAACAAAACGAGCCGATATTGCATGAATGTCGACCAAATTACCAGGCGCCCAGAAAAGCAGGAAAATTAGCAAGTATCCCATACAGGCTTTAAAATCACACGCCCACGATAAAGAACAGGAATAAAACTTGTTTAAAACCAAAACAGAAAAGTTGAACTAAACGAGCCGATATTGCATGAAGGCCGACAAAATTACCAGGAGTCCAGAAACGCTGGAAAATTAGCAAGTATCCCAAACAGGCTTTAAAATCACACGCCCACGATAAAGAACAGGAATAAATCTTGCTCAAAACCAAACCAAAAAAAAAAATTAAACTAAACGAGCCGATATTGCATGAAGGCCGACAAAATTACCAGGCGCCCAGAAACGCAGGAAAAGTAGTAAGTATCCCAAACAGGCTTTAAAATCACATGCCCACGATAAAGAACAGGAATAAATCTTGCTCAAAACCAAAACAAAAAAAAAATTAAACTAAACGAGCCGATATTGCATGAAGGCCGACCAAATTACCAGGAGCCCAGAAACGCTGGAAAATTAGCAAGTGTCCCAAACAGGCTTTAAAATCACACGCCCAGGATAAAGAACAGGAATAAATCTTGCTCAAAACCAAAACAAAAAAAAATTAAACAAAACGAGCCGAAATTGCATAAAATCCGACTAAATTACCAGGCGCCAAGGAACGTAGAAAAGTAGTAAGTATCCCAAACAGGCTTTAAAATCACATGCCCACGATAAAGAACAGGAATAAATCTTGTTCAAAACCAAAACAAAAAAAAAATTAAACAAAACGAGCCGATATTGCATGAATGTCGACCAAATTACCAGGCGCCCAGAAAAGCAGGAAAAGTATTAAGTATCCCAAACAGGCTTTAAAATCACATGCCCACGATAAAGAACAGAAATAAATCTTGTTCAAAACCAAAACAAAAACAAAATTAAACAAAACGAGCCGAACTTGCATGAATGTCGACCAAATTACCAGGCGCCCAGAAAAGCAGGAAAATTAGCAAGTATCCCAAAAAGGCTTTAAAATCACACGCCCACGATAAAGAACAGGAATAAAACTTGTTTAAAACCAAAACAGAAAAGTTGAACTAAACGAGCCGATATTGCATGAAGGCCGGCAAAATTACCAGGAGTCCAGAAACGCTGGAAAATTAGCAAGTATCCCAAACAGGCTTTAAAATCACACGCCCACGATAAAGAACAGGAATAAATCTTGTTCAAAACCAAAACAGAAAACTTGAACTTAACGAGGCGATATTGCATGAATGTCGGCCAATTTACCAGGCGCTCAGAAACGCAGGAAAAGTAGTAAGTATCCCAAACATGCTTTAAAACCACATGCCCACGATAAAGAACAGGAATAAATCTTGTTCAAAACCAAAACAGAAAACTTGAACTAAACGAGGCGATATTGCATAAAATCCGACCAAATTACCAGGCGCCCAGAAAAGTAGGAAAAGCAGTAAGTATCCCAAACAGGCTTTAAAATCACACGCCCACGATAAATTACAGGAACAATTCTTGTTAAAAACCAAAACAAAAAAGTTGAACTAAACGAGGCGATATTGCATGAAGGCCGACCAAATTACCAGGCGCCCAGAAACGCAGGAAAATTTGCAAGTATCCCAAACAGGCTTTAAAATCACACGCCCACGATAAAGAACAGGAATAAATCTTGTTCAAAACCAAAACAAAAACAGAATTAAACAAAACGAGCCGATATTGCATGAATGTCGACCAAATTACCAGGCGCCCAGAAACGCAGGAAAAGTAGTAAGTATCCCAAACAGGCTTTAAAATCACATGCCCACGATAAAGAACAGGAATAAATCTTGTTCAAAACCAAAACAAAAACAGAATTAAACAAAACGAGCCGATATTGCATGAATGTCGACCAAATTACCAGGCGCCCAGAAACGCAGGAAAAGTAGTAAGTATCCCAAACAGGCTTTAAAATCACATGCCCACGATAAAGAACAATCTTGCTCAAAACCAAAACAAAAAAAAAAATAAACAAAACGAGCCGATATTGCATGAAGGCCGACCAAATTACCAGGCGCACAGAAACGCAGGAAAATTTGCAAGTATCCCAAACAGGCTTTAAAATCACACGCCCACGATAAAGAACAGGAATAAATCTTGTTCAAAACGAAAACAAAACAAATTAAACAAAATGAGCATGAAGGCCGACCAAATTACCAGGCGCCCAGAGACGTAGGAAAAGTAGTAAGTATCCCAAACAGGCTTTAAAATCACACGCCCACGATAAAGAACAGGAATAAATCTTGTTCAAAACCAAAACAGAAAACTTGAACTAAACGAGGCGATATTGCATGAATGTCGGCCAATTTACCAGGAGCCCAGAAACGCAGGAAAAGTAGTAAGTATCCCAAACATGCTTTAAAACCACATGCCCACGATAAAGAACAGGAATAAATCTTGTTCAAAACCAAAACAGAAAACTTGAACTAAACGAGGCGATATTGCATAAAATCCGACCAAATTACCAGGCGCCCAGAAAAGTAGGAAAAGTAGTAAGTATCCCAAACAGGCTTTAAAATCACACGCCCACGATAAATTACAGGAACAATTCTTGTTAAAAACCAAAACAAAAAAGTTGAACTAAACGAGGCGATATTGCATGAAGGCCGACCAAATTACCAGGCGCCAAGGAACGTAGAAAAGTAGTAAGTATCCCAAACAGGCTTTGAAATCACACGCCCACGATAAAGAACAGGAATAAAACTTGTTTAAAACCAAAACAGAAAAGTCGAACTAAACGAGCCGATATTGCATTAAATTGGACCGAATTACCAGGCGCCCAGAAAAGCAGGAAAAGTAGTAAGTATCCCAAACAGGCTTTAAAATCACACGCCCACGATAAAGAACAGGAATAAATCTTGTTCGAAACCAAAACAAAAAAAAAATAAACAAAACGAGCCGATATTGCATGAATGTCGACCAAATTACCAGGCGCCTAGAAACGCAGGAAAAGTAGTAAGTATCCCAAACAGGCTTTAAAATCACACGCCCACGATAAAGAACAGGAATAAATCTTGTTGCAAACCAAAGCAGAAAACTTGAACTAAATGAGGCGATATTGCATAAAATCCGACCAAATAACCAGGCGCCCAGAAAAGTAGGAAAAGTAGTAAGTATCCCAAACAGGCTTTAAAATCACATGCCCACGATAAAGAACAATCTTGCTCAAAACCAAAACAAAAAAAAAATAAACAAAACGAGCCGATATTGCACGAAGGCCGACCAAATTACCAGGCGCACAGAAACGCAGGAAAATTAGCAAGCATTCAAACTTTAAAATCACACGCCCACGATAAAGAACAGGAATAAATCTTGCTCAAAACCAAAACAGAAAAGTTGAACTAAACGAGCCGAAATTGCATAAAATCCGACCAAATTACCAGGCGCCCAGAAAAGCAGGAAAAGTAGTAAGTATCCCAAACAGGCTTTAAAATCACACGCCCACGATAAAGAACAGGAATAAATCTTGTTCGAAACCAAAACAAAAAAAAAATAAACAAAACGAGCCGATATTGCATGAATGTCGACCAAATTACCAGGCGCCTAGAAACGCAGGAAAAGTAGTAAGTATCCCAAACAGGCTTTAAAATCACACGCCCACGATAAAGAACAGGAATATATCTTGTTCAAAACCCAAACAGAAAACTTGAACTTAACGAGGCGATATTGCATAAAATCCGACCAAATTACCAGGTGCTCAGAAAAGTAGGAAAAGTAGTAAGGATCCCAAACAGGCATTTAAATCACACGCCCACGATAAAAAACAGGAATAAATCTTGTTCAAAACCAAAGCAGAAAACTTGAACTAAACGAGCCGATATTGCATGAATGTCGGCCAATTTACCAGGCGCCCAGAAACGCAGGAAAAGTAGTAAGTATCCCAAACATGCTTTAAAACCACATGCCCACCATAAAGAACAGGAATAAATCTTGTTCAAAACCAAAACAGAAAACTTGAACTAAACGAGGCGATATTGCACAAAATCCGACAAAATTACCAGGCGCCCAGAAAAGAAGGAAAAGAAGTAAGTATCCCTAACAGGCTTTAAGATCGCACGCCCACGGTAAAAAACAGGAATAAATCTTGTTCAAAACCAAAACAGAAAACTTGAACTAAACGAGGCGATATTGCACAAAATCCGACAAAATTACCAGGCGCCCAGAAAAGTAGGAAAAGTAGTAAGTATCCCAAACAGGCTTTAAAATCACACGCCCACGATAAAGAACAGGAATAAATCTTGCTCAAAACCAAAACAAAAAAAAAATTAAACTAAACAAGCCGATATTGCATGAAGGCCGACAAAATTACCAGGCGCCCAGAAACGCAGGAAAAGTAGTAAGTATCCCAAAAAGGCTTTAAAATCACATGCCCACGATAAAGAACAGGAATAAATCTTGTTCAAAACCAAAACAGGAAAGTTGAACTAAACGAGCCGATATTGCATAAAATCCGACCAAATTACCAGGCGCCCAGGAACGCAGGAAAAGTAGTAAGTATCCCAAACAGGCTTTAAGATCACACGCCCACGGTAAAGAACAGGAATAAATCTTGTTCAAAACCAAAACAGAAAACTTGAACTAAACGAGGCGATATTGCACAAAATCCGACCAAATTACCAGGCGCCCAGAACGCAGGAAAAGTAGTAAGTATCCCAAACAGGCTTTTAAATCACACGCCCACGATAAAGAACAGGAATAAATTTTGTTCAAAACAAAAACAGGAAAGTTGAACTAAACGAGCCGATATTGCATGAAGGCCGACAAAATTACCAGGCGCCCAGAAACGCAGGAAAAGTAGTAAGTATCCCAAACAGGCTTTAAAATCACACGCCCACGATAAAGAACAGGAATAAATCTTGTTCAAAACCAAAACAGAAAACTTGAACTTAACGAGGCGATATTGCATGAATGTCGGCCAATTTACCAGGCGCCCAGAAACGCAGGAAAAGTAGTAAGTATCCCAAACATGCTTTAAAACCACATGCCCACGATAAAATCAGACCAAATTACCAGGTGCTCAGAAAAGTAGGAAAAGTAGTAAGGATCCCAAACAGGCTTTTAAATCACACGCCCACGATAAAGAACAGGAATAAATCTTGTTCAAAACAAAAACAGAAAAGTTGTGAACAAAATGGGCCGATATTGCATAAAATCCGACCAAATTACCAGGCGCCCAGGAACGCAGGAAAAGTAGTAAGTATCCCAAACAGGCTTTCAGATCACACGCCCACGGTAAAGAACAGGAATAAATCTTGTTCAAAACCAAAACAAAAAAAAAATTAAACAAAACGAGCCGATATTGCATGAAGGCCGACCAAATTACCAGGCGCACAGAAACGCAGGAAAATTAGCAAGTATCCCAAACAGGATTTAAAATCACACGCCCACGATAAAGAACAGGAATAAATCTTGTTCAAAACCAAAACAGGAAAGTTATCTAAACGAGCCGATATTGCATAAAATCCGACCAAATTACCAGGCGCCCAGGAATGCAGGAAAAGTAGTAAGTATCCCAAACAGGCTTTAAGATCACATGCCCACGATAAAGAACAGGAATAAATCTTGTTCAAAACCAAAACAAAAAAAAAATTAAACAAAACGAGCCGATATTGCATGAAGGCCGACCAAATTACCAGGCGCACAGAAACGCAGGAAAATTACCAAGTATCCCAAACAGGCTTTAAAATCACATGCCCACGATAAAGAAGAGGAATAAATCTTGTTCAAAACCAAAACAGGAAAGTTGAACTAAACGAGCCGATATTGCATGAAGGCCGACCAAATTACCAGGCGCCCAGAACGCAGGAAAAGTAGTAAGTATCCCAAACAGGCTTTTAAATCACACGCCCACGATAAAGAACAGGAATAAATCTTGTTCAAAACAAAAACAGAAAAGTTGTGAACTAAATGGGCCGATATTGCATAAAATCCGACCAAATTACCAGGCGCCCAGGAACGCAGGAAAAGTAGTAAGTTTCCCAAACAGGCTTTAAGATCACACGCCCACGGTAAAGAACAGGAATAAATCTTGTTCAAAACCAAAACAGAAAACTTGAACTAAACGAGGCGATATTGCACAAAATCCGACCAAATTACCAGGCGCCCAGAAAAGTAGGAAAAGAAGTAAGTATCCCTAACAGGCTTTAAGATCTCACGCCCACGGTAAAGAACAGGAATAAATCTTGTTCAAAACCAAAACAGAAAACTTGAACTAAAGGAGGCGATATTGCACAAAATCCTACCAAATTACCAGGCGCCCAGAATGCAGGAAAAGTAGTAAGTATCCCAAACAGGCTTTTAAATCACACGCCGACGATAAAGAACAGGAATAAATCTTGTTCAAACAAAAACAGAAAAGTTTTGAACTAAATGGGCCGATATTGCATAAAATCCGACCAAATTACCAGGTGCTCAGAAAAGTAGGAAAAGTATTAAGTATCCCAAACAGGCTTTAAGATCACACGCCCACGGTAAAGAACAGGAATAAATCTTGTTCAAAACCAAAACAGAAAACTTGAACTTAACGAGGCGATATTGCATAAAATCCGACCAAATTACCAGGTGCTCAGAAAAGTAGGAAAAGTAGTAAGGATCCCAAAAAGGCTTTAAAATCACATGCCCACGATAAAGAACAGGAATAAATCTTGCTCAAAACCAAAACAAAAACAAAATTAAACAAAACGAGCCGATATTGCATGAATGTCGACCAAATTACCAGGCGCCCAGAAATACAGGAAAAGTAGTAAGTATCCCAAACAGGCTTTAAAATCACATGCCCACGATAAAGAACAGGAATAAATCTTGCTCAAAACCAAAACAAAAAAAAAATTAAACTAAACGAGCCGATATTGCATGAATGTCGACCAAATTACCAGGCGCCCAGAAATACAGGAAAAGTAGTAAGTATCCCAAACAGGCTTTAAAATAACATGCCCACGATAAAGAACAGGAATAAATCTTGTTCAAAACCAAAACAGAAAAGTTGTGAACTAAATGGGCCGATATTGCATAAAATCCGACCAAATTACCAGGCGCCCAGGAACGCAGGAAAAGTAGTAAGTATCCCAAACAGGCTTTAAGATCACACGCCCACGGTAAAGAACAGGAATAAATCTTGTTCAAAACCAAAACAAAAAAAAAATTAAACAAAACGAGCCGATATTGCATGAAGGCCGACCAAATTACCAGGCGCACAGAAACGCAGGAAAATTAGCAAGTATCCCAAACAGGATTTAAAATCACACGCCCACGATAAAGAACAGGAATAAATCTTGTTCAAAACCAAAACAGAGAAAACTTGAACTTAACGAGGCGATATTGCATAAAATCCGACCAAATTACCAGGTGCTCAGAAAAGTAGGAAAAGTAGTAAGGATCCCAAACAGGCTTTTAAATCACACGCCCACGATAAAGAACAGGAATAAATCTTGTTCAAAACAAAAACAGAAAAGTTGTGAACTAAATGGGCCGATATTGCATAAGATCCGAAGAAATTACCAGGTGCTCAGAAAAGTAGGAAAAGTAGTAAGGATCCCAAACAGGCTTTAAAATCACACGCCCACGATAAAGAACAGGAATAAATCTTGTTCAAAACCAAAACAGAAAACTTGAACTAAACGAGGCGATATTGCATAAAATCCGACCAATTTACCAGGCGCCCATGAATGCAGGAAAAGTAGTAAGTATCCCAAACAGGCTTTAAGATCACACGCCCACGGTAAAGAACAGGAATAAATCTTGTTCAAAACCAAAACAAAAAAAAAATTAAACAAAACGAGCCGATATTGCATGAAGGCCGACCAAATTACCAGGCGCACAGAAACGCAGGAAAATTACCAAGTATCCCAAACAGGCTTTAAAATCACATGCCCACGATAAAGAACAGGAATAAATCTTGCTCAAAACCAAAACAGGAAAGTTGAACTAAACGAGCCGATATTGCATGAAGGCCGACCAAATTACCAGGCGCACAGAAACGCAGGAAAATTAGCAAGTATCCCAAACAGGATTTAAAATCACACGCCCACGATAAAGAACAGGAATAAATCTTGTTCAAAACCAAAACAGGAAAGTTATCTAAACGAGCCGATATTGCATAAAATCCGACCAAATTACCAGGCGCCCAGGAATGCAGGAAAAGTAGTAAGTATCCCAAACAGGCTTTAAGATCACACGCCCACGGTAAAGAACAGGAATAAATCTTGTTCAAAACCAAAACAAAAAAAAAATTAAACAAAACGAGCCGATATTGCATGAAGGCCGACCAAATTACCAGGCGCACAGAAACGCAGGAAAATTACCAAGTATCCCAAACAGGCTTTAAAATCACATGCCCACGATAAAGAACAGGAATAAATCTTGCTCAAAACCAAAACAGGAAAGTTGAACTAAACGAGCCGATATTGCATGAAGGCCGACCAAATTACCAGGCGCCCAGAAACGCAGGAAAAGTAGTAAGTATCCCAAAAAGGCTTTAAAATCACATGCCCACGATAAAGAACAGCAATAAATCTTGTTCAAAACCAAAACAGGAAAGTTGAACTAAACGAGCCGATATTGCATGAAGGCCGACCAAATTACCAGGCGCCCAGAACGCAGGAAAAGTAGTAAGTATCCCAAACAGGCTTTTAAATCACACGCCCACGATAAAGAACAGGAATAAATCTTGTTCAAAACAAAAACAGAAAAGTTGTGAACTAAATGGGCCGATATTGCATAAAATCCGACCAAATTACTAGGCGCCCAGGAACGCAGGAAAAGTAGTAAGTTTCCCAAACAGGCTTTAAGATCACACGCCCACGGTAAAGAACAGGAATAAATCTTGTTCAAAACCAAAACAGAAAACTTGAACTTAACGAGGCGATATTGCATAAAATCCGACCAAATTACCAGGTGCTCAGAAAAGTAGGAAAAGTAGTAAGGATCCCAAAAAGGCTTTAAAATCACATGCCCACGATAAAGAACAGGAATAAATCTTGCTCAAAACCAAAACAGGAAAGTTGAACTAAACGAGCCGATATTGCATGAAGGCCGACCAAATTACCAGGCGCCCAGAAACGCAGGAAAAGTAGTAAGTATCCCAAAAAGGCTTTAAAATCACATGCCCACGATAAAGAACAGGAATAAATCTTGCTCAAAACCAAAACAAAAACAAAATTAAACAAAACGAGCCGATATTGCATGAATGTCGACCAAATTACCAGGCGCCCAGAAACACAGGAAAAGTAGTAAGTATCCCAAACAGGCTTTAAAATCACATGCCCACGATAAAGAACAGGAATAAATCTTGCTCAAAACCATAACAAAAAAAAAATTAAACTAAACGAGCCGATATTGCATGAAGGCCGACAAAATTACCAGGCGCCCAGAAACGCAGGAAAAGTAGTAAGTTTCCCAAACAGGCTTTAAGATCACACGCCCACGGTAAAGAACAGGAATAAATCTTGTCCAAAACCAAAACAGAAAACTTGAACTTAACGAGGCGATATTGCATAAAATCCGACCAAATTACCAGGTGCTCAGAAAAGTAGGAAAAGTACTAAGGATCCCAAAAAGGCTTTAAAATCACATGCCCACGATAAAGAACAGGAATAAATCTTGCTCAAAACCAAAACAAAAACAAAATTAAACAAAACGAGCCGATATTGCATGAATGTCGAACAAATTACCAGGTGCTCAGAAAAGTAGGAAAAGTACTAAGGATCCCAAAAAGGCTTTAAAATCACATGCCCACGATAAAGAACAGGAATAAATCTTGCTCAAAACCAAAACAAAAACAAAATTAAACAAAACGAGCCGATATTGCATGAATGTCGACCAAATTACCAGGCGCCCAGAAACACAGGAAAAGTAGTAAGTATCCCAAACAGGCTTTAAAATCACACGCCCACGATAAAGAACAGGAATAAGTCTTGTTCAAAACCAAAACAGAAAACTTGAACTAAACGAGGCGATATTGCATAAAATCCGACCAAATTACCAGGCGCCCAGAAAAGTAGGAAAAGTAGTAAGTATCCCAAACAGGCCTTAAACAAACGCCCACGATAAAGAACAGGAATAAATCTTGTTCAAAGCCAAAGCAGAAAACTTGAACTAAACGAGCCGATATTGCATGAATGTCGGCCAATTTACCAGGCGCCCAGAAACGCAGGAAAAGTAGTAAGTATCCCAAACATGCTTTAAAACCACATGCCCACGATAAAGAACAGGAATAAATCTTGTTCAAAACCAAAGCAGAAAACTTGAACTAAACGAGCCGATATTGCATGAATGTCGGCCAATTTACCAGGCGCCCAGAAACGCAGGAAAAGTAGTAAGTATCCCAAACAGGCTTTAAAATCACATGCCCACGATAAAGAACAGGAATAAATCTTGCTCAAAGCCAAAACAGAAAAGTTGAACTAAACGAGGCGCTATTGCATAAAATCCGACCAAATTACCAGGCGCCCAGAAACGCAGGAAAAGTGGTAAGTAGCCCAAACAGGCTTTAAGATCACACGCCCACGATAAAGAACGGGAATAAATCTTGTTAAAAACAAACTCCGCTTTAAAATCACACGGACATTTTCGAATTTCGTACGTTTTTGATTACTTGTTTATGTCCAAGGTTCTCTTAGAGTCGATCGAGTCCACAAGACCTATTTATGAGCCGATGCATCCATCCAAATTCGCAATGTCACCAGCTTTTTTAGAACGGAACTGAGTATCGACCTCCTCCTGAAGAAAAGTGCTTGGTTCACGAGCATTAAAGGTAAGGTTTCAATCAGGTGTCCATTGTGCTATTACCCTTGGGCGGCGGTCTAATTTTAAGTTAGAAGAAAGGTGTTTAAAAACTAATTTACTCACAAGAACGAAATTACTTTGAAAATCTTATCAGCTTCGATTTTGGTAAAGCGTTTGTATACGACAGGAAGTTGTTAGAAATAAATCAAATGATTTTGTATTTTGTTGGACAGCCCCAAGTTTCTCACAAGTGGCTAGAGTGGTCGCGGACAAAAGCCAAGGCTACTTATAAACTCAAGTTGTCCATCATTAAAGATTTGCATGCAAACTTTTCTGAGAATTTCAACTCAATCAAATACAGAGTGATCTATTGCAGAGATTGAAATTCGTCACTGATTGCATGCAGAGTCAAACACCGGTCAGGGTTGACTTCTAACTTCATATTCCAAGCCAAACCTATGCAAATGACCCGCACACGCTAGCAGTACCTCTTTTCTTTTATGGTTCGTCATATGTCAAACGACCCAAAAAATAACTGACATAAGCGCTGTTCTGTCCACTTCAATCACCTAACATCCTTCACTGTTCAAAATTCAAGCATGGCATTCAAGAATCACTGAAACGAAAATAAATAAAATAAATTTCCCCAAATCGCGATTGGAATTCCATGGCCATGGCCATGCTACTATGCCATGCCATGCCAATTGCTGCCACGAATTATCTCCTCCTGTGCCGACACATTTTTCTGCTTTTGGGTATTCCCAACCGTTGCTTGTCTAGTGCCAAAGGAACAATCGAAAAAATCTGTTTAGCACCGTGTTGCCATTAGAATGATAATTAACAGCAACGCTGTGTCCACACTCGGTGGGTTGGCTGGGGGTGCCACGCCACGCCACGACAATCAGGCACCAGGCATTTGGGAGGATGCCGAATATTAAATGTCAAACACGGTGTGTCAAATATTGCGAATCATATCGCGCATACAAGTGGCGATTATTAGCACCCGAGTCAACACCGAGTTCGAGTCCATTGACTTGCCATTGATAAGCCAATATTGGGGATTCCCTAGAACTGGGTAGGGTTTCCGCTGATAAGACACAGTTATGACTCTAATTTCTCGCCACTTGTCTATTCATAAGCCAGTGTATGTATGCCCCAAAGAGGTAACAGGGTGATTTAGTAGCGTAGCACCGCGCGGAGCCCACGGTCAGGCAATAACTCTTCTTCGGTCGAAATCAATTAGACTATCGACCGACACCCTGTAGCAGCAGTATGGCACTCCATGATTAATAGGCTAATTGAGATTATTTATTTGCGTGTGTCTATAATTAGGGATTAATTGATTCATAAATGTCACGACGCCAGGAATACGAATTCCAAATAAGCGTGGACTGGCCAAAACCAATTCAATTCGTGGCTTACGAATTTCCAATGTCAAAATCGATTGGAAGGTTTGAATAATTTATCGACGAAGCTAGCCCCCATCCCATCGGATTCGATCCCGTTTTGTGTCTATTTTGGATTCAGAGCTTGACCATGGGCCTGGTTTTTGGTCGATCGTTGTTGGTTCGCAAATCGCTTGTCTTTTCCGATCGATAGAGCAGCAGCAGAGGACTCTCGGAATAGTAATAAATTTCTGAACAAAAAACAAAAACGAAAAAAAAACCATTGAGATTGATTTTATTTCAATTTAATGTGGGACTTGTCCGGGTTTTGATTATATTGATGTTCCGAGATTTGCTCCCGTGAATTTTAAGAGTGTTAATCGCAGTGTGATTTTTGTGTTCAAATTTACTTTTTCCGGGTTGTGCAAAACAAACAAGAAATATGAACAACAACAAACGACAGTTCCATGGTGTAGTCATGATCATGTCTGGCATTGAAATCTGTTTTGTTTGTGGTCAAATGTTGAAGCTGATTTTTTAAAAGTAAACATATTTTTACTGAAAAATTGTGTGGGACCTTTTCGGTCTGCCGACGCCATTAACTTTCCATTTGATGGTGGAAAAAAAATCGTAGTAAATTACTATTTATAAAGTTGGCCAAAACTAAAGGGTTTCAGCAGCGTTTAAAATGCTACTTTAATTTATTTGAAAATCGCTGGGAATTACAATTTTATTTGAAAGACTGTTATGGTTTAAAAAAATTAGTACAATCTGCAATAACAAATTAAATCCATATTTTTTCGTTATATAAGTGTATTTAATGGAAAGTTAAAAATTAAAGAAAGATAAATTATTCTGCATGAAACTATTTTAAAAAAAATTACTAGGTTGTTACTACTGTTAAAAACAATATTCCTAAAGTTCGAAAAAAATGTGTGGCTTAGACTCCCTTAAGGAACTATTGAGGATCAAAAATATTTTTAGGAGAAACTGGCAAAGATATCGCTAAGGACCCTAGCGCCTAATTATTGCACAGTAGAAGAATCAAGTACAAAATACTCGAATATCGTAACAGTGAGTGGAATGAAAGACATAGTCACCCAGATAAAGGCTCAAAACCTTTCTGGAACATAGTAAAAATAATAAATAACAAATATTTTTTTTTTTTTTAAATAGTGCTCAAGTGCTCAAGGGATTTGAAGTACCCTTAAAGTGTTTTTTTTACAGAGCACGAGCAGAAGCAAAAGGGAAAGAAAGGAGGTACCAGTGCACATTGGTTTTAAATTGTTGTAGGTTGCAGTGCAAAGGAAATATAGAGCGAGGTAACGCATTCCACATGCGCATTGTGCGGCTTATATAAGAACTTCTAAATTTCACAGTGCGCCCGAAAGAAATAGCGATAAAACAAAGTCAAGCAAGACACATTTCGACGGTGTTCCAGCGAGTGAATTGATTTCGATATGTTATCATCGTCTATGAGTTTTATCGCTCGCTTTTGAATTCTATCTAGGAGTTGCAAGGTGGTCTTGGGTGCACCTGCCCAGATGTGAGCGTTGTACTCCATTTTAGGCCGAATAAAACCCTTATAAATTATGGCTAAATCAGAAGGGGTAAACAACTTTTTGCACCGGTTTAGGAAACCTAAGCATTTCGCTGCATTCTTGGCTATATGGAATATGTGGTCATTCCAACGTAGGCTAGAATTGACGCACATACCGAGCATTGAAAGCTTTTTGGTTTCATCGACGCAAATGCCATTCATGGACAATAGCTGGGTGTTAGGGTTTCGCTTTAATGACATAAGACAGCATTGGGCTGTGGAAGCATGAAATTCTACTCTATTGGCTTGTCCCCATTTGGTTATGCTGTCAATATTAGAATTTAATGAGTAAAGCATACGTTGTCGTTCGATGTCCACGTCCGAAGAGCAAGGGCGTGAATCATTAAACGCACGTGAGAAACTGAGGGTACTGTCATCTGCGAAGGAATATATTGGATTAGATGTGATAGACAAGAGATCGTTAATGAAAATTAAAAAGAGAGTCGGAGACAAAACTGAGCCTTGGGGAACACCAGCATTTATATGGTGAATTTCAGACTTGAAACCGTCCAATACAACTTGTATTGTACGATTCGAAAGGTAGTTTCTATTCCATCGAAGAAGAGACTCACCGATCCCATATGCACGCATTTTCGACAAAAGAGCCGGATGCCAGACTCTGTCAAATGCCTTTGAAATATCGAGTGCAACTATCTTTGTTTCACCGAAGTATAGAAAAATACCGAAACATAGAAAAATACCATGTCTAAAAAGTGATCACATATAAATCTATATAGTGAGCTTTAACGCTCAGGACATAGAACAATGAGGATTATCCTAAAATGCAACAGATACACGCCAATATCGTTAGTGTTAAATATAATTTTTAGGTTAAATGTAAGGCAAAGAATTATATTAAATGCATTATATTTTATTTTTAAAGTAAAATACGAATTATTACCGAATAATTTGGGGAAATTTATGAGAGGGAATCCTAACCATATAATTTAAGAAATAGAGAAATTTTAAAATTGCCATTTTATCTTGCAAATTTAATTCAAAATATCACTGATTATAAATTATTGAATAACATGCCAAATGAAGTTTAAGTGGATACTAATTTTACTTAATTAAAATGGTATATTGTGAATTATGTCAAATGTTATTTTCTGTAAATGAAAAATTATTAAAGTATTAAAGTAAAAATATTCAAACGTAGTTCCTTATAAATTTAAATAAAATAGTGGTATAATCCATTAAATGAATAATTGAATTAATCAATCAATCTTTATTTATTTATTTATTTTTTCTTATTAATAATAAATATTAATATGCTTGCTTATTTGTTTATTTTAATAATTTATTATATGTTGATTATAATTTGGTTTTCACATAAAATTAATGTTTATTTATTTACTTAATTGTGTATAGACTATATTTTTTTAATTTTGGACAACACTTTATATTATAATAATCGTACATTGAATTTTTTTTCTCATAGTTTTCCCTCAGATTTTTATGCTATTTCAATAATTTTTGTATTTTTGTATAGAGAAATATACATTTTTCAGTTGAAAGGCGAAAATATAAATATCTATCTATTTAAATTGAAAAGGACCGAATATTACCAAATTAAATTATCTCCGACAGATTGAAATTTTTATAGACCTTACTGAGTTCTACCACTTCAATATTTCTTACTGTTAAGAAAGCCTTAGCAAAAAATGCATTTTCAACCGTGTTTTTGTCGACCTTAGTCGTATAATTGGTCGCAACGAAAGGCTTTTTGTTTAAAGGGGATGCTATACAGCTATATGTCCACCGTGATGGTCCATTCGAAATAATGGTGAACCATGTAAGTTATTTCGAAGATTACCTCCTAGATACAAACTTACAAACTGTAGCTCTTTTATATAAGAGTAGACTCACCTACTCGCAGACAAGACTGTAAAGCTATCCTACTTTCTCGCTTATTGTCCAAAATAGACCTTCACAAAGAGGAACTGACAAGACGATTGTTTTAAAGAGTAAGCCTCTGGTTCTAAGAGTTAGGTGATTTTGTCCTAATTGTTTGGACAATTCGAGGAAGTAGTAGATTTAGACGAGTTGGTAGTTGTCCTGTCATAGATGTTATAGTTGTCCATGTTCTGTGCCAGCTGGTGAACGAAAGATCGATTTCTTGTCGATAAATTTATGCCTACCAAGTCTTCTTCAATCACTGCGTAAGCTTTAATCACTGCAAGTGAGGTGCGATTGATGATATAAATAGATTGATGATAAATATAGCTGAACGGGCTTTAAAATGATAGTGTGTTCTATGAAGACATGGTCCTCAAAATTATATTGAGGACCTCACATGACAGCGAGTCCTTTTGACAAAATTCGGTTTATTCGGCTTATTTCAAGCGTTGTCTGAAAATACGCTATCAGTTTTGTCGGGATCTCTACTCCGTTATGCAATAAGCAGCTCTGAATTTAATGCTGTCATATTCGGCTTTTATTTGAATTTGGTCTATTGGTCAATCTGTCAGGATGGACGTCACAATGAATTTTTGTGCTGCAAGAGTATTTCATACTATCAAACTATATATTGGATATGATATTATAAGCGACCCTAAGCAGGAAAATGGTTCGGTAGTTGTTGATGCTTTCCATGCAGAAAGAGCTGCTACAAACCAAAAAGATGAAGAGGCTCGAGTTAAAGTTCAAAAAAGTTCCATACAAATCTGTCTTTTGTCACTGGCAAAATGGCATACTCAACGCAACCATTCGTTTGCGCACAAAACCAAATTTTGGCCTTCAGTATTGTATGGTTTCTTTAAAAAAAAAAATATGTAAAGCCAATTCCAGATGAAGTCATTTAAATTGGCGATTCGTTGTTTATTTGCCTAAAGTCCAATGTCACCGAACATGATGTCCATAAAAATCCGAATGATTTATTATTTGAATTGGCTTTTGCAAAAATTATTCATCATCACCTGAACATCGTCCGACACGATTCGCAGAATCCAATCCAATTTGGGAGCGCGCACGATCGGTACAGATTTCCAATTAGCCATTTAAAAACTCAGCCATGCTCTGATCGACTGTGAGATATAATTCATAACACATGCTTTAACAAACATTTTTACAAATGGTTGCCCATTTGCATTCAAATGGTTCTAAATGGGTTGACCAACAGGTGCAGGCCCATGTGGAGAAATGATGACCGATTATTGCGTAATATTTGACATGCGATGCGATTGTAAGAGACTCTTTTATTGAGTGATATAAAATAAGAACTGATGAAGATCGAGATACTTGAGATGTCTGCAGGGCAGATAAACTTTGGCCTAGTCACCATTTGGAGAAATTCTTCAACGAATGCGACAATAGAAGGAACGTCGCAGAAGATGTGGATACGTGCCGCACAAGTCGGCCAATGAGCTATACCTGCACACAGGGAGCTGCTTTCTAAATCAGTTGAACTTTTTTCTTTGCGAGTTCATATAAGGCTCGATTCTTTATGAACAATCCAGAGACGATTCAGATACTGGGAAACGTTTTGAAATATGATTTTGCAAACTTTGATAATGGTTCATACGTGACACAAACGGATTTAAAAATCGCGAGTCCGTGTGAGAAGCTGCACGACATCGTCAAACTTTGCTTAACCCTCCAATTTCAGGTCGATTGGCTTACTTTTCATTTTGAAATCACAGATCACCGCAAGAATTTCGAAAACTTCTTATTGAGTGGCTACAGATTTGCGATTTGATCTTTGCTCAACGATAAGTGGAAATAATCTATCCAGACGTAATAGCTACACTGAAACCAGGACCTCATACAGACCCATCAACTTACTTCCACTCCTATCAAAAATGTTCGAAAAATTACTTCTTTACTGGAGCCAATATTGATGAAATCCAAAGTTAATGCTAATGACCAATTTGGTTTCCGGAGAAAACACTCAACTATTGAACAGATACAAGATATCAATTGCATTAGAAGGAAAGTAGTTCTGTGTAGTGGTAAGTGGTAAGTCTAGACGTGGCGAAAGCATTCAACTCAATTCGGCTCAAGGGACTACTGGCTTAGCTCTTTAAAGTTGTCCACAAGAAAGACCGATGCTTCGACGTAAGACCCGATGACAAATGTTCTTATAATCACCCTATTTAAGTTGGAGTACCCCAAGGGAGTATCCTAGGACTCCTTCTCTATTTGATCTTCAAAGCAGACATTCCCACTTCTGGCAGTTATCGCAAATTTCTCGGACGATACTGCTCTGCTAGATTCTGCTGATTGCGACCTGCAAACTGCAACAAATACTAAACAAAGCAAGCGATTGGTTCGCAAAATGGAACGTACGGTTTCCAAATAAATATGAATCCACATTATAATTGTGTTTCCTAATCTTACCAATCAACTAAAAAGAGAGCAACATTTCTACTCTCATTATTACTGGAACAGAACATTTATCGGTCATATTCCTAACCTCTCAAAGCGCTACCGCCACGAAGTCACAACTTTTGAGGTCGTGCGTTGTGACTGAGTTTCTCGTAAGTTGGGAGAAAGCCTGTCAAACGCACGACCGTGCAAGCGCCGCATGATGTTTTTTTCGTCGACGATAACGATCGTCACGTTACTGTGAATGGCCAGCGTTATCGCGCCATGATAGCCGATTATTTTGAGCCCGAATCGGAAGACATGAACTTTCAACAGGATGGTATCACAAGCCACAGTAAGTTTGATGAGCTTGTTATCTCAAGAAATGGGCCAGTCAATTGGCCGCCTCTTTCATGCGACTTAACGCTTTAGATTATTTTCTTTTCATTCATTCGTTGATGCCAACAAGCCGTCGACATTGGAAGACCTCAGAGCCAACATTGAAGGTGAAAAAGCGGCCGTTTCGGCCGAAATGTGTTGCCGTTACATCGAAAATTGGTTCCAACGAATGCAAACGTGGCCATATGAACGAAGTCGATTTCTATTCATTTATGTTTTGATTGTATTTCAAGCCGATAATAAAGTTTTTGAAATATCTCAAATTGTTCGCGTTTTATTTAAAAAAAGTCCTTTTTGGAAAACCCTCTATTAACAATGTCAATTGAAAAAAGAGTGGAATTTTCAAAAAATCATCCAAAAATTAGGTTCTGGTGAGAGGATGCATGACGGCTTCTGAAGTGGGGAATTTAGTGTTCATTGACCAAATAATGGATCGATCGACTTTTACATTCTTAGGAGCAGCCTTTAACAGAGTGCCAGCAATTTATTCTAAGAAGGTTCATCTATTTCCCAATAGGATAATCAAACTAAGCATTCGAAGTAAAAGAATGGTTGCTCTACAAATGCTCAAAAACAGCTTTAAGCACCGCCCCAGTCATTAGACATGAGTGCTTTCTGGCATTTCTGGGAAAATCTGGAACGGAAAATTAAAAAGCATGACATAAAGTCAAATCAGATCTCAAATGTTACATGCAAATGTCACCCAAAATTTAGTTAATTCGATGCCATCCAGGATGATTCTAATTATTAAAGTTAAAAGGTACTCCACAAAATAGTAATTGTGAAAATTTTTTAACAATTATCTTGGTTTGTTTTTTTTTTTTTAAATTACCTCTTTGAAGATGAACATAAGCTTTTAAAACCAGCAAGAGTTAAGGACTTAAGTTGTAAAAACTGTTTTTTTAAATGAAGGCAGTATTCAGAGAGCATAACGTTTTTCGGGACATCTATTTATGACTGAAAGGGGACCTAGATGGCTGCCCTGAGGCATACGTGAGGTAGCGTTAATTGGTTTAGAAGTTGAGCCTTTTTATTCCACTAAGGACCCAAGTAAAGCCAAGAGCTTTCATTTCAAAAACTACACACTTATGGGAAAGCTTTACAACGATTTTATTGAATTCGGTGTAAATGCATTTGAATTGACCAAGTTCTTCCAGTGCTAAATTTCTAATTGAATTAAACTCCAACTCTTTGGTGAATAGTTGCTTGGAATATTAAAGCCAAGGGTTCTGCCGAAGCACTGCAAAAGTTCTATAAAACAATTGCAGGCATTCCATCAAGTCCGCAAATGGTCAAGAATCTACGATGGTTAGGGTATGGAGAGCAGAGAGAAGTGTCTGCGAAACGTCACCAATGAGACCTAAGCAGCAGCTCGCTATGTTCGCCTCGCTTATTGAGGCTAGGGGGATGTTATTTGCTCACCAAAACTATCCGGGAATTCTATTAAACGCGACCCCCTTTAAAGTGACAAATCAGAGTATAAATAATAGTGATTGAATAACATTTAAATAATAAAAGTGTTGCAGTTATAGCATAACTATTCACTGACCCCAATCGATGGTTTAAGTGCACGATAAATTTTATAAAGTTTCGTTTATATGCTAACGAAGCGGTGTTTGGCGTTTGATAACTAATTCCATACAAAAATTTGTTTAGTATTTTGCTTCAGTTTTACGATCTTTTTGTATTGTTTGGTGTGATCTTATCACGGTTGACAGCTCAGATGGAGTAAGTTCCGAACTAGAGGACTCGAAATCAGCGGATAGGCTGATTAACTATTCTAAGAAATGCCAAAAAGTTATGGGACATCCATGTTGACAATTATTTGTCAAACTGTTTCGTTGAGAGAATTGCGCGACGGTGGCGCAACAGAGGGTCATTAGCATTTGATAAAAAAAAGCCGCCAAAGTTTCTTCTACCCAATATTGTTTTGGTCGTAATTATTTTGTTCGTTTGTTTGTTTGTTTGATCGCAATTGTCATTCCTTCTTGGACACACAGTTGTTATCTAGAATTTCGATCGGTGAGTGGTATATTAAACTTCGTCGGAATCAAAGTGGAGTAAACACATGTCGGGATTGTAGTGAGCGAAATTTACCTATTTAGTAATAGTGACAAAGCACGTTGTTTGCTGATTTATTTTGTCACGTGTTTTTTTTTTATGTGACTTTTGGTTTACTACGATATTTACTCCAAATGTCAGAAAACGGCGTTCAAAGTCCCTGGAAAGTACGCGAAAAGCACATGGACGTGGGTTACGACCGGAACGTGTGCGCTCTAATGTTACGCATGTTCGTAATAATTGGGATTTGACACCAACGCTGTGGCGGCGTGTGCTAACTACTGAATCAATGACACGGAGAACAATTATGTGATGAATTAGATACTCAGTGATCTTGTTGAAAAACGTGTGCTTATTTTAAGTGGACACGATTGTGAGACATCTTGAAGTCAATGACTTTGAAAAAAAAATGATTGCATATGATATAAACGGTTGAGATTTCATATACTTATTTGGTGCTGATTTTCAAAGCTGTCGATGGTGAATTTTTTTTCCGCTGAACAAAAGAAATCAATGGACTTGTTTGGTTTTTAATTTAAACGACACTACTGCTGCATTTCATCCCATTTTATCAATGAAACCTTTTATTATTAACCTCTTATAAATGAAATAGGCTACGCATTTTTGAATGTTTAGATTCACAGTGCCAACTTCACTTATGATTCTCAAAAGTGAGTGTCCGTAGATTTAAATTATACAGACAGATCTTACGTGTAATGCTTTAACCATAGACTATAAGACAACATGCTCAATTGAACCGAGGTTTATACTAAACATAATAATTCTTGCTTGATGCCCGGCAATGAATTGGTTTCGAAATTAACTACATATGTTTATGTTTATGTTTATTATAGCGACAATATTTACATTGTTGATATTGCACACTAAAGATTTGTTATTCATTGCCTTACTACTAACAATTTTCCACTATTTTTAGAAATTACATTACAAAATGTATCAAAAGATTTGAAGCGAAGGCGAAAGCTACTACAAAAAAAAACCTTCGTAATAATTTAAAGCGGAAGTTTAATAGAGAGAAGGGAAATGGTTTAAGTAAAAACTACCTAAGAATATGAATTTAATATGAATGCATAAATCCATTCTTCAATCCAATTAATATTTAAAAATAAAACGCTTAAACAATTATTTAAAAAAAAATTATGTTAATATTCAAAATATATCAATGGTATCGAAAAATAAATACATAGTTAATAAATAAATAAATAAATTTACAAATAGGAAAATAAATAATAAAGAACTTAATGTACGTAAATAAATATTCATACAAAAAACTAAATAAGTAAATAAATAAAAAGAAATATAAATAAATTATAAACAAATAATGGTAAGTAAATATATTTTTATATGAAAAAAGAAATAAATAATTGAATAAAACAAAAATGTACATACATATATAGATATAAAAATATTTTTGATTCAGCAAATAAAAAATGTTACTTCGTGGGAACAAACTAGGCCTAAGTTGCGACCAATACATTTTCCGATGTGTGTCAATAAGCTTTATTATCCTCGAAGGAACTTTTTCTATCTTTGACAGAAAATAGAGCCCCTGTGTCGAAAAGTGCTGTGGAGGTGTGAGGATCATTTTGAGAATCTTGTTTTGCCATGAAAAATTGCTTTATTTAGAATGGAGTTTATTTTCATTGCTCATTGTCGAATTTCGGTTGATAAAAGGATACAAACTTCTTAATGTAGGGTTCACTTTGTTTAAAATTTCCTGCACATGGTGTCAAAATGTCACATGTTTATTGCACTCAAAGATATTTACCACTTAACTTCCACTAGATATTTTTTCTTAGACTTGTTTATTGATATTTTGACTAATAATTAAGTAAACTGATTTTGTTGCCCGCCATGTACATTTATTTATTATGCATTATTTATTGCTATTTATTTATTTTTGTGGTATTTTTTCTATATATATTATTTATTATTTATTTATAATTTATTATTTATTATTTACTATTTTTTATTTAGCGTTTAGTATTAATTTAATTATTATTTATTTCTCACTATTAATTTGATTATTTAATATTTATTCCTTTAAGGCATTTATGATATCAATCATTTTAAACCAAGTTGTTGTTTATGCCTCTCCTCTCTTCTCTCTTCCGTGTACTCCAATCGGGGTCATTTTCTTTCGATTTAATGACATATTTAACTGTGATATAGATTTCAAATTAAGAGTATCTTTCAGTAGAAAGGTTTAAAAAAACCATATCTCTGTTAATGTTAAATACAAGGCTTTTGAGGTTGAGGCAAAAGCATAAAAGAGGTTTGGTCTCTCGAAGTTAGCAATGAATTGTAGTGTAGTGTAGGAGACCCAGATGCGGCTCAGACATCAGCAAGTAATCTTCATAAAGTAAACTTTTGACACACTAACTAGGCTCGGATAGAGATGATATTTTGAGATCAGCTGACGATCTATGCAACTGGTAACTATTAACACCTACGATTGGGAACTAAAACCAATAGAATTCGTTGCACGACGAAATGTTACAGTAGCATGCATATACTTTCCATACTCGGAATATCAATAAGCCAGAAATCGAAATGATCATTGACGATCAGAAACTACTAAGTGGCAGCCTTCAAAGGATTCCGAAAAACCCAAAAATCGCCTTGAACACATTCGACGTGAATCACTGGAACGCAATCAAAGTGGTACCACCTTCAATCGTATGAGGTCATTTGCATTAATGTCAAAGAGAAATCAAAGCCTCTAATGTGCCAGGTTTCATGATTTGGTGAAGCGTGCAGGCAAGAAGCGATGAACAAAGACTTCTCAGAAAGGAAAATAGAGATTTCGATCGATCACAAGGATAGTAAATACAACATGTATAACGTTCGTAAATTTTAAACGAGCATTTAAAAATTGAAGACCCAAAACTTAAGCTTAAAGGAAAATAGACAGAAAACAAGCAGAGACGACCAGTTTTTAGAACTTTTGAATGGTGATGACAAATAATACAATGCTGTCAGGCAGAATGGATTCTCCGCCATTTTTTGTGGCTGACAGCAATGTCACTTATCAGACCGTTATGAATTGACAGCAGTGATAGCCAGACTCAAGTCCAATAAGGATTCGTGCCGATTGCCTTTATGCCAACTCGACATAACCTAAGAGTAAGGTTTACACAAATAATTCCTTCTAAGGTCTAAGGCACCTAAGATAGGTACGAGTAGCTGGCGATTTTCTTAAATCTTTAAGGCCCATTGTGCTGTCACGTTATCGGTTCTCGCTGATTTGTTGGTGGTTAAGAGAAATTTAAGGATGTCCTTAGTATAAATGTTCTCTTTATGTTTAAGGCTATTGATGAAATAGCAACCCATTAGTTTTCTTTTCGTCTCTGCGCAGGTCGGGCGTGTTTCGAGGAAGTGAAGTATAGTTTCCTCGTCCACTTCATCCCTACAGCCTCTACAGAAATCATTGTAGGACGCTCCAATTCTTCTGATTTGATTGCCAATAAGGCAATGACCATTTATTACGCCTAGGTACTAGTTTTCCAAGGAGAGTTTTAGTTTTCTCTGGTTCTAGTGCAGGCCACATTGTTTAAGATGCTCTGCAGGTGTCCAATTCCGCCCTGGTGTTGTTTATGTCGTTTTTCAGTAGCAATGTTTTTACAGCTTTCAATGGGGGATGAGGTGTATCCAGATTATGCAATGTTAGTTCATCAGTGGACACTGCCGACCCTATAGCAGTGTTTTACCATCTTAGAGTTGATCGATGATGTTTCTAGAGCCTTTATAAAACAATAGAACTACCATCTATCGGGATCACTGATAGCGGGATGGCTGCCTCTTGAATGGCTGCCTCTTGAATAGCTGCTACTTTAGCTTGGAGACGTTGATCTAAGGTATTCTTGCGTATACACGGGAACCCGTAACTTCCTTGGACTTGGAACCGTCAGTCAAGATTTCCATGGCATTCGAGTTGCACACCTTGTCTTCATCCCACTCAGCTCTTGTGGGGATTGTTGTTTTGAGCTTTATTTCAAAGTCCTCAAAAGGTCTCATATAGTTCGATTTTTTAGTGATCTTCGAGTTTGAAAGTTGTTCCATGTGCTCTTTGCCGTGGGCTCTTATCCATTGGTTACATTCTCTATTTCTGCATGCGTAGCAGTAAGCTTCCCGTATATGTCCATGGGAGGAAGTTTCAATAACATTTCTAGGGCAGCCGTGCATGTTGATCTAACTGCAACCCTAATACAAATGACTCGAGTATGAAGACATTCTTTAAATATCTCATGTACAGGTGAAGAGGCCTCCTTGACGTAATCCTTCTCTGTTAAACAGTGTTTATCCAAACTTGTTTCACAGATTGGTGCATATCATTGCGGTCCTAGGACAGGAAAGTCAGAAAGAGTTATGCAAAATTTTGGGTTGTCTGTCAATTGCGGTCTATTTTGCAGCATAATGATGGCGAGCCTTTGCTAATCCATTACAGTGGGTAACGATCTCTTGATATCTTGAATGACAAAAATAGTCCTAAGACAGGAAAAAGTTGCCATAAGAATTGTTCTACACTGACACGTTCATACTTGAGGTACAATCTTTAAAAAAAATCGATATTGACATAATTGGAAGAACACAACAAGCAGTCAATCGTGCTTTTGCAAGTATCAGAACCGAAAACTCAAAAAAAGCGTCACAATTGATCTAGCTTCGAGGTAGATACGGCTATTCTTTTATGGATCGTAAAGCAGTAAATTCGAGAAAAGACGCTAGCACAGGGATTAAACGAGCAATCACTCATGCCGACCGCTGTTTTTTGAACTGCAAATTGCGTAAGAAAGCTGAACCTCGGATAACTAAACTGACATTTAAGAAAACACCTCTCTTCATTATCTTGGTCGCCCCGAGCAAAAATTATTCGCCGTTATGTTTATAAAGTGTTGAGGGGAAGGAATTAAGTTTGCCAGAAGATCTAGGGAACATCGATTTTGGTGACTAGGGAATGTGGAGCGAATGCTCAAAATACTTATGAAGACGTTGATGTAATAGTACTTCTTCCTCCCTTTACGTAGATGTACCCCCTTTATATGACGGGTTCACTCCGGATAAAGTGTCATATGAACGCCGATCGGATTTCAATACTTCATCCGATCACAAAATTCGTGTGGGATCGAATTTAGTTTTTGCGTATAAACGAAAGATTGAGTTTGAGAGAGAGAGAGGCAAAGAGAGTGCAGAAGAAGTGTCAAACTGAATCTTCTTTCGATCTTGCGATCTTTCAATCCGGTACAGCATAAACCTGGATTGAATCCTCATCCTATTTGAATTCGATTCCTCGATCCGGTCAGATAAACGGGTTGATTGATGAAAAGACACCTCAACCAAAGGAATGTGGAAAATTGACTTTCACTGTAACACCAGCCAATGCGATCAAAAAACCAGCTTAATACTCTTTAATTTGCAATTTTCAAAACTCAAGAAGTTGCTTTTAGTGGGATTTATTTGGTAAAATTTAATGGAGGAACACATCTTCAGCTGGAAATTCCAAATATGTTATTACTCATGGCAACAAGTTGAGTGTGGTAAAAGCCCAAGATCCATGAGCGAGCATAAAAATTGTTACCTGCACATTCCGATAGTTTCATTACAAACAAAAATGTACTGTACAATCTCAATTTGTATTCACTTATCAGCCTAGGCAGCTTTAATTTTATTATATTTCATCCACGAGTCAATGTTTAAGTACTGTCAGTTCTAAAGAGTTCTAAATTTAAACTCATAAAAAAGCGCTATTAAAAAAAACCAAAAAAATAACCAAAACTATCCGAATCCGGATCTCTGTATAGAAAGTTTCAATCGCAAGTCCAATACCATCACAATCGAAACACCACTCGCCTCTTTATCGTTCTCACCTTACAGATAAAAATCTTACCGTCAACGATCAAATGCAAATGGAAAAAAAAACAAATTTGCAAATCCTTGCTATTTATTCAGCCATCATTTTCGACACTACACAATGTTAACCGAATACGAGTGACCAGAAGGACCCCATAGTATTCCAATTCTTGGTTAACATTCAACATTCGGTGTCAAATTGAATCGCAAATGCAGACATGATCATCGTAATCATGATCAAAATTGGCAATCAATCCCCAACACCGGTCGTGGCCGCCGTCGTACAGTTTTCTCATTTTCAATTCCAATTGTGTAGAGGTCGCTCTTGTGTATCTTCATCTATATGGCTCAGATCGAGGTCTTCTTATTTTCACCCTAAAACAAGACATGGCCCATTTGATAACCCTGCGCACGTACAATCGAGCAAAACAACTAGATCACTGCCGCGGAGAATCACATAAAAAAAGGGCTTTTTTTTATGGAATTCTTTATTGCGCGCTGAATTTCCCAAAATGCGGAAATACTATATTCTCAACACGAGGGATACAAAGGAACACCGACAAAACTGTGACGGGATATTTTCTATAAACTAAAACAGCTCTTACATAATTCAGCACAAACTACTGATTTATCAGATACAATCCATCAACGGGTAACAGCAATCGGTTGTCATTTGTATTGGACGGACAGTCGGACGTTCGCTCTTAATTCGAATGCGAGCGTTTTATTATTATTTTCGTTTTTTTTTGGGGTTTTTGTTGCTGTTATTGACAGTTTATGAGGTGCTTTGTTAAATGAATATTCTGTACACAATTGTCACATCAATTTTTTGAAGGTAACTCTTTTGCGAATCAGTAATGGTGGAGTGTTGCACTTATTTTAAAGGCAAACACAACACACAAGACAAGAGAGGATTGCGATAAACACAAACGTGTCGAGGTGTTAAGAAAATAAACAACGCTAACAAGGACATGCGTTTTTAACCACCAGTTTGCAAGGTGGTTTTATTTTAATTGTTCGATGTCCTAAGCAGCTGTCTGGTCTGGCTAAGTGATTGATAAGGCTGACAGCTGTCAGGGTGACATTTAAATGGTAGTAAACAAACATAAACTGGTAAACGGTGACAGTTCAATAATGACAGAAAAGTCCTAGGCCGGTAATTATCAAGCGCTCTTAAATCTGTTTTAAATTTATGTAGCTCTTAATTTTTAATTTTTGTTGCCTATTCACCAAGCACTAATAGGATTTTGTCCATGCTATTTCGAATATGCGAAAAATTCATTTTCGGTATTCCAAACGCGTTCTAAAATGAGTTTCCGTACGAAACAAATTAATACCGATTACTTAGTCATAGTTCAAGAAATATTTATAACCTTACAGATAAATTGCTGAGGCCATGAACAGTCTTCTTGATACATCACCTAGCAGCTCTTCGTCTTCGTCATCTTCAGACACCAGCTCCGACTAAGAGGAGCTTACTAAATATTTGGAAAGTTCTACAGCATCAACAGGAAAGAAGAAAACATTTCATGAAAGAATCAATTGCATGGAAAAATATGAAGATGGCGAATTCGAGAGAAGGTTCCGTCTACCAAAATATATGGTCACAGAATTGTTGGACAGAATCGGTTTCAAACTGAGTTATTTGAACTTCAAGAATAATCCAGTTTCTGCGCTGAATCAAATTCTGATAGCTCTTCGATTCTATGCAACTGGTTGTTTTTCTGCGGCGGTTAAATTTCTCTTCCTTCCTTTGCGATCCATTTTTAAAATTAAAATGTTTGGTTTGAATTCCAAATGACAGTACACAGCTGATTTCGAAAATGTTCGGAATTCTTAAGTTACGAGCGCACTTAACATAATAGTGGTTGAGACCACTCATAAGTCTTATGAACGGTCGTAAATCTGCACTAATATTCGTTGGTGAATAGGTTTATGAAGCTCTTAATTTAAGATTGGTCGGCGAATACGGGATTTAGAGTTGTTATCAAACCTCAATGAAATACCTTCGAATACAGATAAACAAGCGAGGCTTGAAAACTTTAAAAGCCATTCAGTTTTAATGGACCCGTTTAGATTTCATATTAAAGAAACGATTTGTGAGCATAGAGAAGAAAGCGGCTAAGATCGGTCGTTCGGTGAATGAGTGTAAGACGAAGTACACCAATACTGACGTCTTGGACAAAATGTCACAAGAAGCAGATAAAACTTCGACTTAGTCTACCAAGGCTCCGCAGTAAACTCCGGAAATGATACACGTAAAGTGTAAAGTTTCTTGCGTCTACAATCCTGATTGGAGCTTTTCTCCTGAACCATTCTTTACGGCATTTGCAGTTTTCTCCTCCAAGTTTAAGAATATCATCATATGTGGTGATTTCAATGATGATTTTCTTAAAAACGATTCTCGTGCACCTTAAGTGCAAGAAAACTCTTCCTCCTTAGGGCTTTCAATTATTTATTCTAAGCCTACTCGTTTTGCTCCTTACTCACAACCGTAATTGTTTCTGATCCGTCCTCGGTCTTTTTGTTTGACCAGCTCTCGTTAGATGGTATTTCTGATCATGACCTGCTCTTCTGAACCCTTGATGATGGCATATCCCATAATGGTCATCATCTGTCCTTAAAATAAAAAAAAAATTGTCTCTATAGTTCTGCCTGAATTGAAAAGTGCTGCACGATCGGCATAATGGGAGCTCTGTAGGCAAATTTCAGAAAAGATCAGCCTGTTTCAATCAATACTCAGCAACCAATATGTTCTTGAGAAAGTTGTAATGATCCGGAAAAAAAGATGTCCCTGGTTCACTTTTGAGGTACGTTGTGCATTAAAATGAAAGAACAAGCTGTATAGGAAGCGGAAGCATTCCCCATCTGAATCGAACTGGAATGCTAACAAACTTGAGCGAAACCATGCTACATAGATCCTCAAAAAGGAGATACTATCCTCTAAATTAAAACCAAAGATACTTTGGCGGAATTTGCGTCAAATTGGAATCAATGCCAAAAAAATACAGTACCTGTGATTTAGATCCTAATGGGCTAATTGATCAACTTATTTCTAAGAATAGCCAAGCAATTAGCTTTGACTTTGGTTCGGATAGTGCCACACCTTTAAACCTGTAAACAGACTTTGAATTGGTCACAGTGAGTGATGTGATTATAAGTTCTGCATCCATAAAGTCAAATGCAATTGTTGAAGATGTTTTATGGTAGCATTGCGCTTCATAAAGCTTATAACAAGTGTAACCTCTACTTTTCCACGAATTTGGAAAACTGCAAGAGTCATACCTGTTGCAAAGAAGTCGAATTCTTCATCTCCTGAAGACTACAGATCTATTAGGATCTTCTTGTCGTCTTTGTCCGAGGTTTTTGAAAAGTTGTTAGCAAATCAAATTCAGAATTATCTTTGTGCTAACTCACTACTATACTCGTTTCAGTCTGGGTTCCGAGCTATGGTAAATAGAATGAATGAGGTCAGGCAGGTCTTTGACAAACGACTTGTAACTCTTCTTTGTTTATTGGAATTTTCAAAGGCTTTTGACAGGGTAAGCCCCAAGATTCTCTTCTGCAAACTATATACTCTGTTTGGCTTCAGTAAAAGGGCTGTTAAGCTCATTAAAAGCGATCTCTCTCTGACCGACCTCAAAGAGTTATCGTTGGTGATAGGGAATCTACACTCAAATTCCTTTTACAAGGATTACCTCAAGGATCGATATTAGGTCCTATCTTGTTTTGTATCTTTATAAACGACTTTTTGTTTCGTTGACTTAACCTTGAAAATTAAAGAAGATTTGAATGCAATACATAAGTGGTCTACTGTCAATGAATGAATGAATGAACTTAATCCTCAATAATATATGAATGCAAGAAACTGTATGTTCCTCCATAACATTAAACAAAATAAATTTCCAGCTTACTTGTCTAATAAACTGCAATTCGCTCGCTCTTTGCGAATTTGATAATTCCTCGTTTCACATACTTGAGTTCTTCCCGGCTCTTCTTGGATAATGCAACAAGAATGTGGAAATCACTTCCCGTACGCATGAAATGTATATCGAAGACCGCTATCTTTAATCATTTTTCCCAACATCAGAATTTGAAATTAAAAGTTAAATTAAAATGAGACATCTGTCTCAACTCTGATGGCAAGATCAACGCTACGGCTTGAAAAGTCTTCGAGTCCAAGCTCGAGGTAAAACTGGTTGAGGAACAACCTGATGCCGTGCCGTGCTCAGCTGGAAAGGGACTCCAATCATCTGGGTATACGAAACTGGAGGCGCCTACCTCAAGACTGTTCTATTTGGAGAGTCATGTTGTCTATGGCTCAGGTCTGGTCAGGTTCACCCGGACTGAAGATTAGATAAACGGTAAACAACCGTCACTAGTACAATAAATCTGTTGAAAGCACATAGCAGGAGGTAGTCCACGTTATCGAAATATGATTACCGAAGAAGATGTTCCGCAGCACCAAATTAGCTATTTATATTGCGGCTTAAGCCCGTCTTCAATCCGGATTGTGTGCCATATAAACACAAGTGGGATTCAAATAGGATTCACTCCATCCGAACACAAAATTTTGTGGCATCGAACGGAGTTTTTGCGTATGAACGCGGATTGATATATTGAGAGAGAGAGAGGCAAAGAAATTTTTAGTCATTTCGTGTTGGTATTTTAAACGTGCAAAACAAAAACCGCAGAATATGGTGAGTGGAAATATTTGGATGCACAAAGAAACAAAAATAATGCGAAAAAGTGAAAATTCATACACGAAAAAAAAAACGATCACACCAAATCCCCTTTCGATCCGATACAGCATAAACCTTGATTGAATCTCAATCCTATTCGAATCCGATCTCTCAATCCGGTCATATGAGCCCAGTAAAATACACCTTTTACAGATTATACCGAAAAAGGAAAACCATAATAACAGATTGAACAGAATCTTGAAATCTTACATGCAAAAAAAAAGCTCGCTAAGAGAGACCACAACTGAAAGCACCTTGAAAGGTGTAGTTATCGCACGATCTTGTAGGCTTTTAAGTCTGCTGATGATGAAATTAGCTCGGCTGAAACTATTGAAATGTTAAGACAAATGCGATCTTCGGAAGAAATTTCAACTGGTGCTATTCACAAAAAAGAACAAAATGCCGGGATGCATCCTAACTTGAAAATCTTTCTCATTCCCTCAACTCGACTGAAATAACGTACCTTGGCTTCAATTCGACTCCAAAGTTTTATGGAAAAAGCATGTAGACGAAGAAGAAAGGTCTCAATAGTTTCTGTTCTGTAAGAGGATATTCGAAAAAGATTCGGATTCATCCTTTTTACGGAATCCTCGTAGATGAATTTGACAAGCTTAAAGAGTAATTCACAAGAGGTATTTTCATCGTTTTTAAGATAACCATTTGGCGGATAATATGGCCACTGTTAAACTGTTCAAATCACTTAAAACAAAATCAAAAGTATGCCAAATACAGTTTATGTTCTTGAAGTGCAGAGAAGAGCTTTCCTCTCGTCCTTGGGAACAGTTGTCGGTAACAGAAGATAGCACTTCTTCCACTCTACAATGGCATCATAACAAGTTTCTTCACAATCGATCATAGGTCACAGATATTTATTCTTTTCACTCACGGAAAGCCTAAAAAAACGGGCAAATGCGAGTCGGACTTGCGCAACGAAGGTTCCGTACAAATTTGAAGGTATGTAAATAGTTCGCCCATCACGGAAATCGGCTATCGAAGATTGTTCCCGCTTAAATTGTATGAAATACCCTTGAGTTTTTGATTCGCCTTGCAGTTATCAAAATATATGGCATAAGCAACCGTTTCTTTTGACTGCGTCGATTTCTAAGCATGATTTCTTTCAGATTTAAAAGACCGCACCATTGATCCTATAATGGTTCCGTTTTTGAGGTGCGTTTGGTTGCCTATAAAATGCAACTCTAAAATCCAAAATACTTTACAGAATCACGATATTTGTGTTTGATGATCCTTAATATTTGGATTTCATCTACGGTTTATCTGCGACATACCCGTTCTAGTTATCAGCCTTCGTCTGTTTATTCTATTCGATTCATTACAATCCAAATGATTGTATCATTAAAGTCTAGTGATCTACAAAGATTCAGCAAGAAAAAATAGCTTCACTTTCAGACCTTTGTCAGCAATCGAATCTGCCTCTCAATTTTCCGTTCCCCAGCGACTCTTTTGAAGATGGTTCTGGTCTGATTTGTATCAGCAGCCAAAGAAAATATATCCTCATTTTCCCGAGGCAGTCCCTCCCTGTATGATTTACTTGGATTCGGGTGTAATCCTTTTTTATTAGACCTTGAAAAGGTGGGTCCTGATTTCTCTATTAAGAACAGTCAATTTGTTAAAGCCTTGAATGATGCTATTTTTTATCACTATTATTCCTTCATCTGCCCATGAATTCTTGACATTTAAAGAGTGCTCCTTTTGCATCGATTTGGCTCTTTCTAAGCAAGGCTCTAGACAATCCCAAATATCGTGGTTTTTGTTTCGATTTTCTTATCTACTTTTGTTTGATTATTTATTAATCTTCTTCGCCGCTTCAATAAAAAAAGAGGAGATGGTGTTGTTGGGTGATCGCCTCTTCCAGGATCGCTTCCGTGAAATTGACTAACAAACTGTTGTCAACCTTTTTATCGTTCCTGATATGGAATGTAGCACTTCAACCCCTTTCACACGCTCAGGATGTCTACAGTCCTCTACTGCAATCTTCATAGTCTTTGTTTGACTTTCCAGCAAACGCTCAAATATCCGCAAACAAACAAAAGCTCTCAATGATCTTTATGAAGATGCAAAAGTTAGCCAGCAATTTTTCCTGTCTGCCCAAACTTGGCAGGAAAAAGCATTTATAAAATTTTATACCTCACCTTGCATCACCAGTTTGAGACACTCAAACATGCGAAAAGAACGATTCCGATTTATAAAATCAAACATCTCTCAGCCTCCGTCTCAACAAAAATGTGTCCCAATTCTAGTCATTCCTCATTCCATTTTTTAACACACATAAGTTGCCCGCCCGATGTCTTATCGTTTTCTTTTCTAGCTCATTGCTGATATCACTCATCATTTCAAAATTACCACTCACGATCCTTAGGCTATCTTCCAAAAACCCATCCCATTTGATCCTAGGGGACGCTGCTTTACTATGGCAAGACCTAGGTTCTTAGCATCAAAGTTCAAGTCCTTTCACTTGAGGTTCCGTCTTCCATTGGACGCACAAAGAAACGAGAAAGAAGAACTGCCAAACTGAATCCTCTTTCGATCTTTCAATCCGGTACAACATAAACCTCGATTAAATCCTAACCCTCTTTGAATTCGATCCAGTCATATAAACATTATGCGTATGTTACTCCCACAAAAAAATTTGCTAAAATGTGATTCCTCCCCTAGTCGCTTTTCAGGATGAATATGCTGAGGTATAAGACTATGCGCCAAGTCTCTTTTGATAAATTGAATTGAATTCAAACGACTGCACGACTTGATGGCAGTTAAGGAAGCGCTCCTGCTTCGAATAGAAGGAAACAATCTTTGCTTTTTACACACGTCAGTGTGGGGCAATTACTCAATGCCACTTTTCAAAGAAGAACAACATCTAATGACATAATTAACTTTTGATGAGATCCTGGATCAAGAAACTGACCTCTCGGAGGCCTCGGTGGAACGACGATTGCTTTTTCGTAGAAAATGACTTTTCACCGACATACAATTCGCCAGAAATTCAGTGTACTAGGAATTTTTTAATATCGACAGTGTCCGATCTCCTGACGGACTGCTTCACGTGATCTTCGATTGAGTGAGTGAAATATGCCTGCTATGACTCAGAGTCGCAAAAAATCGTGCTCAAGATTTCAAGTCCGGTTGTGTGCCAAGAATCTGTAATCAAAAATCTCAGACAGTCTGTTTCGCTAGCTTTGTTTCTTGTTATTTTTGCCACTTTTTGCGTCTAATTTAAAAAGAAAAAAAAAAACTTCTGCTATTTGTCGTCATGTGACGCGCTGTCTCATCGTTTCGAGCCTCTCTCTTGAATACCATGATGGGTATTTGGCGCTTGAAAGTCTGTCGTAACGTATTCAGATTCAATTGAAAAAGTATCTTTGGAGCACATGCGGGATTGATAGGCTGCCTCTTTGTCGGATGAATGACATTTTTATTAAAAGACAAATTGCTTTGCTTTCTAGGAACGCATTGCATGTCCCCATTCAGATGTCTGCGACTAGAGTTCTTTTGCATTCCGTCTAGAGGAGGTGACTCTCAGTGCACTATTTCAACGCCGCCATTTGGCAGGTGATTAATGAGTTTATCCACTCAGGAAATCGTTACCGCGTGAATGAATATTGGAAGTTGTTGCTTAAGAAGAATTAATGCATGATGGATGGTGAAAGGTGTCCTTTCAATAACTTTTTTATTTTCAGCCCATCAAATTTATCTTTGGAATTAAGGACAAGACGCTCTTTTTAATCGAAGCGACATCCCTTACCACTGCCTCGCCCTTCCAAAAGTCATTCAACACCAATTTGTTGACATGATTTCCATCGACGGTGGTAGCAAAGGCTTGGATGACAATGGTGAAATCGACTTCGGGTAGAGTTGAGGTGACCGGATCTTCTGGGAACCAAACACGATGCAGTTTATACTCGCCCTTAAAAAAAATTGTAAGCTCAGTTCAACTCGTTTGTAGGCAGTATTTTTTTATACCTTTTGAATTGGACAGGACTCTGGAAGATTGCCAAATTCCTTCAAATACGCGAACGCAATCATGCCCATTGGAGAAGCCCCCTTCCATGCGAGTAGGTTGCACAAGTTGTATGTTGCGTTGAAGTTGAAGTAATGAGACGAATCCTTTTTCCCAACGATTTGTCCCTCGAAGTGTACATCGACAGTTTTGATCTCATCGAGAACTTTGACTGTAATGTTGACATAAGGAACCTTCTCGTCCATCGCGAAGGAGTAATTCAGCACAACATTGTCGCTCCAGAGTTTGTATTCTGTCGGCATATAACGAAGAACTTTCTAACCAAATGGATGCACGTTGTAAATAACAAGGAGATGGATTAAAATTCAAACTTACTTCGGTTGCTCCTAGGACTACACAAAAAGCCAATACAATGGAACACAGCACAGTTTTACAAAGCATCGTTCTTAAGATCGTTGAGCGATCAGTTTCACTTTGAAGTCAAAGCGCAAAACGATCGTGCTTAAATATTTATTTTATAATTGTGATGGCTTGATCGATGCAGATATGCAGAGGGTTCCGCATCAGCGACGGTCATTATACAGTCCACTGATCATGTTATCGGAGATCGTTTACAATTACAATGGCACTTGTATCTTCTATCAGTTGATTGGAAAGCTGGCCCAATTTGAATATTCATTTTGAAATTTGGTAGCAATGAGGTTACATGTAATCTTTTTACTGGGAGCTCTTCTATCTGCTCAGATCGTCCATGGATGGGTAAGGACACACACTCTTCCTTATGTTATTGATCATAATTCAATTTAATTGCAGCGATCATTTAAATTGTTGTTCACGAGTTTCCCCTTTGAGGTCAACAGGGACTTTCTCGAGGCGAAACTGGAGATTTTGAACAACACTGGCGAAACAACAATCAATTGTCACATGAATGTTCTCGAACAAATGGATGATGTTAGTCTGATGTACAGTATATCTCTGGAGATATCTGAGGAAAATTTCACGGTTTTACTTAATCGCACAGTGAATTTTTGTAAATTTTTACTTTCCAAGTCAGGCGAACCAATTTTAAGGGTAGTCTACGAAGATATGCTGAAACATGGCAACTTTTTCAAGAGCTGTCCGATTAAGAAGGGAATTTATTATGTGCACGATTTTAGGATTGATGAGGAAATGTTACCGAGCTATGTGCCAGAGACGAGCTTAGTAGTGGAAATATTGTTAAATTTACCAAACAAGTTGCCGCCAATTTTCCATGGAAAGTTACATGGAAGGATTGACAAGTCGAAGGGATTTAATAATTTAAAAATTTTCAGCTTGGGATGAGTTGAATAGTTTTTATGCTTTTTATCGTTAAAAGTAAAAATAAAGTTTACTGTTGCGGTCGTTGAAATTTGTTTTATATTTTTGATTAGCATCTAGAGGACGACGTTTTTACAAGATTGTTTTTCCCGGAAAGTGAATTGTTGAGAGGCTTTCCGTCAAGACTTAGTTGTACAGGTCTACTAAATGTGAAGTGTGAAAACGATGAGACAAATATAGTTACAATTTAAAATATAAATACTTTAAAACATTGCAATAAAAACGAGACACAAATTTCAGGTATCTTCAATAAAAAATAACCGGCCGAGTGCAAGTCGGACTCGCGCTCCGATGGTTCTGTACAAATTTGTTAGTATGTAAATAGTTCGTTCCTCAAGGAAAACGAGTCTCGAAGAGTTTTCCAGCTCCAACCTAAATGTTTAGATTATCCTGCGAATATCAAAATATGCGGCGTTAATAACCGTATCTTTAGACTGCTTCGATTTAGATGTTTGATTTCCTACAGCTTTTAAGGACCGTATTCATAAGCATTTGGTATTTATTTCAACTTGATACCTCCATCCGTTTTGAGAAATAAAAGTGGTGACAACAGACGGACTGCAGAGTGAAACTATAATAGTTACGCTTTTCCATTTGAGGCACGGAACCTTAAAAAAATTTGCATAATATCAGTATCGCTACGGAAGACTCAGTTATTTCGTCCTTAGTGGGCAGAGCTGTTATAGAATGTAATATTATGAGATTGCATTCAATGCGGTTGAAGTCTTTTCTTGAATTCAAAACATATTGAGCTGAATTTAGATTTTTATTTATTAATTTTTTACTATTTTGAGGGATTCTTATTGTTTTAAATTATTGGGGTTACGTAAGAGGGCATTAAATGCTTTTAAACTTTTTAATGAAAGGCTACACTAAAATAAATCATATGATTTCAAATGTTTCCACAAATATTGTCAAATCAAATCAAACTACTTGGTAAGTATTTTATTTTTCACTGTGTAATTATTGCACAATTAACAAAAATGCAATTTATCTTTCCTCGATCTGGATGGAAAAGGCTTTTCTTTTTGTATGTGGATTTCTGAATTAGTCCAATAGTTGGCAAGCCTGGCAGGTTTCCATTTCGCTGAGGTATAAAAAATTGCATTTCTCTGTGATTTTATTCCGTGATATCGCAGTCTTTTGATTGATTTTTCAAAAAGACGAACTGACTGCAATGCAACACTTTAACTTCAAAGATGCATTTTCAATTCATTTCGAAGTCAATGAATCATTTAAAGCAGTCAAATGACTTGAATCCAAAAGAATGCAAACAATTTTCTTGAAAGTCTTTTGAAGTCAGTCACATTCTTTTGATTTCAGTGATTTGATTTTAATGAAATTTTTTGACTACTTTGAAGGGTTTTGACTGCTTCCAAATATTACTTTTAAAGCCACGATAAGCTTTTAAGATCAACGTTATTAGAGAAAAAATGTTTGAGGCGTTTTAATATAATTCCAACTTTTCTCTTAAGGATGTTCGATTTTTTGTCTTTCAATGTCATAAACCAGGAATTCCTATTTCTAACTGTAGATGATTTTTTCCGACTTAATTTCCTGCCCAAATTTTGCGAATTTTTCTTTGGTTTCATGTCTTCACTTTAACCCAGTTTTGTGGGTTTTATTTTTGTGATTTTTAGTTCACTAAACAATTTTTTATATCGCGGAAATATTGTTATTATTAATTGACGAGAACATAAAATATATGTTGGTATCCCTTCTGGATTATTATCGATATACGTACTTCAGTTTTCTTTTTCTTTTAGACGCCAATGTAAAATTTATAAATTTAGTAATGTCTTTTTGAGAGGATGGTGTTGAGCTATAGTTGTATTGGTGTATACTGAGATTGATTTCGCTTTCCGACCCGTTGATTCGTTGCCTATAATTCCAACATGTCCTGGGATCCAGATCAGCAGTTCCTTGTGGTATCAAATTATCTCGAATTTTGTTGTTTTAAGGCGTTCGGTGTTTAGCTTTCTTTAGCGGCTAGCGTTGATAGGCTATCAGTAAAGATGACGGCTTGTTCGTTCGTTGTTAACGCTATGTTTGTCGCTTTGAGTATAGCTAAAGCATCCGCAGAGAAGACGAAAATGTGATGTTGGGTGGCAGAAGAAGTTGATCATTTATGTCAATTATTGCAAAACCGATTCCATCACGGTTTTTGGAACCGTCGGTGTAAAGGATGTTCCAAAGATTTTTGGTATATCTGCTCAGAAGATTCAGGGACAGTTGGGTGTATTTTTCCTTGGAATATTCTCATAGGTATGCTTTTAACAGTGGTGTCGATATTGATAACTTCCTTGAAGGATAGAGCGAGATTTAATATTGACGGTTGTTTAGGATTCTTCCGGCGTCACAAATTTTTAGCTGCGTCTTTGTGGATGGAAAAACAATAAGATTCGCAAAGTTTTGAAAGAAGCCGAGATGTCAGTATTTCACATCTATTTTCGATTAAATAATTTCCACCTTTAGTCATCACATTTTCAATTGAAGGAGTTTGAAACGCTTTTAAACTTGCCCTGATTGCCGCCTGGTAGGTCGGGTGTAAGGATCTTAAATTTATGGCGGAAATAAATTTAACGCTTCCCACCCTTTTTAATAAGCTAAATACTTGTTTCAAGTCATGGAGTCAAGTGAGATGATAACGCAGAATATGGAACATTTTTGAAAACCAAATATTAATTGAATACTTAAAAAAACTACGGATTTGAAACATTTTTTGAACCGTTAATGAGAGTTTAAATTGTGGTCTAAGTTGAACTAATGTTGAACAATTTTTCGATTTTGCAGTGCTTACTTATTTTAACTCAAAGTAAAGAGTAAACTATGAAATGGTTACACGAACAGGATTAGTAAAACGTCAGTTAATATTCTCACTGCGAAACTAGACATAAAGGATATAATGAGGAAAATTGTTGTTTTTATTTTTAGGAATGTTTATTACAAATATCCGGAGTTCTTTTTTTGTTTTTTTTTTTTAAGTCAAACCCCTGTCCAAGTGGCGGATACTGCGGTATGAAGGAATATACCTGTTGTAGCTTGAGGAGCTTGTTTAGGCTAACAGACGGAATATTTTTAGCATGGGATTGTCTAATGTCTAATGCGTTTTCATTTGAGGAAATCTTTTTAACCAAATTAGAGCTGGACATTCACAAAGAATGTGTACAGCCGTTTCGTCGTTTTCTAAACACAGTCGACATTCGGTGGTTATACTGAGTTTTAATTTGGTGACATGTGAGCTTAAGCGGCAACGCCCGGAGAGGAAGCTCTCAAGCTTTCTAATGTTCCCTTTGTTGAGTTTAAGTAATTTAAATTGTCTGAGTCCAGACCTGTTAAATCTAAGTACAAGTACAAGTACAAATACCATTCCCCGTACTTTCGTTTTTTATAAGTACAATTACAGTTCCTTGGTACTTATACTTAAAGAAATCAATTACCAGTGCAAGTAATCATAAATGTACTTGTAATTTCTTTTGCAATTCCAAAATTACTTTAAAATTGTTCTTCAATTCCTCAAGTCCTCTACAATTCCTTTGGTACTCTACAATTCCTTTCAATTATTTATTATTCCTATTTGTTAATTTGGATTCCTTTTAATAAAACCAAAATTGTCACACAATGACTTACAGTATTTGCATGAATATTGTTATCTAATGGAGCCAATATCAAAAACGCTGAACTTTCTTCAACGAGAGAGAAATCATTTGTACGGCTACTTCTTGCCTTCTCGTGTAACTTTGAGGACAAAACTTCGAAAAGTTATTTTATCTGAAAAGTTGAAGATGCTAAGAAGTATAGCTACACAATTTGAAGAGAGCCTAGTGCAACGTTTTTGATCCTTTTATTTTATGGAACCAGTATCAAATGATGCGATCGTAGCTGCAGTTCTTTGTCCGTCAATAAAAAAAAGTGGTTGAATAGTTTGAGCAAAGAAAACCAGCATTGCTGCCATGAAGAGGTTAATAGATTAGTAATTAAATATGCAAAGGATCTACTTGAATTGGAGGGTGACACTTGGCAGACAAATGAAATAATGCCTAAGGAGGAGTAATTTTTTGACTTTGACTGTTTGGGTTAATTTTTTTTTTCGTAAATAATTTATGCAAGTTTCTGCAATAATTCTTGTAACAGATACAGAGGCAACTTCACCTGCTGATAAACCAAAAAAGGTTTCGGAAGTGCAATGTTGTACGCCCTTGTTGCAAATTAAAAATCAATTTGCAGCTTACATGAGCGACTGCAACACGGAAATGGTCATGCTGAATAAACACTCATTGATGAAAAAGGTATTTATTAAATTAAATACACCTTTAGCTTCATCAGCACCAGTAGAGCGACTTTTTTCATTCGCAGGGCTGGTTAATGTTCCAAGGCTTCCAATCCTTGCTGGATACAACGTTTAAGAAGCTAGATTTGATGAAGTCCAATCAAAATAGGCTTTGAATTTCTAGAATTCCCATGATCTGTATGTACACATTGTTGATTACTTCCTTCATTTCATTTCAGCATTTGAGTTATATAAGAACTTACCTTAACTTACCTAAACTTTTCAAATATAAAATTGTTATAAGTTTCTACTTACAATTAAAAGTAATTTAAAGGAATTGTAGAGAACTTGAGGAATTGAAAAACAATTTTTAAGTACTTTTGGTATTGCAAAAGAAATTACAAGTACATTTATGACTACTTGCACTGGTAATTGATTTCTTTAAGTATAAGTACCAAGGAACTGTAATTGTACTTATAAAAAACGAAAGTACGGGGAATGGTATTTGTACTTGTTCTTCAGTCCAAAAATACTTCATTATCTCACAGGTCTGTCTGAGTCCCGGTAGATTTCTCTAGTGGGCAATGCGTAGCTTGCTTTCCCACTTTTGGGCCAGAGCTGTGGCTGTAGTCTTGCTTACGCCACAGAAAGATTCCGGACCAGGGAACGCGTTTTATGAACCAGCTCTGGCTTGAACCCATCCAAACCTAACTTTATAACGTTGGGTAAGGGATTGTGAAAATGATTGATTGATTGATGATTGATGAAAATGCCTTGAGCGCTGCTTGGCTGTCTGAGTAAATTAGGACCCTGGTCCCTTTTTGGCCTTTGGCAAGGTTTTCTTTGGCACTGGATTCGATGGCTTGTAGCTCAGCCTCGAAAACATGTTTTCCCATGGGTAAAGAGATTTTTGTGTTGGGTCCATTTTGAGCCATCAGTATACCAAATTATGTTTCTAGGGTCGGGGATAGATGTGTTGCTCGCCGTACATTAAATTCCTCTGTTCTATCTTCTCAACTTTCAATTTATCACCAATGATCCTAATCCACTCGATTTTCATGTGCATTGTAATTTACTTTTGATTGAACTCCAAATCTGGATCGAGTATCTCTCGACTAAACTAAAACGAAACCACCAGTGGTCTCTTCGAGAACCGATTAGACGCAGTAATATTTGATCCCCTCATACAATCTTCCAATACCGCTTAACCTACCTTTTGGCTGTTAAACTTAATTTGATTGCTATCGTAATTCCTCAATCGACCCTCTTGTCCTTGGCCCGCTCAGCCGGCTCAACGTTAAGTACACATAAATGTTCAATGCTCTCACATCTATCTCTTTTGCTCGGCCTTCCGGCCAATCGACATTTCGCTTCTCAAGCTTCATTGATTCCAAAAATATATTGGACACATAATGTTACCAGAACTCTACTTCTCGAACTATCCTTCACCGGTACTCCTGCTGTTGCATACGACTATATCCAGGATACATCTCTAATCCCAAGCTATTTATGGAGAGCACGGAGGCAAAAAAAAAAAAAATAGCAGAAAAAAACTGGGGGAAAAAAAGCAAAAGAATGGTCTCCGTATGTGGATTTATCTTAAATAGCCTTAAGGTAACTTATTGCAGCAGTATGTCCTCTGCTTGCCACTTGTGACGTTTTGTTCCTTGATGCCGACGACGGCGACGCGCCAGAAGCAGGCGTCTTGTCTTGTTCTTTTGCAATGTTGCATAAAGAGATTTGGGGACAAATGTCGGAGTGAGGAATTGAACGGATTATCTTACCTTTTTGTGTGCATGTGTGTGCGCATTGTATCGAAATTTTGAGAAAAGAATCTCCATTTTGTTATTCCATTATCGAGTGATGTGCTTAAACTTCTATTTTTTTTTTTAAAAAAACTCTCTTTTTAAGGGTAGGTATTGGTTTTGTAAATGTTTTAAGATTTTATGTTTTCGTTTGTTGGCTTAAATCTGAACGCTGGTTTTAAAAAGGAAACTTGATTTTCTTCTCTGTACGAGCAGATGAGGCTGGAACTTTTTAAAACGGCACCAACGCTTGGGAACCAGCAAGTTGCCGTTTTTGATAAACCAACATCACTTGAATCTCGGGTTCAATAACTAAATACAATTAAAGCGAGACGGGACCACAACTTCACATATAATATAGGAAGAATGTCAAAGAAGGTGCTGAAGCTTAGCAGGTTTGCAAATGGTAAATTTTGCGTCCATACCGTAAGGCGAGCACTTCAGAAAATTTTTACACTGTTTTTTATTTTCAAAAAGCAATGAATTCAAATTATGATTGCATTCATTGCTGAAATTCAGGACTTAAAATAAATAAATTGCAATTTCCATTCAATTGAACGAAATCATTCAATTCTTTTGCATTCTTTCCATTCTTTTGTAATCGGTGCATTCTTTATAAGATTTTGTCGCCATCTTAACATTATTTTGCATTCATTTTTAAGTCCGACTTAGTTTTGGTAGTTTGATTGAAATAAAATAAATACAAATGAATAAGTGAACGACCGAAGATTCGGTTTCTGTTTCGGTCAGTTTCAGTTAAGATCGGAATTCAGTCTTCATGTAATATAGCGCGCCGTTCGGCTAGAGGTTAGGTTAGGTTAAGTTACAGTGCCTCCGAAAGGCACACAGCGTTTTGGCCCATTGTGATACCACGAGAGCTATGTGGATAAATGTTTGTGAGGAAGACGGTTTTGAGAGGGTTTCCTTCTGGATGGTGTAGAAGGGGAAGGTGGAGAGAACTAGTTTGTTTCTCTAACAGTTATCTATTCTAAATAAATGGCGTTAGCAATGAAAAGACTGAATTCTTTAAACAATGTTTTTGAAAATAGTTGTATTTCTTTATAAATCTGTGAATGAAATAGGCTGTGATCAAAATGTTAAAAGCCTTTTTAGTTGCGCAGCGGTTAAATAAAAGAGCACGTTTTTTAAATCAGCTTGTCGGACGTATATAAAGAATTTAAAAGGAAAACTGAAATTGAGGTGCAATCAAAACAAATTAAATTGCAGTTAATGCAAGTATATATTATGTTTTTGAAGAAAGGTCACCAAAGATGTTGTAAAGGTTATGAGCCTTTAAATGGTTAACAATTTATGGGATTATCGCCAAGACTGTATAAAAATAAATTAAATCACGAGTAGAAGTAGTAATGGAAACGGCCCAGAATGTTAAGTCCAAGACGAAGACGTTGTGAAAAAGTTATTTTTATACCAAAAATGGTATGATTTGATTTCAATGAGGAAATGGGTCAAACGACCGACAATTTTATGCTTTTTTAGAAAGAATACTTGAGTTGAAATAAATACAATTTATATATGTATGCCATAGTAAAAAATAATTTACCTTACCATTGAGTTGCATTTCAATCAATGAAAACAGCTTACCTGAAAAATAAAGAAAAAAAAATATTATTAGACATTTGTACGAAACAAATATTAAATAAAATTAAAATTATAAAGTTAAAGTTCTTATGACAAGGTAATACAATATTATATTAAAGGAAAAGATCTGATCCTAGTGAGGGCGTTAAACATTAGAGGATTTGCCTTTTATTAGCAAATCTTCCCTCATAAAGACAAAATCTTGGAAATATCATATCACAAGAGTCTAGGGAATTTCAGGAAATTTTGCAGCAATGTGGTTTATCAAAAGTAGAAGGCGTAAAATCAAGGTTCAATACGATATGAAGGTCAGCTTCGAATCAATCAATCAAATAAATAAATTATTATAAAATAATCAAAATAAATAAATAAAACAAAAATATAAGGCATTTGTAGTAAGATTACTTTAATAGACTAAAAAATGTTGGCTGCGATGGGAAAAGTTGATGAGTTCCGAATAGCGCTCCAAATGAAAGACATTTTATAGTCGCATACTCTTAAAATAAATAAAGAAGAAATTTGAGCCGAATTAAAAGATGAATGGAGAGGACGATACTGAAAAAAGGAAGATCGGTTGATAAAATTGATGTACCTCAATCCCTAACCTCGATGGACAAGAATAATATGGTTCCTTACGTTTTGAATGATGACTTCTGTTTTATTTATTTATTGATTTATTTTTACTTCTCCACAACCAATTCTAATAATAAATTTAAAAGCGCCAGCAGAAGAGGCCAAAAGGCCAAAAGCCAAAAGGCTCATTCTTAAAAAGGAAAAGGTAGATAAAAGATTCGATTTTAAGTTTGAAAATATTTTCAAGGACCTAGTTTTGTTGACTGTGCTGTGCTGTGTTGGTGATGTACTTTTGCAAAGCTCACAATTTCAGAAGCACATATTTGGTGTTCAAGAACCAGGGTGGTTCAGATAGGAAGTATTATGTATAAATCATTTTTATAGCATTTTGAAATTTTGCCGCAATCCGCAAACATTACATGTTCCGACTACGTAATATCAAGTAGTGGCCTATGGATACAACCTTGAGGTACACCTGATTGATTTCTTTGAAACAGAACTGTAACGATCTCAATAAATCGAAGTAGTTAAAATGAGGTGTGGAATAATCTTTTGAATTCATTTCTACACATGATAGAAAACATGGTTTTTATTATTCTTTATAATTTTCAGAGAAACGATATTTTTAAATGATAAAAACCTTTTCAAGAAATCACTGAACAAGGGCATCTCCTTTAAAAATGCTCTTCTGCGACAAAACATAATAATTTTTCCCGGATTCCAAAAGCTTTGGAGTTTCTTTTTGTACTGATAGCTTTTGTACTTCTACAACTCATATGAGCCGTTAAATCCAACTCCAATGCACACTTTATCATTGTTTAGGAACTACAGCCCAGACGTTTGGTTTAGTTCGAAATTCGAAAATTGTGTCTACCAGAAATTCACCGACAAGATTGTACGCCATGATTCCGAAGGTTAAGCTGATTTAATCAAATGAAATTTCTTGCGAAACAAAGAAAATATTGAAAAGAAATGCCTCGAGCCAAATTTACGCAACACACGTCAAATTTAGAATTAGATGTTATTTCATGCATGCAACGTAACAAGACATTGCCTTTTAAATAAATGCTGCAGTTTATCCACATTAAAATTTTCAAAAATTAGTTAAGCTTGGGAATAAGTAAAAAAAAAAATGGTATAAATTTGACAAAAATCCAAATCTTTTAATATAAAAATTCAAATAATATAAAATGATAATTTAATTACAATAATGAAATGAATAACATAAATAATTTTTAACAACTTAAATTTTAAAACTAAAACTTTGAAAGTCTAAAAAATTAACTTATTACAAATATATATGAAAATACAAATTAAAAATAAAAATAAAGAATAAAAAATCAATTCAAACTGCTAAAAAAATAATACATAAGCTCAACTCATATTTTTAAAATAAAATAAATAAAAAAAATATTCAAAAAGTTGGTTTGATTTCATTAAGCCAGTTGTGGTAGTCGGGCATTTTCTTATATTAGTTTGGAGATCGAACAAAAACAAAAGAACTTTTAGGTCCCGATATGTTTTGAAAGGCATATAAACTCTACAGGCATATTCGGAGACGTGGTTCAACCTTCTCACGTAATACGTAAGCCCCCATATACTTTCCCTTCAGAGTACGTAACGTGATTCGTGCAGCTTAGTCTTTGGTTACTTCAGAACCACCAATTTCAATTCGCCGCATCAATAACTTCACGAGATATGACAATTGCTTAACTTTTCTTTGAATTTAATTTTAAATGATTTCTCTCTGACCACGGGGCGACTAATTGGATTTCTTCGTCATCTGCGTTTATTTGAATCTTACTATTGTTGAACATTCTGAATAGGAGAGGACCAAGAATCGACTCTAGTGGAACTCCTGCTTAAATGTTAAAAGACGACAACATCATTCCACCCACAGACACAGCCTGACTTCTTCCAGTTAGATAGATTTGGTTTAAACTTGCTAGCCAAGAATAGGTTTTTGGACTTTGGTATTCTTTTAAATTCTGCATGGAAAGTGGGCAATCTAAATTTTTTACATCCAGTGTATGCCGGATCCTTTTTAGAAATGTGTGATCGAATTGTATCATTAATCCAGACGTTACGAATTGTGATATGTTTAATTGGAACATGTACATTTAAAAGATGGTTAATCGAAGATGTCAAAAATTCTATCTGTTTGTCGACAGAGGTCTTATGATATACCGATTTCTAGTCTAAAGACAAGTGGACATCATGCATTAAGGCATTGGAATGTTGCACTAAAGTCAAAACTTGACAACTATTCTTATGGAGCAGGTTAACATTAAAATCACCAGAAATTATAATGTGATTGTACCTACATTCGACATTCTTATGACAGTCGTAACAAAACTTATCAATTTATAGCCACACTTAGCTTCAAGAAATATAACTTCAAATCAACGTCATTTTCCAATGCTGAGGAAGCGAAAGACATGCAACTTACTGTTAAGTTACTAATGGACTTATGCTGATTGTAATAAATTTCCACAATCATGTACATGCGAGTCACCAAAATCCACTTGGTCACCCGCATGGGAACTTGAAATAAATTCAACTCTTGCATCCTTCTGTTTGTGGTTTTATAATGTAACAAAATAAATTGACTTCACCTGGTTACTGCAGGAGCCACAATCGCACCACAAGTGCATCACTTCATTTTTAACCACACAAATTTTCTATAAACTTGGACAGTATAAATTTGCTTGTCCTTAGACCTGTGGTGCCTTCAGGAGCAAAAAAAACGAAAGAGAAAAATAGAAAAAAAAAACAACCAACTGTCAAGGATCAGTGTCCACTTTTAACACAAAGAACAAACACAATACAAAGCCAGGAAGCCAAAAGACTAACACGTCCTTTTCTGATGGTTACACGATGGTGGCGACCACCATCACCAGTATTCCAACACTATTCAACCGGATCACATCTCTAAGGACATTTCTCTTTTCCGACAAAGAAACAATGTTTTCCATATTCAAGTTGAAACCGAGTGTAGGTGGTCATGTGGCGGTGGTGGCCGACTGGACTGGCCCGGCCCTAACCAAACTGATATATGTCCTTTTTTAACGACGAAATAACCCTTTGTCTTTCATTTGGTGCCGAATGAGTCGAGAGTTGTTGTACGTGTCCTGTTCTACCTAATTTTTATTGTTCTTTTCAAATTTCATTTAGTTTTTTTTTCTCTCAAACTTTGATTGCTGCGAAATGTTGTCTCTTTTTTAGTTATGTTCTTTTAATTATTTAACCTTGTGTCCATTTTCTTTTGCTTGAATTAATTTTTTCTTGTTGGTTTTGTCACAAGGACTGACACTCGTGAAATGTGTCGTGAGTGGCTGAGTGGCTAGATGGAGAAATGGAAAATCAATCAGTTTGATTTGCATTTTCTCCACTCGAAAGCTTTGGGTAATAACGAAGACCAGCGTTCGCCTCCAGCACTTGTATTTTTTTTTCCTCTTGTTCTGCTTTCAAAACACTTTCACATCCTTGCTTTGCATTGGTAATTAGCAAACTCTGCATAAGTGACATGACTAGCGAGGCGAGTATCAATTTTAAATGGTTCAGTTCAACCCTTCTGCCATGCTACGAGTATGACGAGGGTCACCCTCATCCTCGTCATTGCGGGCCCGATCGACGACGACGGTCGGTAGTGGCATTTCTATGAAAGAGTTCGGAGCTCGAGGACTCTTGTGAAATGAATTGGTTTCGCTTACTTGACATTTAAAGTGCAATGCGAAAGGTGTCGAGTGATTTTAGTATTTTTTGCCACTTTTACGATGAATTTTAATTTTCTGATAATAAATGAACAAATGATTCGATGCGTACTTCAGGCTAAATGATTAACGAAACTAATGTTGAAAATAATTCATTCATAAATTGAGCTAACAGAGATTCCAGTTCATGCCTTGGATAAGTTACAGGCTGTTGTGTTTTAAAAAAAAAGATGTTTTCGAAACGAAAGTTTCTTTTATTTTTCTTCTTTTTAGGGGATTTTGACTACCCTTATAGTTTATTTTTCGCATAGCGATCAGAAGGATTAACAGAAGAGTTGCAAGATTGAGAAATCCGAATTGGCCTGAAGAATTTCGCCTTCGACTTATTTTCATTCATTTAATTCGCAGTATTTTATTTAGACACGAGTTGTATGCAAGTGCATGTTGAAGATTTTGTCATCACTCTACTGTCAGTGGTTTGTGTTTACCGCAGAGCCGATGAGAAACTTTGCCAAACTTCTATCGTTGATCGACTTCTTCATGGATAGTGCTTTTTATTTGATTCCAACGGTAAATGGTGACTGCAACCACTCTCGCTTCAACAGTAATGTAAATTGAAGCATTATATCGATCAACCAAAATTTGATGAATTTATCATCGGTTGAAAAAGATGAAAAATACCCTTTTGATAGAACCGGGAAGATTGGGCGCAGGTGTTGCGATTCTGAAAAAGAGATCAATTCAACATTCGCTCTTTTTTTATAAAGACACGTTTCGTTGAGAACTCAGGCATAGAAATAGAGAACCCAAAAGAGGATTAAAATGTTCTGTGTTTATATTCCCGAGGGTGTGGCATCGAACGATAGAAAGATTGGTTTGAATAATGATCCGGCCAACTCTTCACTATTTACTCAGACCTTCTTATTGGGGGTGATCTTAACTGTCGGCATAGAGACTGGGGTTGCTTAAGAGCAAACACTTGGGAAACCTTATAGCAAATCTTACGTCAATGTTGAATGTAACTGTCTTGTATCCAATAAGTCCCACATATGTCCCATCTTGCTCTCGTTTTCGTGCGTCTACTCTCGATCTTTTTGTAACCAATTGTCGCAAACGGAATATGTTAATGGTCTACCCTCTGATCACAACCAAATTTTACAACTTTGGTCTGGTCTACAAAAAGTATGGTATACTTATCAATTTAAGAGCGAACTGGTCAAAACTTCAATGCAAAATTTCGTGGAATAAATGCCAACCTAGATCCCATAGTAACATTAAACTTAAACTACTAAAACTATCCTTGATTCTGTCGAAATCTGTGTTCCCATAGTTCCTGTACAAAACTCTTTGATAAGGAAGTCTTACCAGAGCTTATTAGAATGAGAAATTTAACTGAAAGAAGCTGACAGAGATATCGCATAATTGAAGACTACATTCAAATAAAGTATCGCAATTAACTGATTTCGAAGTACGCCAACTCAATCAAAAGTGGAACAATAAGCTTAACGATCTTGACAAGGACGCGAAACCTTTCTGGAACTTAGTCAAATTAGTTAAAAGTAAGCATAGACTCGGTTTTAGGAAATGGCACAGCACTTGCCACCAGGTACTCAGAATATGTAATCATGTTAAAACTTCTAGTTCACAAGGGAAATCCACTGGTTTTGCTATAAGTTGGTATAGAGAAGGCTTTTGAATCTATATGGCACGACGGCTTATGTAAAATTGTGCAATGCTTTCTGTCTTCCCGTCATTTTAAAGTCCAAGTTTATAATGTTGCGTCTGATGAAATTTTCGTCCTAATGGGTGCTTCCCAAGGTGAAGTACTGTCACCAATTTTGTACAACTTGTACAGACGTGTACATTGTACATACATGATTTTCAAAACTTGCCTCAGAGTCAGGCCGCTACCTTCGCTGATGAAACAGCAATATTTGCTTCACATGACTCAACATTAAAACGAATCTAAACTAAGCGATTTAAATTTTGGAAAAACGGAAAATTAAGCTGATAAAATGCAAGCCATCTTTTTCACTCGGAAAAGAAAAGCTTGCTTTCTGCCCAGCAGGTAACTCAAGCTAAATGGGAAAAATATTTGGGAATTTTTCCTAACGCCAAATAGATATTGAAGGAACAAATTAGAAGAACAGTGAAAAAAGTCAAAATAGCAACTTATCAAATGTACATCTAGACCGAAAGTAGCCGCACAATCTCAAACGGCGCAGAGGCTGCGAAAGCAATCTAACTGAGCTCGATGTCATGCTGGAGTTCCAAGTGCCGTTTATAGAAGAGATGGCAATGGCTCGGCTCAGCACACACAACACTGGCAACGGACATACTTTCTTGCACATAAACTAGTGTTGAATAAAATACTGCGAATTGAATGAATACAAATAAGTTGCTATATAATTCTCTACCACTATTCGGGCTCAACCCATGAAGCAATAGGACCATTTCAAGCAACAAGCCAATCTTTCATAGATTACGGAATCGTTCCGCTCGCTATGCAAGGGTAGTCATAGCCCCTCGAGAGCACAAAATATACAAAACAATACCTTTTGAGGTCCAATGGATTTGTTTTTCTCTTTGCAAGTCACACAAAAATGTTCTCCATTCAAATTCTCACAATGGCCTATTAATGCCTTGGTATGTTTTTGAAATTTCTTTGAAAAACAAAACTAGCTTTAGACTTCTGTCTAACGACCATGATTTCTTTTTATGGAAATTCTCTTGCCACTTTCATCTGCAAACTTCCCTTTCAGTCTGTGAAGCGTCATCCTCTTGTAATGTGTGAGTGGCAATTAGACTTCGATGCCATTTTAATGAATACTTTTTCGACGTACCTTTTAATTCAAGTGTCTCCATTTCCCTTGCTGCTGTTGTTGTTGTTGTTACTGATGCTTGAGTTAAAGAAAAAAAGAGTAAAAATTGTCTCCCCACTTTCTGCATGCTTTTTACTTTAAATTACGACGAGATTTTCATCCTCAAGTCTATCCTTCTGACTGTATATAACGTTATTGCTGTAATATTCGCCATCTTGGCCTTTGACCGTTTTTTTTTTTCATCTGCAAAACACTTTTCAATACAGGGAGGAGAATAAGATGGACGAAAGGTAGGAAAGCAGGCAGTAAGATGTCAGAGACACTCATGTGAACACCCGCGTAGCATGCCTGCACTCTAATAGTATCCCCCTTCAATTAGGACTAGACAAGGTTTTTTCTCTTTTTTTTTCTTTTCAATGAGGATATCCTGGACAAGGAGTTGACTTTCTGTGTCTGTATATATATATAAACGATCGCTCTTTAATGAATATTAAACAAAAAAAAACCTTTTAGACTTTTGGAAAAAATAGCTTGTTTGTTGAAGAATTATGCACGTAAGTGGTTTGCACTTGGGTCAATGCCAAAAAATACGGCTTAAAGGATATGATTTGACTTGTAATTGTAATTAATTTGCGTGAGGAATACCACAATCAAGACGTCAGATATTTTTGCCCGGATTTGAACCCGGGACCTCGCACTCAGCAGTCGATGTGTTAGCCACTGAAACACGGGCACCCACAGAGCTTAAATGAACACAATTCTTTCACACCCTAAGAGGATTTTAGAGATTGACTTATGGAAGACGGCTGTAAAAGTAAATGGAGGTTTTCGACTTATCTTGGCATTGCAGACACTGCGAAACCAACTTCTGTTCAGAAGCCTTTGATCGGTCTTGGATCAGTATGAAAGGGTGGAGCGCACTGCACCAATCGGTATATGCCAATGTTTTCTGCCAAAGACCAAAGTACTGGGATGTTGATTGAGATAAAGAAGGGCTTGAATGAAAAGAAACATGGAAAAGATGAAGTTAAACATTGAAGCGGTCAAAATATCGTATTCGGGAAAAAAGAGAAGTGAAAGGCCCAAATAAACATCAAAAGAGACGCATCAGGCTATTTAATCAATTAGCTAAATACTTAATGGCTTAAAGCTGGGCAGAGTTCAACGACTTGCAGACTAACCTGAACAAGGCGTTTAACTACCATTGGCCTTCATTTCATATTTTTTTCTCGATATTTATTTATTGATTTATTAATTTGTTAATTTACTTATTGTCTTCTCATAAGGAAGTTCTTAAAATCGCGTTTGTTGAGGTGGTTTAAATTTTGTGACGAAAAAGCTGTCAAAAAAATGACAATTTCACTTCTTCAATTAAAATCAATTTAGTTTTACCATAAAAGAAGTTAAAAATCAATTAAAAATGTAGTTTGAAACTATATTAACTTATCAGTCAAAAAAATATGTATAAATATATACAAATTCCTATAATATTTTTTTTGTTCAATTTTAATTCCAAAAGTTTCATCAATAAGCCAATTGACTAAATTAGGTTAGCTATGAACTTTAAAGAGTAACTAAAAACCTTAAGCAGTGCTAAGTTGAGTTCACTTTCAAGTTTGATGTGCCCCTTTTTCTTTTTCTTGATAATCGTTCCGATGGAAATGTTTGGAAAATATAGATGGGGCAATTGAATTTGCAAAAAAAAGTATCAATAGAAATCTAAATGACACAGTTTAAACACATGGATGAAATTGCATTATTCGTATATGGAAAATCGTTCCAAGGAAGATTATAAAATCCAAAGATATAGAGGTCTTTCAAGAAAATTCCGGAGAGATAAAAAATCTCTCGAAATGGGCCTAGAAACAGCTAATCCGAAAAGGAAACTGGATTAAATGTGATCCTCTTAAAGTCATATATTTACCAGAAAGAAAAATATACTTTGTTGAGCAGTTCCCAGGAATCTCTTGACTTAAGAGACTTACTTTTGAACTCTTTCTAAAAGGAGATGAAGATAATCAAAATTTAATATTCTGAGCAATGGTTAATATCTTTCAAAGAAAATTTATCTAACAAATTTGATGAAATTACTATGGAAATAATTTTTAAAATACATTTGACAATGAGTTGGTATAAGCAGTCTTTCACAATCGAAAAAACTGTTTACGTTCTGCAAAAAAAAAGAATAGCAAAGCCTGGTCACAAATTTCCCTTTTGCTCATTTCAAAACTTTTTTACTAGAATGTGAGCACTTATAATAAAAATAATTTGTGGGTGGATATTTCGGTGATGGCTCAGCAAAAATTTTAATATCTTTCAAAGAAATTGCAGAATTTAACCGAAACAGACAAATTTTAATTCCAAATACAATCCAAGTCCAATTATAATTGGCGACCGAGCTTTTGATCGTGCTCGTAATTTAAATTATGTCACCCTGCGACTTGTTTATTTTGAGATGGGAAGTTGTTGTTATGGGCAGGCTTACTCGCTACCCAAACCAATTTTTATTTATTTGTTTAATTTCTGTTCTATTTATCAAATTATTTGTTTATTTATTTATTGATTAAATACTTTTTTTCGCTTATCAAATAAGAAGGGTTTTTTTTTTTATAATGGATACTCATTACCTAAAAATTCAACTACTTCGGATATTTCAAAAACACATTCTCAGAATATTGTGGAGGAAACGACACCTCGAAAATAGTTTTTTTTACTTTTTTGCAATTCAGGAATACTTCCTTTAAAACACCTCTACTATTATTAGTTAAAAAAATATGTTTGCTCCCGACATAATCTCCAATTATTATTATTTTATTTTATAACTTATAGATAATGACTAAAAAGGGGAAATGTTAACATTTATAACACCTTAGATAGATTTATGTTGTATCTGTTAAATTCATATATAGATAAACCTATATATACAAAAGCAGACATTGTGGCAGTTCACAGATTATAAAGAGATGTACATGCCCAAGTGTAGATGCATATTCATTCCCTTTTTTTTGTTTTTAAAAAAGAGCTAAGCAGGTAACCTCGTACATTACCGTTTGCGGCTTTCGCGTAGAAAGGTAATAAGGCGCCGTTGTTTAGGTTTGGTCTGATCGCGGAGGTAGATCGATCATTTAGTAAATTAATGGAGACAGATAAAAGTTGTCCTGTTTGAAACTAATAAAGATCTAATGAGTGCATTCGGATGCTTTTCTAAGCGTTGCAGTTTTTTTGGACTGAGATTTATTATGTATGTCATAAGAGGAATCACTTTGCAAGATTTATATGTAACTTTATTTGGGACCAATTTTTCGTTTGCTCTTCTGAATTTCCAAACAAAAAATCTTAGAATTTTCCTTTCAAAGTTTTCTAATTCTTTGGTCATTTTTGATGATATGGTGATCCAGGAACAAAAACCATATGCTAAGATGGGCCTTATAAGCATTTTGCATACGAGAAGCTTTGAAGCAGTAGACAGTGCTCTTGACCGCTGCAGTAAGGGCTTAAGCGTGGTGGTAACTGCCTTTGCCTTTCCTAAAATCTTTACGAAGTGTTAATCAGTACCCATCTTTTGCACACAAGACTAGCCATTTCTTAAACTTCTATACATCAGTCGCTCCTCGACTCTGCATTGTACTACCAATTGAACTAAGGCTTAGAACTCAACCTCTATCCTTATATCGAGAGTTCAAAAAATGGCTTTTTAAAAATGCAGAAGCCCAATATCACCATTGTGCTTAAAAAATGATTTTTAAGCAGTACATTCGACACTAGTTTTTCAAACTATGGACTTAATTTTTCTTCAATATCAGAAAAATACTATAACTCATGCTCTAGAATGTTTGCTAATATTTTTTGTTTTCTTGTAACATAAATTAATATTATTTCTTGATTTGCGCCAACCAAAATTCAACTCTAATGTATTGGATTTATATTTAATATTTATCATATAAAGGGTGATTTTTAAGCTATTATCTTTTTGGCAACACTGGTTTAAACAGCTGGCGCACGTTTCGTGTTTTGTTTCACTGTCAAACATCTTCAGTTTGGTCTATAATTTAACCATTAATCGTCGAACGACCTACCACAACGTAAAAGTTTTGGTGAATGGGCTCTTGGAAAGTTGGCCGAAGATCCACTTTTTTACCGAAAAATTGTGTTCAGCGACGAAGCTCATTTTTGGCTCAATGGGTACGTAAATAAACAGAATTGTCGATTTTGGAGTGAATATCAGCCAGAAGCATTGCAAGAGCAACAGTCATAACAGAAAAAATGACAGTTTGGTGCGGTTTATGGGCTGGTGGCATCATTGGACCGTATTTTCTTCAAACATGAAGCGAATCGTAACGTAAATGTGAATGGTGAGCGCTACCGTGAGATGATATCCAACTTTTTTTTTGCTCAAAATGCAAGAGCTTGATTTGCATGACATGTGGTTTCAACAAGACGGTGCCATATGCCACACAGCACCTGCAACAATGGACTTATTGAGAGGCGAGTTCGGTGAACATTTTATTTCACGTTCGGGACCGGTCAATTGACCGCCTAGATCGTTCGATTTAACGCTTTTAGGCTATTTTTTGTGGGGCTATGTTAAAGCTCATGTCTATACAGACAAGCCTGCTTCAATAGACGCATTGGAAGACAACATTGAAGCATATATTCGTGAGATACCGGCCGAAATGTTGGAAAGAGTATGCCAAAATTGGACTAAGCGGATGGACCATTTGAGGCGCAGTCAAGGTCAACATTTGCATGAAATAATCTTCAAACATTAAATTATATGGACCGTACTATCGATTCAAAAAAAGATTTCATGCATTTTTTTGAATTTTATGTGTTTTTTTTTTTGAAAAACTTTCCTATAGCTTTTAAAAAATCACCCTTTATTTGTATTTGTAAATACTTGTAATATATTTATATCGTATCGCAGTATTGTAAATTGTGCGTTAGCAGATCTTAAATAATGTTATTTATGCTTACGAAAAAAAATTCGGCTGAAGAAAAGATAGACCCTAGCTGTGTGACCTCAACAGGGGGACGACCAAGCTAATGCAGTCATCAGAATAAAATAATATCTTTTAACGGGGAAGCCCAGCTCTTTTCAACAAAGCAAAAATCTTCAACAGTGTTTTTAGTTTACTCTTTTAAAAAGAAACCAACAAATGGCCTGACATAATGAAGCAGGAATTCGGAATGTGCCCTGCGTGAGTAACGAAATCACAAACATTTTTTACTTTGAATCAACTACCCACTAAAAAAGCTTTTTGCGTTTGTCTTTTAAGGGGATTCCGTACCCAAAGGGTTCCAACGCAACCCAACAACTAAGGTTGTCCATACGTCCGTTTCTCACTGTATCTTCTGGAACAAAGTGGGAACATACTTGCAGAAGAAAGGAAAAATAATTTATAATTAAATTTAAAGTGGGCTCCCCATGCGAAAAATGTTTTTTTTTTTTAAATTGTGACGAAATTTAAATACTTGTACTGTGGTACGGAACCCTTCGTGTGCGAGTTGGACCCGCATTTGGCCAAAATTTCTAAGTGCGCATGGTAGTTTTCATTAATTTCATTCAAATAGGAATTAAACTGCCACAATCATCAATAAAGATAAAAAAAAAATCTTAAAACAAAAAGCAAGTCGCAGACAAATGATTGACACTATATTTTATAATATTTGTCTGGGTAAATGAACGAAGTTTATTATTTTTTTTTGTCAGAGGGACAATGTGTTCCGTTATGATATGCTTTAAGACCAAAGACCACCAAGTGTACGTAAAGCAAAGCAGTAAAAAATAGCACAAGTCCTTCGAAGGAAGGAAATCATTTCACAGCGATTGTGATCATTCCAACCTTCCGGTGGTAGGTAAGCGATGGCACGTACAACCAAACCAACCCACTCACACCCACTCGCTCAAAATTGGACACCGACCAAAGACCGAACAGGCATTAGACCACAATGACATAGATCCTGATATATCGTTTCGACTACTTAAAAATCGCCACTGCAACAAACCAGCGCGCCTAAGACGATGTGCGCTGGACACAAATTCTAAAATCCTTTTACTTCTTCATTTTTGTTTCTATGCTCGCCATGTCCATGTATGTGTTTCCTTGAGAGGGAATGCACTACCAAACCATCAGACTTGATTGTCGATGCACAGATTTCTTTTGCACAACTCCCAATAGAAGGGTAGAGTGTCGTTTTTCTGCTGCTTGTCTTCAGCCTAAAGGGAATCAATTTCCCCATACCAACAACAAAGCTGCCCGGTAAATACGACATGAACGTGGAGGCGCACATACTTACGGGTAAACCACTAATATAGGATAAAAAAAAATAAAATAAAATAAAAACGGATACAACTGACGGGAAAACACGATAAAAGTCAGGACCCAGCCGGCCTCGACGATGCATCAAAAGTATGAGCAGTTGTTTTTGTAGAAGAGCCGCCGCTCCCTATCTGCGCCTGGACACGTTTCTTGCTTACTCTTGGCTCAAACAAGACATTGGGATTATGTGTTCCTTCTTCGTCTCCGTTGTGTGTTCTTTGGCGATATCCTTTCGGGAATTTTTTTTTTTTTTGCCCTCACTCATCGCTCCACTTCCACTCCAGTGTTCTTGGTTCGCCCCTTGCAAATTCATTTAGACCAAGAAAAAGGTGCATTCAAGCGTTAAAGTAAATATCTCATCTTTTTATATTGGAATAGTTTCAAGGAAAAGATTTTCTGCAGGAAGCTGTGGGTTGAGGTAATTCTTGTCTTCTCCTTCCCGCCTTTTCATCGTCTGGTAGATCTTTTTGTCTTTGGCGAATGATGATGGTTAATGTTCTTCTGTTGTGGGTCGATTCTTTTGGGGATTTTTTTTTTATTTAAGTTTCTCTGTGTTTTGGAAAAATGAAGTCGGGTGAAAATCAGATGGATTTCGAATTTTGTATGAAGTGCACTTCTCCTCTAATAATCGGATGAGATTTAATTATTTTTTAAGCTCATAATGACACCCTTAAAAAAAATACATATTCCAACATGCGAAATAGCCGGTTGGACGGGTCTGGACGATAGACTTCTGCCAAATTTTATTCCATTTTACAGGAAAACGATATAAGGCCTAATGCATGTTGGCATTTATTTCAGCTAAGATTTTAAACCGGCTGGTCTCAACAGAGGGGTATATAAATACCCTTATAATGCCTTTTTCCAACGAATTCCAAGATTGTCTAGAGGTTTGAAACTCTCAGAAGCATTTTGATTTCGTTTGCTTTTTAGATCCAGAAATTTAATATCAACTTTTTTGCATTCGCTCAGTTCGCAGTATTTTATTTGCCATTAGCTGATATTCTATGCCATTCAAAAATGTTGGTCAAACCTTTATTTTTAGAATTGTTGCAATAACTTCATATTTTTTTTAAAGATGTTTTGTTTTCTAACTCGGTTTCAATTGTTTCATGATACATTTCGAGTGAAAGAGGGTGTTTTCATATGCGGTCACGGCAGCAAGAAGTTGTTGGACCGAAAAATTGTTTTTAGGTGCAGTGTCTTTGTCATATTTTATTTTTTATTTATTTTATAAGTACTTTGTTGTTCCCCTTCTTGCCTCTTTTAAAGCTGCACGTGCGTGAGACATTGACTCAGATAGGTTTTTCTTTGTTGATGCAGGAATGGTGTTCCAGGTCCAGATAAGTTATCTGATTTTCAAGTGACTCTGGACGCTTATTCGCAACCTTAAGTTGCATAGAGTTCTAGCAACTAGGGGCATCCGTAAGATGTATTCAGGGCTCAGAGTCCCAAGAATAGTCCCATCTTAACGTGCAGCATAAGCTTTGATTGGTCTGGCATGATAACATTGTTCCACATGTCTTGAGTTCAATTAAGATGCTCCTGAGCCCAGAGCTCAGAGTTTTTCTCCGAATCTTGTTGGAAAATCCGGCTTAAGTATTGGCTTGAGTGCTCCATATCCAGCTTTTACGAGCATTTTGCTCACTAAGCTTGACGAAATTATCCACCGAAGCCTTGAACCGAAGCCAACGACTTTGGAGCACAAAAAAAAAAACGATCTTCCGCTGGGTTCGTGGAGCTTTGCACTCCGACCTATTTTTCCTATTTTATTTACACTATATTACTTCGGTTCGTTTCGGACTGCTATCACGAGATTAATGCAATAATAATAATAAAAGACATTTTTTTGAAAAAGCATGGAAATTCTGATGAATTCCAAGAACTCTGCCCAAAAAGGGTAATAAAGGGTTTGACCGAACTTTTTCGAACGGCACTGTATGTAAAAAAAACAACTGCAACTTTTGTGTTTTTGAAAGATTTTGTCATCATTCCGCTATTAGTTTTTTGCCTGTACTGAGTGAGGAGGCAATGACGTCATTTTGAAAAGTCATAATTTTGACCGCACCTCTGGGCTGAAACTTCAAGCAATCCTTGATGAATTATAAAATGCGGGGAAAACTCCGCACTTCTGATCGAAAAACCCTCGAGTTGAAAGAAAGGCTCTACATTTTTTACTTTAGTTTTGAAATTGTTCGAAACCGAGAGACTTTTGATTATTTTAAAAAATAGTGCTGAATGCTATTCAAACTATTCAAATCATGAGATACTACTAGTGCTTATAGCACAGATAAACAGAATGCAAAGACGGTTTCAGATTGATTCAAACAGCGCGGAAGTGATTAGATGGAAGTTCCCCACGAGAAGTGATAAGTCTCTCATGAGGCAGCGGTTAATGCCTACTGGTGGCAACGCGCCGAAATAAGTCGGACTCAAGAAACATGTTTCCATGTTCATGTCTCTTGAGCGTATCCTTTCTCTGGCAGAGATAAATCCCCGACACTGCCCCATAATCGAGAACAAATACGCATTGATGTAGGAAAAGACAAATTCAATTTAATTGGTTCCCAACTACAAAGCCAAAAATCTGTTGAGGTGGTTGAGGAGCAATTGAAAACAAAAAGTCTTCTGGCCATCCAAGGCATCGAAAGCATCAAATATGAATTTTCCTCCTCCTTCCTCAGAACGACAATTTTAATGATACGTGAGAAAATGGTAACAGATAGAAAGTTCCAAACCGACGGTCTGGAACAGGGAACAGTATCGTCGCCACTACTCCTCAACATTTACAATGCTAAAGTGATCAGGGATGAACAAAATTCAAATGATTAACCATGCGTGTACATGGCTAAAAAATTAGGGAAATACAGAATGACCCACAACTAAAAATTTTAACAAACTACAGGCTCTCTGTCGAGATTGGAAGCTCAACAAAAACAGCTCTAAATGGGAACCTTAGTAATACAAAACGGTGATGGTGTTGTTGTGAAACATTTCGGTGTCCATATAATCCAATAACTCACTAAAGCTAGGAGGGCATTTTTGTTACTCAAAAGCCTTTTTTACATCCCACTTACTAAGGACCGATGAAAAGATCATCTGCTACCAAGCTTGTGAGCGCCCAATTTTGACTTATAAGAGTCCAATGTGGTTGAACATAAGCCCATCTTACACGGGAAAATATCAAGTCTTCGAACGACAATGTCTTCGAGCCTGTATGTAGAATATACAGAAGCGCCCATTACGACCTTCGGCGTTACGTCAGCAACAAGAGACTATTGGATGATTCCGGTGTGTCCAGAATAGGCAATGTTATCCTGGACCTAGTGAGGAATCATTTTGCGCGCTCGGCGGATGTTATTGAGAACCAAATTATATCGGGTTTGTTTAACCTTACCCGGGGTACTTGAAAAACGTATTGTATTGTCAAGTGGATTTTTGGACTTTTGTACCTGCAAAGCCTTATGGGTTTATCTGGAGAAGACGAAATTCCTTGCAAAAAATTACTATGCGAATCCAATAAATTAAAGATTGATTAAACTAATACAATGCAAAATGTAAATTTAAATCAGAAATTTAAACATCAAATTCAAAGTAAAACAATCAAAAACTATGCAAAAGTTTCCAAGCAAAATCGTTATCGGTACACTTATTTTTCTATAATTTACGTTAAGTAATTTGTTGGTCTTTTCGAAAATAAGGATTTATGGAGACTTTTTAATTCCATATGGGCAGCTGATTGAATATGATTCGAACTGCAACCTTAAACTTCTTTCTTTTGTTCTTTCTTCCATGCTCGTTCCAGTATTTTGGATAAGTGAATCGGCCTTCTTCTTTGTGTCTGGTGTTAACTGCTAGTTGAGACTTTAATTTATACGTGTCATCAGCATAAAACTCTGTGTTTCAATGTTCATTGCTATAAATTCACATCGTGTGTGATCTCGACCTCTTGCTATTATTTAAAAATATTCTTCTTTGAGTTTTTTGGAGCTGAGTCATATTTGATGTGTTACCCCATTCCAAAATGCCATACCGAAGATGAGATTCCATAAGTCCAAAATAGCACTGTCGTAGGAACACCACATGGACAGCAATTGCTCAGGTGGAATAGAGCATATGCTGCATTTCGTAGCTTTTTTGTCAGCTCCATGATGTGATTATTCCATTTAAGTTGGAAGTCTATGACTAGTCCCAGGTATTTGTAGGAAGAAGACACATTTTCTACAGTATCTATGCAATTATCATCGTTCCTGATGTCAATACAAGATTTGTGCAGACAATAGTGGAAGACGGTGTACCTATTCGGTTCATAAAAATGATACTTCCGCATATTTTAAGTTGCCTTACCCACATAATTAATTTTAGCAAAACGTCCTCTTCCTTCCCTGATTGCTGGAAATGGCCAAAGTTATTCCAGTACCGAAAAAATCAAACCCCTTGTTGACCACTGATTTTCAGTGTTCAGTATTTTGCCGTGCTTGTCCAAGTTTTTGGAAAAAGTTCTTGCGGGAAAGTTATCAAATTATCTGGACCAACATAACCTGTTTTCCACATGTCAGTCTGGATTTAGAGCACAGCATAGTTGTGCTACGGCTATGATTAAGGTCCTACGACCTAAATTATGTAACTGTTCTGTGCCTTTTCGACTTTTCCAAAGCTTTTGACACTCTAGATCACGGAATTCTGTGTAAAAAACTTGGTTTTTAGTTTGGAATGAGCGACAGATTGATACAGCTGGTAATGAATTATCTAAGTAACCGGAGTCAAAGAGTTGTGGTAGGTGACAAGTACTCGCAATCTAAGGAATTATTGATGGGAGTTCCCCAAGGATCTATTTTGGGCCCACTCCTTTTTTGCCTTTTTATAAATGACTTGCCGAAAGTGTGCTCTGACGTATCGATGCATCTTTATGCAGACGATGCACAAGTCTATCTCTCGAGACCTATTGGACTTGTGGAGGATCTTGTCTCTAGATTTAATGAGGACTTATCCAAAATAGTGAATTGGTCAAATTGCAATAATATTTTTCTAAATCCCACAAAATGCCAGTTAGTTCTTATATCGAAAAAACTATATAAAACCGAACAAATCCCACAAATTTTCCTAAATTCCACAAGACTTCAGTTTGTGGAAACTGTTACAAACTTGGGATTCAAAATAAATCGATCACTCTCCGCTATGGACCATATTAACCATGTTATTGCGCGAATATACGGAGGACTACGCAAACTTTGCTGTTGCTACAAAGCTAAAATTAGTAAAAACTTTATTAGTACCGATAATTGAATATGCCATAGTTTTATACTGCAAACTCTATTCGCTCACTATGGACAGATTGCAAGTTGCCTTTAATGATATGGTCAGATATATATATCTGGACTTCGTAGATTTGACCATATATCCCGCTACCACAAACTCATCCTTGGCTGCACGCTTCAGGAGTTCTGGAACATAAGGTGTTGCATGTTCATGCACAAAATAATACAGACACCAAAACCAACTTATGTATTCGGTAAACTACAATTCGTACAATCACCCAGAACACCTAATCTGATCGTTCCTCAATGCAATTAGTTACAGCCTGCCCGCCTATTCTTTGTCCACTGTACCAGACTTTGGAATTCGTTGCCGAGAGCCGTTTAACTAATAAATGGAGCCAGCCAATTTTAAAATGCAATTTACGTCCACTTTAATAGAATATAGAATATGCATATCATGTCTTTCACTTGCTTCCTTATCATTCCCCTATCCTTTTACTGTTTTTTCTTCAACATTTTTACGAGTATCTACTTAATTATTTCAATTTTGTATTGATTACTAATTAAGTTTATTAGCTCAACTCTGTATTTTTTTGTTTAGTATAATTATTAATTTGGAAACTTTCCTTTATTATATCCATTAAGAACTATACTAAAAAAGACTAAGTCTTACTTGTACCCCCATGAATTAAATAAATTTGAAATTTAAATTTAAATTGATTTAAATAGTTGTCGTGAACTTTTATTTTAATCATCCCTCTTGACATATGTGGTGGTCCTATGAGCATTACCATGACACCTTGACAGCTCCTGCATCATCTTCCCTGTTTCTTTGATATTTCTGTGGCTGGCTATTGTCACTGTATATGCACATGCATATCCTGTTGTGCGCTTAAGAACTATTTGAAGATCGTTGACGTATATAATAATAAGAAGAGGTCCTAATATGGATCCCTGTGGGACTCCGAATAAAACGTTCTCTTTATCACTTTGCTGTGCTTGTATCTCAACTTTATATTTTCGCTATCTTAAATAACTCTCAAACCATGTGAGAATGGAACCCCTTATTCCAATTTTCTCTAGTTGTTTACAGAATTTTTTTGTGACACAATGTTTCAATACTGCCTGAGGCGTTCTTGTATCTGGTTGCACACGGCTATATGTATCGGACTCGTGTTTTCTACCTTTCCATATATCATGCTGCTAGAAGGACTAAGGACAGAAGACCCCTACAGGTGCCTGCCTGTTCGGGAGACGTGGCCAATGTCCGGACATACTGCTTGAGCGTACGTGAACGAGTAACAAGTGTCACCACTTCAGAAGAAATAAAAAAAAAATACTGGTGGCTTGATTGGGTTGAAGCTAGATGAGTATTAGTTTTTTTTTTTATTATTGTAGATAGTTTTTAAATAAAAAAATAATGTTAAGAGATTTTTCTTTCACGTTTTTGTTTCTCTTAAATAAAATTATTATAAATTACGTTTGAATCCATTTATTTTTATATCGGGCTGCTTTTTAGCTGCTTTCAAAGAGCCTAAAAGTGTAGTTGCTTTATCACAGTTGGCTTTCAAGGTATAAGTCTTAAGGTGTCATTCGTTGACCATAAAGAGCAAAAGAAAAAAAAAAACTATGAATGCACGATCGCAGCAATTTTTTTCCGTCGTCGGTGACGCTCAATCATCAAACACTTTTTTTTAATTGACAGTTCAATCCACATTCGCCTTAAATAAAAAAGCCAACTTTAAAAAGGCTGAATTCGCATCAATTTACATCATCTACCCAACGATGGACCCGCAAAAAAATAAAATGGGTTCGCCAGACGATTTTCCAACCAGAAATATAAATGTTTTACTAAACCGTCGTTATATTTTGACATCGCGCTTCAATTTATATCACACCATCAGCAGACTTGTGCCGATGTAAATGGCAAAATATCAACGAATATCCTGGAAACTTTTATTTCATCCATATCCATTCAGTTCCTGTATCAGAAACATTTAAAAGCATTGCGACAATCCCAAGAGGGATGAGACATAAAATGCAGGAACAGCGAAAACCATAGTGAGATATGTTTTTTTTTTTGCTGTTTTTCGTCCTTTTTTTCCGAAGCCGAGGAGATCGTTTTTTTCCGCATAGCTGAGAGTCAATAAAAAAGAAACGAATAACTCTCAGCTGGTCTCCATTTTTAACTTAATTGCGAAAAAGTTTCAAGTTTTTTGATCCCAGTTCCCAGTTTTTTGTTTTTCTGTTTTTTTTTGTTGCACGGTGACATGTGTGATTGCGCCGCCATCAGAATTTGCAGTCCTTTTTGTTTTTTGTTCAGACTGAAATGCATGCCCACAACATGCTCTTCCAATCGCCAGAAAAAGTTCATGCAACTCTCTATAGGAACGTGATTAATGGTCTTTAATTATGTCAAAAAAAAAACCTCTCACAATGCTTTTCTGGAGTCATAAATTTAGCTTTCCTGCAACCAATAATATGTCCTGTCGGAAAATACACGTATTTCGTCTCAATCAATTGCAATTCATGCACCTGACCTTATGGGGCAGTTCGATGCAATCCTTGGGCCTTGGTAATAAATTTCAATTTCGCAACTCCAAAGGACATTGCGAGATCTAAATTGCGATTCCTACGAAAGTTTAGCAGAGTTTTTGTTTCGTGTATGGTCTTCTTATTGATTTATGTGGACTGGTGTCGCCTCGCCACAAGGGTGAATATAATCAACTAAGACAACAAAATCCAATCCTGGTGTGTTGGCCTCAAGGCGGACGACAGACAAAAGAAAAACAAACCAAAACGACAAAAAAAAGAGACAGCTTAGAAAACATGCATTGTATATTCAAAACAATGTCCTGTCGACGCCCCCCTAACAAGACCACCATGACTATAATTTAATCCTTGCAAATTATGCAGAGTTTAAAAGTTAAATGAATAACGAACGAGTAGTAGCCGCACATCCTTTTTCTACACAGACAGCGACAACCCTTTTTCAGCTTCGATACCCATAGGTCCGGTTTATAAACTCGCCATTTTTGCCCATCGGCTGCATCGTTACCCCCTGCTTCATAATTCGCTCGATGGTGTGTAAAGTGTCCTTAATTCTCAATTCATATGCAAATTTATTTTATCGCCATTGCATCGTCACTCAAAATGGAAAATCATCGCAGCAATTCGTCGTTGTGTCGTCCGTGTACAGTAAAATAAGGACCGGCACAGGGCCCGTATCGCCACCCACCACGATTGCAGGGGGACTGCTGGAATTTATAGCTTGATTTAGCCCTTGGTACGCGGATACGATGCAGGGCTTTAGTCATACTTTGTCGTCGTTCCGATTCAGTTGTCGTTTATTGTAGCGAGAGTGACAAGGAGGACCCTTCTCTGCGACGACAACGACGACGACGACGACGTTCCTAGTGAATTGTTTTTCCAAAGGGAAAATCCTTGCTGGCTGCTATAATACTCGAGGATAATCACCACCCAAACTAACAGTGGGAGAGGGGTCTGCTGCAGCAATGTCAAATCCTCACACGAACGGTTGGTGGTGGATACCGGCTTAAATATGGAAATGTAACCGGGCTATTTTGCGAATGAAAATTCAATCATTACACTTCATCAGTCGTGTGAGCCAAATGATGTGAGTGTGGGCATGGTTTGAGTGTTGATGATGATGATGCCTGCAGCTGCTTTTCTAGAGCTGGAAATTGGGAAAGTTCAAAACGATGTTGTTTCGCGCTGCGTGGTCTATTCGATGGGGAAAAGTTCCTTGCACTTGGTGTATGGGTGACCTTGTTACTTTGGATTAAAGTGTCTAAATTTTGAAACATTGATTGAACTCTCGTGTATTGGTTTCATTTATCGATTTGCACTTCAATCGATTGTTGGATTATTGTTTAGTGTCTCGATGTACCTCAAATTGGAGTCACATTTTTTTTCCTTTTTCAACATCACAATAAGATGGAAGGCGAATTTGTTCAATAGCATGAACATAGTTTAAACACTTGACGTTAAAATGAAATTTGGATTCAGGATGAAGTGATGAGTATTCCTGGCGAGGAGAGTTTGTCCTTAAGACGGTGAAACGGTGTCGAGCGTTTTTTTTTACCCTTCTTTAATCTTTACATAAAGTATCCAGATCTTACTTATTTTTTTATCAGCTCACCTAAAGATCAAGTTTCTGGCACCACCACACCACTCATGAGCATTGTGCCAAAAATATTGTGGGTTTGACCCGATTGTATGTCCCGTCTTTTCTGCTGAGACGGGTTGTCTCTAAGACGATTGTTATGTAATGAATAAAATAAGTGCTTGTGGGGCTCGACATTGACTGCATTTTTAGATTTGAAAAAAAAAAAAAAAAAAAAAAAAAAAAATAGCCTCGGGTAAGTTTGACTCACACGAAGGGTTCCGCACCACTCCACAGTATGCAACACTTTATAATTCATAAATTTAAGAGTTCTCTAAGCATCCTACAAGCAAAAATATTGACGAATTGTGAATTATGCTAGCATGCTAGGCGACACAAAAGGTCGAAAACGGTTTATATGCAATTCCAATAAGAGAAATAAAAAAAAGAAAATTTTCGAACAAAGGAGGTAAAAATTATGAATAAAAGTTTCACAAATAAAAGCATTTTTGATGCAGAATTATTGTAGAAATGATTCCGCACTTTTTTTTGACAATTTTATGCGAGAAATGCAACTCAAAGTGACTGCAAATTCGTTCGAAATTTGTGTAATTAATTTTTCGAATTTCGGAAACATATTTCCATGATTTCTTAGCCTCGTTCAGATGGTAGTATTCGCGAAAAAAACACCTGCCTTACCCGTGTTCGAAAGTGAGATGGATGATATGAAGTTTTTTTTACCTTAACGAAACACAGTCTGTGTTGTGGAATTTAGGACTGGAGCAATACGGATACACAACAGTAAATAATTTAAAAATTAGAATACAAATAATCAAAAATGTGGGGGGTTTTTGTTGAGAAATCAGTTATTTTAAGAACTAAATTTAAAAATTTTTTTTTTCTTATTTTGGTTAAAATGTGCCCCTGCTAGTTTTTAATGATTGTTATTTTGTTTTGTGTGAATAAGTTAAAAAATGTCATTGCGTGCGATTGAGTCTCATTTTAAAAATGAGTCTTCTCATTCATGTTATCTGGTTTGCCAATTTGGCAACATTTTGGAACTAAACCCAGAAAGAAAAATATGTACGTCTTAATTTTTGTGTTTAATTAAACTAAGTTGCAGCGATATTAACACGGGAATTCAATTAAAAATTATTATAGTGCAAGATTTTTTCGGAAATTAAAATGAAAAAAATATTCTCAAATAAATATGTAAAATAAATAAAAATAAAATTATCTGATCAAGAAATAAATAAACTTGCAATAAATAAATAAAATAAAGTATATTTTTGCGTCCATGCATAGAAAAATAAAACATGTGATAATATATTCATGCTTCAAATTAATAGTTGAAATAAATAAATATATTAAAACAGTTTAAGCATGACCACAATAATAATAGGTTTGAATTGAACTAATAAAAGAGAAAATAGATAAACCGAATGAAACATGGTTAAGTGTTACAGCAAAACCACTTTAGACATTTATCAGCGGGAAGGCAGATTATGCACATTTGCTAAAGGATTGTTGCTTGATCCGAAGAATATGGTAATAAATCATTTCAATATTGTCTTGAAAGTAAAGATCATAAGTAAAATGAAACATTGTCTAATTCTGCACCATTGAAGACTACAATTTGAAATGGAACTGCCAAATTCAGGACCTGACAACAAAACTTCGAAAGTGAGCATATACTATATGTACGTATTGTTTCACCTGAGCTACAGATGCACACCAGATATTCTGCGACAATGCTTTTTTGGGCTGGTTGAATATCCTGTCAGCAATGTACACAAAATCGTTTATCGAAAGAAATTCCACTTGCAACTTGATAATTCCATAAAGTTTTTTTCTTTAAAGTAAGTAAATAAATAAGTAAATTCTTTATAAGTATTTTTAATACTTTACATTCTAACATAATTAACATAAAATTCACATATAACTATTATTCTTATTATTTCTTTAACAATTTTATACACTCTCTTTTATATAATTTAAAAGTTTTTTCTTTCTTAACATAATTTGACAGCGCATTAATAACTTAAAACCTTTATATTTAAGCGTACTCTGTGATATCGTGGAATTTTGTTCAAGTAGTCTTAAATTATTGTCATTTTGTAGCATGTAGAGTTAAGCTTCCCCCACTTATTTGACTCCTTTTGTTAAGTATCCTGGTGCAAATCCGTGCTTTATGTTAAAGTTAATCTTTCTTTTATGCTAAAACTCAAAATTTGGCGTTACAATCGTTTTGTATCAGCTGATTGAGGTCATGTCGTCAATAATCTTCCTTATCCTTTTAAAATATCCCCAATCTTTGTGCCAACAATTTAGTTCACCTCCGAACAGAAAAGTTTTAGATAGATGGATAGATTTATTTTATTCGAAATAGGTATTACAAAAAGCTGGAATTACCGCACATTTTACAATACACAGATACAATACAATTGTATATTCCTACTGAAATATTATCTTAGTGTTATGGAAAACTTTAATTTAGAATATAAATATTATGTTATGTTAGGAAGGGAAATTCGTGTAAACCCTTCGCAAATACAAAAAAAAAAAAACATATATAAAAATAAAATAAAAAAAAAAAATTTTTTGACTAGATTGAAAGTAAACATCTGTTTGCATAAACGAAAACAAAACAACAAACTGATAAATAAACAATTGTATATATTAATAACGAATCAAAGAATTAACAAACGAATAATTAAATATATATATATAAATAAATAAATAAAGTAATAAACAAATAAGTAAATAAATAAATAAATAAATAAATAAATATATAAATGAATAAATAAATAGATATTTGAATTAGTAAATAAATTTGTAAAAAAAAAATAAATAAATTAATAAATAAATGCGTGAATAAATAAATAAATAAGTTATAAATAAATTAATTAATTACTTAATAAATAAATAAATAGATAAATAAGTGTATAAATAAGTGTGTAATTGAATTCAACGTTTTTTTTTTTTTTTTTGCTATGTAATTTAACTGCTCAATTAGTTTACGAGGATATTATCAGCAAAGATACAGCTCGACAGAAATTTCGTATTCAGCTTTTGAATTCTATCAGAAATCAATTCAACATTCGCTCTTTCGTGGAGATCAAACGTTGAGTGGTGCCAAGGTTGATTTAGCATCATTTTAAGTGTTTTATTTTGTGACACTTGCAAGCGTTTAATGTGGGATTTAGCGCTATTACCCCAAACTGGACAACCATATAGAAGTAATGCTTGGAAGATCACCTTCAGAATCATTATTTTATTTTCCTTGGTTAGTTTCGACTTTCTGTTAATAAAGGGGTACATTATGTTAGTTGCTAATTTAACTTTGTTCAGCGTTCTTGTAATATGTTCTTTGAATGTCAGTCTTGTGTCTAGATAAATGCTCAGATACTTAACAGATTGTTCCCAAACTATATTTTTTCCATTTTCGGGCGAAAAAGATAGCTTGCGTTTTATCCCCATTTAGCTTAATTTTCCATTTATTGAAATATTTTCCCAATATTTGAATCACATGGTTTAGATTCGTCTCAATGTTGAGAGCGAATTTATGAGAAGCAAATATTGCTGTGTCATCAGCAAAGATGGCGGCCTGACACTGAGGCAAGTTTGGGAAATCTGACGTGTACAAATTGTTCAAAATTGTTGACAGTACTGCACCTTGAGGAGCACCCATTGGAAAGGGCATATCATCCGAGATACCATTGTTAACGTGGACTTGAAAAAGACGGGACGACAAAAAGCTCTGGACTCTGAAAAGTTTTCTGACATCTCTTTTTCACAAGGCTTTTGTTCAACTGTTGTAACGCAACCAGCGAAATCTTTCATTTTTCAAGGGCTCATTTATTATTTTTCACAGGTTAAAGTTACTGGGCTGAAGGTATTGTTCTCAATAAAAATATTCGTAAAATCGGACTTTCAGACATTGCATACAAAACTGCTTAAAGCTTTGCCAAAAGATCCCAAAGGTCAGTTTAATGCGGCATTAATACTGAGACAGCAATGTTAATATTTGAAAATCTATCTGTTTGACAAAAGACCATTGTGCAACTTTGAGAAGCTTTCTTTCTGCCTGTCCCATGCCTATAAGAATCATATCAGTTAAATTTTCATTGGCACGGATTTTTTTTGAATATGCTGCCATTTGGACATCGCCCACATGCATATGAATCGGTTGACTCCACTCTATGTCATAAGAGGATAAATAAAAACTGAATTCAATTTTCTAGAAAGCACTTTAAACCCCATAGAAAATCTGAAAAGTCTAAGTAAGTACATTAACACCACCTCCTCTTGGGGGAAAATTCTCAAGAAATTCTCAAAATCCAAAAAAAGAAAAAAAAGAAACAAAAGTAAATCTAACCTAACCGGAATAAATCTCCACTAAAACAACTGTATTCATGCAATCGGACATAAAATGAATTGCAAATCGTAAATTCCGAATCCGGAATCCGGCCGAATAAGACAACAACACCAAGTGTACATATCCTTTCTTTACCCTTCAATTTTGTTTGTGTGTGCCAGCCAATGCAGCAATCCCATATTACACGTCGCACAACCAGACTTCGCTTCTTCATTTTAACCAAATAGATGCGGAGACTAAGAACGAAGGGGGGCTTTACTGAACCGATGAACCGAAAGGAACCAAAGTGGCATTATGCTAAAGAAGACATTCTCTTTATCAAGAAGGACAAAGTGACAGAGGATGCAAACAAAAAACATCTTTAACATTCATCAATAGTCCTAGCGGCGTGGCGGCGCATAGAATGCACACACAGCCAGCCAAGGGACTCTCGACTCTCCTTCGTCGATTTTGTGAACTTTCCCAGGGATAACACATAGTCAAATCTGTCTATTTAGCCAATAAATCCTTGAGAGCTTATATTGTATGTGCACGAGGCAGCCAGCGTGGTGGACATTCAAGTTTTTTCTGTTTTTTTTTTGTTCTTTTATTACTGCCTCCTTTAGCCTCCTTTTTTTTTTAAATGACAGCCTGTTTGGTTGAATGCTCGGTGCCATCTGTGTGGTTGAAAGTGGAGACCCTTCTGTGTCAGGAAGGATACGCTTTGCGATTACTTGTAAAAGTGTTTCCTTCGCCTGTGTAGAGTTGCATAAATCATTTCACGAGTTCAATTTTCAATTGGGAATTCATACCACTCAAATCAGAGGCTTTATACTACTGTGTCCAAAAAATAAGGTGACATTGTATTTATTTTGAAAATTCTTTATTTATTCTTCCAAATCAATTTCATCCCCTTCAAAGTAATCCCCTCCCGATGCAATGCACTTATGCCAACGGATTTTCCAATCTTTGAAACACTGGTTGTAGTCACTTTCCGGGATGGCCTTCAGTTCCGTCTTCGCTGCGGCTTCAATCTCCTCTATCGTATCAAAACGGTGTCCCCGGAGCGGTCTTTTGAGCTTGTTGAACAGCCAGAAGTCGCACGGCGCCAGATCAGGTAAATACGGTGGTTGCGGAACGATATGGGTTGAGTTTTTGGCGAAATGATCACGAATTACGAGTGCGGTGTGGGATGGTGCATTATCGTGGTGTAAAAACTAAGAATTGTCTTTCCACAATTCCGGCCTTTTTGTGCGGATGGCGTTACGCAAACGACGCATAACGTTCAAATAATATTCCTTGTTGACTGTTTGGCCGGTTGGAAGGAATTCATAAAGCACAACACCACGATAATCGAAGAAAACAGTCAACATGACCTTGATTTTTGAACGACTTTGGCGCCGTTTTTTTGGTCTCGGCTCTGCTTTGGCACGATATTCGCTCGATTGATCGGTTGTTTCGGGGTCGTAAGCATAGATCCAAGTCTCATCGCCAGTTTTAATGCGTTTCATGACATCCTGGTAGTCGGAAAGCATTGTTTCACAAACTTCAACGCGACGCCTTTTTTCCAAAAAATTCAATGTTTTCGGTACCAGTCGAGATTTGACGCGCTTGAGGCCCAAAGCATTCTTCAAAATGGTATTGACTGGGCCTTTCGATAAGCCAACTTCATCAGCAAGGTCTGTAATTGTTAATCGGTGGTTTTTCAATACCAAATCTTTGATTTGTTGGACGTGAGCTTCATCGGTTGAGGTTGATGGTCGCCCAGAACGCTCTTCGTCTTCGACACGTTCACGGCCGGCTTGGAAATCACTATACCACTTGTAAACATTTTTTTTAGACATAGCCTCATCATCAAAGGCTTTCTGCACCATCCTCAACGTATCCGCAGCAGAAAATTGATTCCGCAAACAAAATTTAATGCAAATTCTTTGCTCAATAAATTTCGACATCTTAAAAAACGAAAAACTCACTTTTAGCAGCTCACAAACGACGCGTATCTCAAACACTATGAATATATTTTGACATGAAATTTCACATAGATGTCACTGACAGTCCTACCAACCTAAAAGGAAAGAAAAATTTCCAAATCCTTCGACGCGCGCAATTTAAATTCATATGTCACCTTATTTTTTGGACACAGTAGTATGTCAATTAAATTGTGTTGCGCATATCATTCCTGAATCATCTTTACCAGAGCCAACGGCGTGAGGCTTGCGTCAAAAAAGAGTTAAGTGTGGGGGGATCCCAGCTCTAGTGTAGACATTCCATTTGGGATTAGGATGGAAAAAAATAACCTACGCCGCGCCGTGATGCAGATTTTTTTTTCCTTTTTTTTTGTGTTTCGATATTTCTTGGCAACATCCACCAAAGAATCATTTTCCAAATTGGCCCGTGGCTGCATCTCATTTTGGCATTTGTGCGAGCGACGATGGTGCTCCAAACATAGCTCTCAAATTGAATGTCTCTGGTGGGATTCATATCGCATAAGAAATTCATTTGATCTTTTGCATTATGCAAATAATAAAATGGGGGGAAAAGGTAGTGAAAGGAATGAAAAGAAGGAAACAGGATTGATTTTCCCCTGGAAGCGCAGTTCGCAGAAATACAAATTTCATTGGATTGACGAATATTAAACGATTCGTTGAATTGGAAAAATGTGTCCTTAAATGTGCCAAAGGAGAGCTGCTCTGCGGCTATATGATTTTGGAAATAGATTATTATTCGTGTTTGACGATCTGAATCGGTGGTTAGGAGAATTGAACTTAAATCAGGATGAAGAGAAGAATTTTATTTAAATATTTATCAGGATCAAATGCAAGTCTGAAAATTGAAACGGCTTCTTCTGTGCATAGGCTTCACAATGGAAGAAATTGATGACGATTTCAAAAAAAGCTTCCACGGGCTACTTAACATGACCTACCGGCAGGCACAGCAGTAACTTTCAACCGAGGAGTAGGGTAAACCAAGCACCGAAGCATGCTCCTCAGGCCTCATGACCAAGAGCACCCAGTGGTGATGCTAATCTGCTGGTTATTTTGCTTTCTAGTCAGGGGCAAATAAGTCAGTTGCAACAGCAAATTTAAGAAAAAGCGACACGCGCAGATCGTGTCTACACTCTGCTACCGAGTCTAATGTGTTCCCTGGTGGAGAAATCCTTTAATATCCTTTCAGTGAATGTAAATTCGGTGATAAATATCGAACGAAGAACTGTTCTCTTTAAGTAGTTACAAGACCGAAGCGCCGATGTTCTTTTGGTTAGCGAAACCAAGCTTTCTCAGAGGCACAAGTTGAAGCACAGTCAGTGAAGAAGAGACAAACCCAACTACAACGGAGCTGGTGGTGTCTCTATCTTTATTAAAAAAATCTGCGTAATATGGTTACGTACAGTGGTGCAAGAGGCTTGCATAATATGCATCATCCTCGGAAGTGCGAAGTGGTTTGTAGGTGGTCTCAGCCTATGGCAACTGAATCTACTCAACAAACCTGGTTTATCTCAGAGTTCGAGACACTTTTTCAGTACCTTCGTCTGATGGAAAGACGACGCCATAAAATAAACGATTCCCAAGTACCAACTGACTGACAATGTCGACGCAATACACTGACAAAAGAGTAGGCTACTGACGAGACTCAAACTCAAGTACAGATGTTTTACTGACCAACAAGACTCGGAAGTTATGACACTGAAGTCCGAGCTTAAAAATCTACAGCAGTTAATTTAGCAAATCTACCGTGCTGCAATTTATTCGCATTGGAATACTTAAATTCGGGAAGAAAAACCAGAAAACTCCCCTGAACTACAGAAAACGAACAGGCACAACTTTTTCGTGATCGGAGATCCTCAGGAGAAAGTTGAAGTAATAGGCGCGATGTGTAAAAGGTGAATGTTAGCACACGTCCGAACCATGTCTTGGAAAATCGCGTCTTCGTTCACAACTCCGACCTACAAAACGATATTGGGAACTGGTGAGCGGAGAGCACTGGTAAACCATGTTCAATGATGATAATTTGGCAGTTGATGTCATCGAGAAATCTGAGGGAATCGACGAAATGCCAAACACTCATGCGGAGCGTCTTGGTATACCACCTAACGACTATTGCAGACGCTGCAGAGCACAACAAGACTGAGAACACTTGGCAGTTACCTTGGTTATGCTGACCCCATACTCCTTCTGAGATTCATACTTTCATTTGGATGGTTCAACGGTAAGCTGCCAACCAACCATGTATATACATATAAAATAATCCATCAGTTTCTTTTGATCTGTTTCTCGAAAAGCTTCAATTTCATCTGTCAAGCTTAACATTTTTGAAAAAGGCATCAACATCAAATCGAGAATTCTTACATTCTTAGATACAAGGAAATGTTTTAGTGATACGCAGTTCGGCTTTAGAAGTGGAAGATCTACTCAAGACGCTTTATTGAAGTTATTTGGCGAAATTTATCATAGCTTAAATGAATTTGACATTTCTTCGACATGGTGGACCATGGTTTGCTGTCGGAAAAACTGTATAAGGCAGGCTTCAGAGGATCTATACACACCTGGGTTGCTTCTTATCTGAAAGACCGAAGACAGCCGTGTCGGAATTAAAAATTAAATTGAGTTCGCTGAAGAATGTTAATATAGGCGTTCCACAAGGTTCTGTATTAGGTCCTTTTTTGTTTTTAATCTTTGTAAATTCACTTTTCAAACAACCACTTAACGGCAAAATGCTGTGTCCTACTCAGATAGAAATTACTTAAGTTTATTGTCGGACATTAACTTAGATCTAGAAATTCGAAGTATTTTAATATAATAGTGAGGCAACTCTATCATCTTAGTCTTTCTGTTCTCCTCCTCAAATCTTAGCTTGAATATGGAGTGACATGCTGGGGTGATACATAATTTAACAAGGTCGGCTCCTTGGTAACCGACCAAAAACATGCTTGCATAATTTTTCATGTTCGCATAATTTTTAAGAAGAATCGTAGAACCCCAAGTTTTGATCTGTTAAAGAATTTAAGGACTTAACCTATGAGACCTGTGCACAAAGTTTTGGAATAATTTTTTCTAAGATCAGAAATTTCGTTTAATTAAATAAAACATTTTTCTCACGTTTTTAGGGTTCCGTACCTCGAAAAGGAAAAAACGGAACGGAAACGGATACTCAGATCTACTGTCCCTTGGAGCTGTGAGAAAATCAAACTTCTATGTCAACGCAATCAAAATAATCATAACCTAAAGGGGACTTCCAGTCGACCCAGAATCTTAAAATTTGACATGAAGCAATATTTTTTTTTTTTTTTATAGATTGTAGTGATAAGTGAACTTATACTTACATATACAGTGGCGAGCTTATAAATAGGGAAGTGGTGTAATAGTTCTTTTGATAATGTGCTTATCAACATCGGACAACTTATTTTGTTAAAAGTTGTTATTCCTTTTTTATTTGTTGCTAATTAACAGTAAATACAGTGAATTGATGCGAGCAAATAAATAGGGAAATTAACTTTTTCTTAGTTTCTACTCACCACCTGTGCAGGTAACTTTATTTTTGGGGAACTTTTGATAGTTAAACAATTTTTCATAGTATTTAGGTGATTTTGGCGTAAGAAAAATGGAACGATGCAAACACATCACACCAGACCAACGCCGGGAAATTTGTCGTTTGAGGGAGGAAGGAATGAAGCTGGCCTCAATATCTAGGCAGTTAGATATTTCAGTAAATGCTTGTCATCAAACTTTGGAGTTCGTCAAACGCCATGGGGACTTCTCTGCAAGGCCTCGAAAAACAACAAGTCGTGTCGATCGGATGATTCACCGTCTGTCTGAAAAGGATAGATTTAAGAGCGCTGTTGACATTCATGTCGAAATTTCGGCCCAAGAAGACGTGAATGTTGGTGTTGGATACAGCATGACGGCGGTTGGTCGAATTTGGTTTGCGAGGCCGTGTCGCACGAAAGAAGCCTCTCATAAGCAAAAAAAATCGGAAAGCCAGAATGTTGTTTGCGAAGGAGCATAACAATTGGACACGTGATCAGTGGAAAAATGCCATCTTCACTGCTGAATCCAAATTTAATCGTTTTGGTTCCGATGGCAAAACTTATGTTCGACGTTGTGTGGGCGAAGAATTCAATGAGAAGTATCTGAAGCCAACAGTAAAAGGAGGTAGCAGATCTGTGATGGTATGGGCTGGTATGAGCCTAATGGCTCCTGGTCCTATTAGCCGAATTAACGGGATTATTGACCGCCATGTCTATGTAGACATATTAGAAAATACCCTACTTCCTTAAGCTGCTGAGAATCTTCCCCAAAACTGGATCTTACAAGCAGATAATGATCCGAAGCATACGTAAAAAAAAGCTCGGGAATTTCTGCAAGACAACAACGTCAATGTGATGACATGGCCAGCTCAATATCCTGACCTCAATCCGATTGAGATGCTTTGGAATGACGTAGACAAAGTCATTTAAAAGAAAAAAACCCTCAAACCTCAACGAAATGTTTGAATTTATTCAAGAAGGATGGGCAAACATTTCCATTGCTCGATGCACTCGGCTCATTGATTCCATCACGCGAAGATGTGAGGAGGTGATAAGGAATAAGGGGGGACTGACTAAATATTGATGTTTCCAATCAATTTAAGTTCAATTAATTTGAAAAGGAAACATCATGGTCTCATTATAGCTCTTCAATAAAAAATCCCTATTTATGTGCTCGCAACCTTAAAGAACCATTTTTTTTCTCTTTTTTTCCGGAAGAAACGGATTAAATATGTAACTTAGATTTCAAAAAAATTATAATAAGTGACCTGTTTTTGTTTATAAATATGTTTGTTTTCAGTTTTTCTAAGATTTTTCTGTTCTATACAGAAATTACTTTTTCGAGCTGCTTTTCCCTATTTATAAGCTCGCCACTGTATACCAACAGGTTTGTACGGAACCCTCGGTGCGCGAGTCCGACTCGCACTTGGCCGCTGCAACTTTTCGCTTGAAAGATGGCATAAAGTCACTCTTAAAACAGCCAACGGATTACTACTATGTGGACACGGGTCAGAGAGCTTTCGAGGGTGAGTTTGCTCCAGGCCAGCCTCCTGAGAGCTTCTCTCGAGAGTTTACTAGAGATAGTGCTCTCAAATCGACATGCACTTTAAGGAAGTAATTTATTTTGCACCAGGTCACGAGGAATTCAAAGCCAAGAGCGCTCCGTCGTTTAAATATCATTTCAATTTCTAGCTCAACAGAAAGCATTGTTAATTATTTTTATATTACTTTTTTTTTGTCATCTCATATAAGTTTCAAGCATTAAGGAACCCGCAAAATTGGTAAATCAATCGAATTCGAAACGACATCCTTCTAAGCCTGTAACCATAATCATACCTCCCATCAAGACACAGGTTATTGCGGAAAAATTGATATTAACGATTGTCGTAATATTTAATGGTCGTCGTCATACTTGAAGCTTACAGCCCCCCTTAACAGCCAATGACATTTTAGCATGCAAATTAAGACATTAATATGAGCCATCATACACAAAGAGTGACTCAAATTACTCCCAACGATGCCGATGGCAGGCAGCAACGGCAGCAGCAACAGTAGCCACTTGTTGTTGTTGTACGCTCCTGAGCGGTCATGTAAACTAAATTGTTAACAACTCACTTTAGGACCCAATTGACATCACACCGAATGGCGTCATAAAAAAAAGAGAAGAGAAGAGAACGAAAACAAATAAATAAACCTCCCGAGGACCATTCACGCTGGTCGAATCAAAAATTTAAATGGCATTATTATTATTATTACGTATACAATAATTTTTTTATTGGCCACACAAAAGGATCAGAGAGGATATGAAAAGGACTCGGTGTGTGGGTGGTTTGTTTATTAAGTTGAATAATCGTTGCCTTTATTTTTTTCGAGTCAGTGTTATTATTTTTTAAGGATGCTAGCAAGTTTCCAAGGGAAAGGAGTCGCCCTCGAGGGACTTAAAACATACACGTACGTGTGGTGGTCCTTGAAGGACCAAAGAACAATTCTATTATATTCGACTAAATTATTTTCTATTCATTTTATTTTTTTGATAAGTTTTCGTGTTTTTTTTAATGGAGGATTACAATGGGACCAGATCGAAGGGACATGTACAAAAGGATAATGGTCACTAACTACTAACCTCCATTTAACTCTTTTCGGAAGTTAAGGTTGGGGGGTAGTGTGTAGACTTCATTTTGAACAATTGATAAAATAGACATTGGTTTAAGTTTTTTTTTTTTCATGTCGTTCTTTTGCTTGTCGAACAAAAGGATGTCGAAAAAGGAACGGGGCCCGAAAGTGCCAGCCAAGAAAGTGATATAATTGGAATCCATTGTCCAGAAATTTAACCTCTGTCGGACACAATCAGGCAGAAATTACATCCGCTCTCAAAGGAATTGAAGCACAGTCATCAGAAAATCTTTGTCTGTGTGTGGAATAAGGAAAGGAAGTTGGGGGGGGGTCGACTTTTTGACTGCATTAAGGAGTCCTAACTCTACTTTAATTAGTTGTTTCAGTTTCAAAAAGCCTCTCGTGCGTCGTATATACGAGTGTTTTCGTATCTTGGTTCTGATGTTTACTCAGGCATCATAGATATTTCCATATCGTTGTTGCAACAAAAACATTCTTGGTGGTGTGGTGCGCTTGCCAGTGTTTTTGGGGGTAGAAATCTTCGCAATAAACTTTGGCTTTCATTGATTGGCTTCCAATGATGATGGATGAAGGAGCTGATGGTTTCGTTTCTCGTTTCTCGTTTGCAAACATATATTGACATCGAATTGACTTTAAAAAGCGCTTTAAGTGTCTTTTACTCGGGGTTTGGGGGTTTTTTAAACTATTTCCTATGTGAACTTGTATGATGCCGACGCTACTTCAAAACTTGGTTACACACTTTAGAGACCCATCCACTGCTGATATCGTTTAAACAGCTTAGGTTTCATCGTCGTCGTCCTCGTCGTCGTCGTCATCAGTTGAAACCTTAGCAAATAATTTGAAAAACAAACAGTGACGGTTGCTGCTGTACTGATGCCACACCGGTACTGGCGGCTGTCTTCTAGCTGCTTGCTGTTGGTGCTTTTACGCCTTTGCAATCGCACACTTCGATGTTATCCTTTGCGGTTAAAGCGGTGCACCTTAAAGTTTTACCCCACCACAGTTGCTGTTGCTACTCTTCGTACTCTTCCGTTTGAATGAGAGCTAGATCACTTCAAGTTCAAGTCAAACAAAATGTTTTCCTTTATATTTAACTCAATGGTTTCGCATGGGAGCCAGCCACAGAAGGAGCAGCACAAGAAGATGAATAAGTGGAGTCAGGATGAAACGTAAATATGTGCTGGCGTATTATAGTTGTTGGTGTGCAGATAGCTTGTGCTTAGTGCATCCTTAACCATCATCAATAGACAACACAACACAACGGTATTCAAAAGGTTGCCAAGGGGTTGCTCCATCCTGTGTGTGCGGAGGGATACATACATACATACATAAATGCGATCAGTGGGATTCAACACCCCGAGACAAATCCTTTCCAAGTGGAAATTATATAAGAGGGAAAATCTTTCTAGCTGATACTGATGGTAAAGCATGTGTAACTGACTTGAGGACGACTTTTACGTGTCACTTTTTACAAGTCATGTGTAACCTTACCTCGGCGACATTGGCAGTTTTGTGGAGCAAAGTGAGCTCCACAAAATCGACCTTCTTGAAGTGTTGGTCGTAACCTTTTCAAATGTCATGGTCGCCTTAAAAACAAAAAAAAGCAGGTAGAATTAAATGACAGAAGAATTCTATTCTTTGCTTTCGTTTGTGTTGGCTACAGATACGAGAAAATGTTCCACTGATGGCACGAATATGGAGCGCGTGGTTTTGCACAAATAATAAAATAATAAAATAACATTATATTAAAAATTAAATAAATACAAAAAAAAGTATTTTTAAATTGCAATTTGTAAGCGTGATTCTGTTTGCCAAAGCTAAAATGTAAGCTTTTAGTGTACGCTGGTGGGGAACCCTTCGCGTGCGTGTCCAGCTTGCACTTGGCAATTTGTTTCTACAAAAAAAGCGAGGCTCCGGTTGCTTGTTCTAAAGAGTTTTTCAACAGGGACGCTACAAAAGTAGAGCGACAGGGACAGCAAACGACGCCATATTTCTTGCCGCTCTTTTGACATTTCTCTTCAGTAAGGTTTGCCATTTCATGTACGAGCCAACAACGAGTCGAAATTATTAAAATTTACTACCGAAATTCGGAGTCAGTGGCCTCAACGTTAAGAACGCTACGTCCAATTTATGGTCGTCATAATCGTCCTAGCAGATCAACAATTGAGCGTCCAGTGGATAAATTTGAATCTACAGGCACAGTACAAAATGTTCCCGTGCCAGTGAGACAAAGAACTGCCCGTAGTGTCGAGAATATTGCTGCCGCTGAGGCTTCAGTTGCAGAAAGCCTAAATGTTTCTCTCACACGTCGTTCTCAAGCGTTGGGCATCTTTGTGACGTCGTTGTGGCGAATTTTGCGAAAAGATCTTGGCCTACATCCTTGCAAGATTAAATTGACGCAACAACTGAAGCCGCTTGACCACCAGAAGTGTCGTATTTTCGTTAATTGGGCTGAGCTCGGATTTTCCTCGAAAAATCATCTGCAGCGATGAGGCTCATTTCTGACTGAATGGCTCCGTCAATAAACAAAATATGCGGTATTGGTCAGGCAGCAATCCACACTTACTCCATGAGTCATCATTGCATCCCGAAAAAATTACGGTTTGGTTTGGTTTATGGGCCGGCGGCTACATTGGGCCGTACTTCTTCCGTGATGATCAAGTCCAGCACGTTACTGTGAATGAGGATCGCTACCGTTCAATGATTCTCGAATATTTTTTGCCCCAATTGGATGATATGGACTTGGAGGACATGTGGTTCCAACAGGACGGCGCCACAAGCCACACAGCGAATGTCACAATCAATTTATTGGAAACCAAGTTTGAAGAACGTGTTGTCTAACGAAATGGTCCAGTCGCTTGGCCGCCTCGGTCGTGCGATTTGACGCCGGTAGACTATTTCCTGTGGGGCTACGTAAAGTCTATGGTCTATGCCAACAAGCCAGCGACGATTAATGAACTTCGTACGAATATCGAACGTGAAATTGCAGCAGTATCGGCCGAATTATGCTTGAAAACCGTCGAAAATTGGGTTCAGCGTCTGGGCTTCTGCAAGCGTGTCCGTGGTGGCCATGCAAAAGAAATCGAGTGCCTTACATAATGGCATCGAACGTACTTTCACAGGAATAAAGAATTTCATTGATATCCAAAATCGTTTTTGTTTTATTTAAAAAAAAAAAAACTGTAGCGCTCTTATTGAAAAACCCGATACAAAATAATTATTTTTATTGATTAATAATTGTCGATATTTATCCGTCCTATTATGCGTGCCAATATTTTTAATATTTTTTTAGTTAAAATGTTTTTTTATGAACATTTAAGGTCTTTTTATGCACAAATGATGTTATGTGATTTTGGGCCGGAATTCCCCCCGCCCCACTGGGGCGATGTTTAAAGTCTCCTGGATGCTTCATTTCATTGGCGAGTTCGGTTGCTGGTAAAACTAAAACGATAATGTGATCTAGTTACTAACGCTTCCTAGGATTTTATTTTAAAGTTGAACTTGCGTCACTTATTTAAAACTGATATTTTTTGTTTGTTTTTATTTAAATTATTCGCGGAGGCAACTGAAAGCTGACCCGTTTTCACTGATGTCAATCCAAATCCTTAACAAGGCAACGTCTAAGATAATGATCTGCAGAAACGGTACTGGCCAAGAGAAATGTGGAACGTATCAGGGTGAGCAAATCGAGGTTGTTCGACAATATAAGTACTTAGGAGTTTTGATAGTCTCAAAAATTAATATGAGAAAGCAAAAGCAAAACCCACAGCACAAAGCAGAAAATTTTCCGTGCCACTGCATCTTTGCTTATTCTTTAGGAAGCACAAGTATGAGAATACTATCCATTTGAAGCGGCAGAAAAATGTCTTCGTTATTTAATAAGGAGAACTCTGAGATTGCCGACTAGACGGGTATAGTTCTCCTCTCCTTGCGAATAAGAATTCCTGCAATGACCGAAGACAGATTACCGAAAAAAGTTCTATTGCATATGAAACTAAGCAGGAGAATCGGCGTGTAAGAGTGGACAATCAGTTACTCCCAACGAGCAAGTCGTATTTGTGAAATTAAAGTTAAGCTTCCTTCTGGAGAAAAGCCACTGTTATTTTGAAGATACAACATACTTCATAGCTGGTACATCTACCGATTTTATTAAAGTCTATACAATAATCGCACGTGTCTTCAAAGAATCTAGAGGAGAGACTGAAGTTCGCCAAACTGCACATAAAGAAACCATTGACGACGACGAATCCAAGTTTAATTTGCTTCGATCCAATGGAAAAATGTATGCGAGGATCCAGAGTACACGGTCAAGACCATAAAACATGGGGGAGGAAACGTGATGGTCTTTGTTGGTTCGGTCTTGGTCCATCAGTGGGTCGAATGGATCATCACGTGTACAAAGGCATATTAGAGAATACAGTGGTACCCTATTGTTTCGAAAATATTCCTATGACTTATGTTTTCCGGCACTACAACGATCCCAAGCATACTTCATGGAATGTGAAACAATGGATTACGGATGGCATAATAAATGTTTTGGGTTGGACTGCAGAAAGTCTGGACTTAAACCCAATTGAAAACTTCTGGGCCGACACCGAAAGGGGACTAAAAACCAAAAAAAATCTGGAAATGCTGACGAGGTTTTTCAAAACTTTTAGGAGGTCTGCAAGAATATACCACCATAAAGATGCCGCACCTTAGTGGAGAGAATTCAATTCTGCTTTTTTCTTTTATGTTGGAAGTAGAGAAAAGTCTGATGCATAGATAGTCTGTGAAGACTCTATCTTGGGCTGACGCACCCAATTTTGAGCTCCATAATGTTGCCTGGTTCAGATTGTGCATGGAATAGGCTAGAATTAAGATTTACAATCTTCTAATGTTTGCCCGTCCAACGTTTTGATGACGACGGCCTGTCATGAAAAAATTCCAAGTTCGTGTTGGTTGTTGTGATGGTTAAGGTGAACTTTATTTGCTTTTCTCCTAGGCCACTGTCTGTATCGAAAATATTTTGGTTAAGTGGGGAATTTTAGCAAAAGAAGGGATGTGAAAGAATTTTTTTTTCGTCCGTTTTGCGAAATCCATGATCTCATCGGTCCTTTTTTGTTTGAAGTGCGAAAGATCTGATATCAGTGTTGACCCCAGTATTTTACGAAGCAATCTCGCTGTTGCTGGACAGCGGCAGGGAAGGAGCTCCAGATCGTCCACTTCGTTCGAACAGCTTTTGGATATTGAGGTTTCTGTTATTTCATGTTAATGTAAGAGGAGCACTGTTATCAGTCCCGCCATTAAACGTAAATTCCTCTTACCGGTGTTCAGAAATCATTTCGCTGCCTTGGTTCATATTATTGATTTTGCCGTTCTGCGTGTTGTTAAGTCGACCCAGTGATTTTTCAATTCCTCGGTTGCCCAATTATTTATAAGTCTTTCAATAGCTGTCAGCGAGACGCCTGTTTCTTTTACAGGATTCTGGTTTCTATTTCCCGCTGCGGTCGGCATAGAGTTTTGCTTTTATTGTGCCATGCCAACCGTTGCACTTTTGTGAGCCAGTCAGCTACATAATTTTTATTCATTTTTAGTAATCATACTTAAGAAGGATTAGTTTCACTATCCAGTTCTAATCCAGTAGACATATTTTAGTTTCAATCCACAGGACTTTCCAAATGTCCTCCTGCATATCCAGTTTGCCCTTTTAACTTAAGGAGAACGTTTTTTTTTTCGTGAAGGAGACCACCACTGATTTGCTAATGTTAAGATTAGACCGTTTACCATCGACCACGTTTTTATGGTGTTCAGTATGTCCTGCATGATTTTCCATAATATCTTTCTTGAACCACGACCGCTTAAGTGTCGGCATTTGCGCATGTCTCTTCAATTTTATTAAGGAGCATGCCCATCACTAGTACACACAGAAGAGGTGATATAATTCCTCCATGAGGTGTCCTTCTTAGAACTTTACCTCCCCTTCATCCCGATGGAGGCTGTGATGATGCGATTCGATAGCATATGTAAGTTCCAACAACTTGTTGATTTGTAGATCGACAGGACATCAAAAAACCGAATATGTTAGGTTTTTTGATGTTGTTGAAGGCCTCTTCGATATTTGGAAACTGCAATTGATTCTTCGTTGGCTTGGACTTTTTTATCTGTTGTCCCAGATCCTTTCTAGTGTTTTCAATGCAAAAAATGGCAGTCATTGACTGTTGCGAAATCCAACTTCGTTCTGTTTTCTGAAGATTATCTGTCACTGGCTCCACTATCAACTCGGTGATAACTTTCTCTAGCACAACCTTCATGTTAATTAAAAATTCAATTTTGATTAAAATACTGCGAATTAAGCGAATGCAAATACGTCAAGGTCAAATTCTCTGTATCAACTCGGACTATAATTTTTTTTTAATCACTACAAATGGTTGGAAGTAATCGACATTTTACACTGTTTGAATGCTCATGTGCCACTGTTGGAGCTGAACGCTCCGGTCAACCCGAAACCGAAGAAAACTGAATTTGGCATTGTCAGTTTTGTTGCATGATCCTGTCAAATATCCTGTCTCAAGTCAACGATTGACATTTATGATGTCAGCAAATAAAATATAAATTTAAAGCGAATAAATTCGCAAAAGGCACTTTCAGAAACACTTTTGGAATTCTTAAATTATTGCCTCTTCAACTGGTTGCCAAGCAAAATCATAATTCACGTTGAAGCGCCCAATACGCCCGCAGAAATAATTCATCCTAATTTAACTCCTTCGTCAGTTTTATTGAATTTTCCACTAGAAATAACCAAAAATGCTTAACCTTCCACGTTCCGTCTGAGTGCGTAAAATCGCGCAATCTCTGGCTCAAATCTCAACCAAACAATCCATCATCGCATCTACCTATTATCTTCCCTCTATACGCCACTCCTTCTCTCAATCCTGCTGAACTTGCAAATTAGTTGTTCGAGAACAAGTCGAAAGCGAAGACGTAAATATCCTGCTTGTCTCAAAAGGGTCTCCTTGTGGCATATTAAATTTAACTACTGAACGGTGCGGCGGCGGCGGCGGTGATGATGACGACGACGACGACGCCTGCCCCGGAGTAACTTTTTAATACATAAACACCGCGTCGCACACGGATTAGAGAGGAGTCCCAAAACAACATAGAGAAAAAAAAAACAAAATGGGAGAAGAAAATAATATTCTTAGAAAAGCGAACGAACCAAGTTCAAGAAGCCTTTACAAAGACGTAACCAAAGAATTTTTCGTCGTTTCAGCAATATGCAAGTTTACCCTACCGAGCAAGCAAAACTCACTCGTCCTCGAAGCCTTTGGCTCATCCTTCTAATCTCTATGAAGTGCTCGGCTGTGCGGTAGTAGTGGGCGGTTGTGTGCTATTTGCCGTGTGTGTAGCCTAAGATCAAGCCAAGTGTAACTAATACGCCTTCAAAAAATCTTCTGCTTCAGAGGAATCTTGATGGAATCTTAGTTTGGAGGACTCTATATCATTTCTTCTTGCAGCTTGTTTTTTTTTTTTTTGGGGTGGAGTTTTCTTTATTTGTTTATTTCTTTGCCAGTTTTCGCAAATAATTTTGTCTTTTTTATTTGAAAATTTGAAGCTGAAAAAGTTTTTACTTGTAAAGCGGTTGAATGGCTAAAGCTCTGCCTAAGACTTTTCAAAAGAGGTTTTTCTTGCTTGAAATGAGATTTTATGGTATTTTATTGGGAGATAATTTGATGATGACGTTCGGCGGCGCGCACTCAAATAAAATTTGGAAAAATTGGAAAAGTTTTGCTTGAGAATTCCAAGAAATGCAGCTGGCGAGAATTTCAAGAGAGAGCTTTCCTCGTAGGCATTCGAATAACCCGGTTTAATTCTCCATGTGTTGAAAAACTAAAAAAATGCATTATATAATCAGAGTTCCTACACAAGGCTAGAAACAAAAAAAAAAGAAAGGATGAAGAGTTTGAATAGACCGGGAGAATATGATGTCAACTTTTTTTTTGCATTCGTTCAATTCACAGTATTTTATTTGTCATTATTTGAAGATTGCACATAATTTTTCAGACAAATCTCAAAGTTTAGAAAACTAGATAAAAATACAAGACACTATGACGGGTAGAATCTGGGACCTTTCGATTGATCCAATTGGTTCATTTGCAACATAAAATGCAGGATTAAAACATTCAAGCAAGGCAAAAAGTCTAGTCTTTGATATAGATTACCTGTTTGACGGGGGTTCGTAGGATTTCTTCTTTGATCATGACAGTACCAACTGAGGGGCCGGTTTGCCCTCACAGAATACAGTAGATTTTTTCAACCACTTAGAGGTCCTACACAATACTACAGGGTGGGCCAAAATTTCTTTCGTATTAATGAAATAACTCTTTCATTTTTTGATATTTTTGAGTAGTTTTTTTTTGTTCTAGACGTGACCTTGGGAGAGTTGACATGGAGCACTACAGGATCGCAGAGCAAAGACACATGGTCGCATAATTTTAAAAAAACAGTCGGCCAATAATTTACAATTTTATGGAGTTTTAAATGCTCCAAAAGGTCCGACTATTCTTCCGATTCAAACTATTCGCCAAATTTGGGCAATAGGGGAACGTTGGCGATGTGAGGATGTGATCCTTAAACATCGACACGACGACGTTCAACCCAGCTAGGCATATCGCCTGGTACGATTCGTTGGGTTTTGAGGGTTTGGTCCAACAACTCAAACGTGGTGATCCAGAAAAACGTTTGGAGCACAGCAAAATTGTCCTAAGCATCGCCGAAAATGACCAAGAATTTCTTGGAAGTTTTATGACGAGCGACGAAGTAAATTTTCATCTGAGTGGATTTGTAAACAAGTTAAATTGCATATTGCAAATAGAAGCCCAAAAATCTCCAACAACGTGCCCTACTGACTCACTTTGTGTGACTGTTTGGTGTGGAATATCCTTACAGACAAATTTTGTTTTTTTTAAAAAAAGTCGGCCTGGAACAACGCGAATGAAAACTTAAGCAAACGAATCTTTTTACTTCCCCGAGCGACTACTTTTAATACAAGTTTGTCCATGTTGTTTTTTGCAGTTCTTGAATAGCCGCGTTTAAATCAGAAGCTGGAAAAGACATTTATTCCAAATTCATATTCCTAGCTCGAATTTGAATGCACTTGTTTTGCAAAGACTTTTGCAACGTCTGTGTTCGACTTTAAGGCAAGCCTTTTCTCTTTTTTTCTTGGATCGTCGTTTTAAGCACCGAATTTTGAATTGGCTCTGACCACAAACCTTCTACTCATCATCTCCTAAAGTTTAAGTCGCCGAATTATTTTCCTATCCCCACGAAACTGAATAGCTTTGACACGAAAATGTATGATCTGCCAAGCATCAAGACATTGCATGATATGAAGACTTTCTCTTTTCATTTTAGGCAACTTAAAAGAGATTAGTGATCTTAAGTCTTTTGTCAACCAATGGACTCCGCTGAATCCTGAAGGAAAAGCTTCAAGGCTTGATGTAACGTTGGTTGCAAGGCTCAAATTTGTATTTAAATTACCTTGATCTGGTTTCCCCTTAGTCGCCTTTTACGACAAGCGCTAGTTACTGGGGTGCGCTGCAGTAATATTCTTAGCCCGTCACTGCACGGGTAAAGTTAAGAAGTTATTTCACTGTACTTGCTTTTTGAGCTGAGCTGAATAAACTCGTAGGTCTGTTTTAACAATTCTAGGTAGTTTTTGTCAAAGCTTTAATAACGGTATAAGTATTTAAATTTTCCGAAGTAATTGGACGTCTACCAGTTGAAAATATTTTGCAAAAATTGAAAGCTTGTTTTGGAGAGTACTTAACAAAATTATTTTTTTTTAAATTTGCCGTTTTCGAGAAATCTGGACTACCCTTAGAAAATAATTTGTACAGAGTGACGAAAGAAATAGCGAATTTTTTTACTCGCTAAATTCGCAGTATTTTATTCGGCCGTAGTTGGTGCAAGATAAATTTTTCTATGTGTTTGGGAAATCACATCATCACTGCTGGAAGTGTTATGATTTGTCAGAAGAGCAATTGACAGATCATCTACTCAAACCACTTAAGGGGAATCTGTAGGGTATGCAAAAAGGGTCATTTTTGAAAACCATTTTATTTGAAACCGCTTTTCACAACAATGTATTTTTTTTTAATTTAAAAAAACAACCGTACTTTTTTTATAACAGCTTTTTAAAGGTAGCTATTTTTTTTTTGTAGCCAGCAGCTCGGTACTGGGTTATTTAAATTTGACAATCTTCGATCAAATAGTTCCTTCATCCAAAAAAAGAGAAAACAGAAAAAAAATTAAATAAATTCTGACAAGCGGTTGGCGAGAAAACGGGGCTAACGCATCAAAATACCTGATTTTTCAGTTAATCCAATTCGTTTACAACAATTTCAAAATTTGGTTTAGTACTCAGTGGGTGCATTTCAAACATTTTTTTAAGCACTTCCCGGCGTTCGAATGTTGCTTTTGTTTTTTTTTTATTGTTTTATCCAAAAACATATAAATTTTTAAAATCACTCTAAAACAAAAAATTGTTGTCATTTATATTTTTTTTTTTCTACAAGACCCAAGACCCTATAGTTCTCCGTAAGCTTGCCATACAAGGAATTTTCAGTTGGCGAAATCAGGGAGTGCCCATAACTGCATCAAGCCTACCAATCCGTGTTTCAATTTATTTAATCTATCTCAGTTTACGGTTTTTATTTTTGTATAGAAAAATAGACGAGTACCAAATATAGGAATATATTTATAAAATATTTAAAACAATTAAGATAAAAAGAATAAGCGATATTTTGAGTACAAAAAATACAGACCGATTTCAAAATGCCTTTTACCTTGTGACTTTAAAAAAAATTATATATTCAGACAATGGCCAATTTTTCTATCGCCTGTTTGACCTGAAGGTAAAAAATGAATTATGTAAATATACAGAAAGAATCTTCATAATAAAAGCAAAATGTAAAAACATAATGATTTCAGTTTAAAATTAACGTCCCAATTATTCCAAAATGGTCTCCACTGTAAGCGAAATTAAATCACTATTTTCGTACAAAACGAAAATAGCTATTTTATTGTGGCCAAAAATATACAATTTGAGTTTTCCTTACAAAATATTGTAAGTTTGGAAATTGGTTTATATTACAAACGTTTTGAAGGAAAAGTCACTACAAAAACCTTCATCAGATTAAAGATGCCCATGCAAGAGAAAAAAGAGGACTCAGAAAAATAGCTGAGAAAAAAAGTACTTTATTCCCATTACAGAGTTGGTAAATAAACAAAATTAAAAAAATATGAACTTAGGTTTGTTCTGCTAGGACCTCTTCATCCGACCCAAATTTTTTACCTTGGCAACAAGAAATAATCGCAGGGATTGCTGGATGAGGGAGGAGTTACTAGCCTAACTTATGCAATTTTGCCATTGCGAATGCGGATTTTTGTGCCGGAGCGTTGTACTGTTGAAAAAAAACTTTATTTTTTCGCCAAATGCGTTGGTTTGTGCCTCAAATCGACTTGGAATCGATCCAAAAGGTCTGCGTAATATGCGTCAGTGATCGTTTTGCCCTTTTCAAGGCAATCGATGTGAATAACACAGCAAGGTTCCCAAAAAAACTGTCGCCATGTCCTTGTACGCCGACAAACCCGCCTTAGCCTTCTTCGGCTTCGATTCACCAGAAGGAGACGAATGTTTTGACTGTCCCTTGTTGATTCCAGGTTTCATCCACGGTTTCGAAAGGTCGCAAAAACTCAGCAGAATTTTTCTGGAAAATCGCCAAACACATCTTCGAAGTTTTTAAACGAATGTGTTCTTTGTCGATTGTGAGCAAACGCTGCACACATCTTGCGGAAAGCTTTTTCAAGTCCGAAAATTTATGTAAAATCGAAATGACGGAGCCCAATGATAAGCCTGTGGCCTCGTTAAGATCGCTTTCACTCGCCGATCGTTCGTTATCAAATCATAGATTTTGTCGACCATTTCTGGTTTGGTAACCCCAATTGGGGGACCAGAACGTTTGGCGTCGAAATTAAGTAAACCAGTGGTGAATGGTTTCAATCGATGCTGAAGAGTTCTCATAATATTTGACAAGCTTTTGTTTGGTTTGCGTGATAGTTTTTTCTCGCAAAAAAATTGTGCTTAATGAGCACTCGAAATTCTTCATTTCTTCTTCATTCGAAATTTTCCATTTAAACGAAAATGCCCGTAGTCATTTATATAAAATGCCTGTCAAAAGAACGCTATTCAACAGTACTGTCTGTGATAATTCTTGACAAAAAAAAATAAATTTAAGGTGACGACACAATTGATGTTAATTTTCAGGGACCTATTGCCCCGCCCTCGTATGTCATTTAAATGAATTCAAAGGCTTTTTACAAAGTATTTTGATTACAACTAAATGCCTCGAATTTCAAAATACTTAAACTGTTTGAAGTTATTTTACTACGAATTATATGAAGCAACTAAGATTTTTGGAGTGGTTGAATTCTTGAAGTCTCCAAATCATTTAATACTGAATTGAAGTCTGTTGAATTCATTTCGATTTTAAAGTTTTAAAGATTGCTTAAAGCTGTCAACTTTTGACTGACCTAAAGTCTTGTGTCCTTTAATTGCTGTGAATTCCTTCGATTATGCGTAAATATTTCAGGAGCTTTATTACTTATTAATTTAAGGCTTCACTAATTATTTAAACTTATGATTTAAAGTGTTTAAGAGAGACTTCACAATATATTGCTCGAAATCAAGTCAGAAGACTTTGACAAAAAGACTTAAAAGATCTCAACAAGTGTAGGAATATTGTTTTCTTCGTAATCGAAGTCTCTTTATTGGAGCAAACAATTCGTAGTATTGGAAATATACGAAAAAGTTAAATTATTCGATTGAAGTCCTTTGTCGTTATATTTATTGTAGCAGCGAATATATATAGTACATTTCTTTTGTCCTTTAATAATATTGCACAATTTACAGAGATATGGTGGATTTACCTTATAGCTGAACAATTAAATAATTTTGAACAAAAACGTAAGGAAATAGGAAAAATAGAAAAACTAATTGTGGAGGAAATCTACAAGTAAAATAATATTCAATCGGAAATAAAGAGTTAACAATCAAAGAAGTAAATAAATTAATAAATAAATAAATAATAATAAAAATAAATAGTTGAATAAAAAAATAAAAATTAAATAAACTGAATAGATATGTAAATAAAAACGTATATTATAAATAACAACAATAAATAAATTAATATTTGAATAAATAAATTGATTGAATACTAACTTTAAAGTAAGAATGGAATAATAATTTATTAGAAAAAAAAAGGAAATATATCACAAGTCACAAAGTATATATCACATATAAGTAAGTTAAGGCTCTAGCCAATTCTGAAATTAAGTGATTGTCAGAGATGGAGCATGCACTTAAATACTTTCCTGATAGTTCGTTGAAAAGAACCAAGGAAGATTTAACATCAGTTTAAGGACCTTGTTTTGTGCGATTTGCAACCTACGAATATGAGATTTTGCCCCAAACATTTGCCCAAATCGCCTTAAATATCATTATCTTATTCTCGGTTGACATTTTTGATTTTCGGTTAATGAAAGGGTAAAGAGTGTGCTTGGTTATATTTTATTTTTTGTTTATTATCTGACTTTTATGAAAACTGAAGGTGAGCGTTTTGTCTAGATGTACAGCAAGGTATTTCGCGTTTGACTTCCACTCGGTCTGAATTCCTCCAATAACTAAACAATTATGTGACTTTTCTTTTTCATGTGAAGAAGATAGTCTGAGGAGTCTTAGCCGCACTGATTTTGATTTTCCAGTTTTGAAAATTGGTTTCAATTTGGAATCATCTGCAAAGATTGCAGATTGGCAGTTGATCAGCCGAGGGAAGTCGTACATATAAAGGAATGGACTGAGAACGCAACCTAAACGTACACCAAAAGCGAGGTTCTTACTCTCAGAATTCTAAACATTTATACAAACCTTGAATGAACTTCTTGTCAGAAAGGAACGAATAATTTTAATCACAGCCCTGGGAAGTAATTTTATTTAATGCAACCCTGGCAAAATGCATTTCTTTGCACTTCGGTAGGTTCACCTCTTTTCCTCCCAGCCATAAATATGTCAAGCATAAAAATAAATTTCAGAAATAAAAAAATCTGCCTGCTCTTCAATAGCTTTCAAAAACAACACCTGTTTTTAGGGCACGCAAAAGTCAAACACCACTAAACCAATGAAACACAAATTAAACTCCTCTCATTTAACATAAAACTGCCTCATAATTCACTAGGAGTGCCCTAATAAACCACCAAACACGTTTCATTACAATCCATCATCCAGCCAATTGGTTGGGAAATTAGAATATTGTTTTTTTTTGGCAAAAGAAAAAAACTCCTTCAAAAATTCATAAGTTCCTTACAATTCGAAAATGGAAAAATATATTAAAAAAAAAAATAAAAGGAAATACAAGACGAAGTAAAATGTGATAAAGTGGCAAATTTATTGCTTGCCACACATATACAGAGGCATTTCTTTCGCCAACGTTTTTGCATTAAAACGATTTAATTTGTAAAAGGCGAAGCGAGGTGTTCAAAGTAAGTGTGAACAACCGACAATTTACGCCGAGAATTCGGCAATTCAACCATTTCTAACACTCAAAGGGCAAAAATTCGCACCCACCGACACAAAGGTGTACAACGATGATCCAATCCGGCGAGCATCTCCGACTCTGATATCGCCCCAGTATCTTTACGTCTTTGAGAAGAACTAAATAAATTTTAACGACCCTTACTTACAACATCGCAGGTAAGGGAAGGAATGAAAGAGAATTTAATTTCGCGTTCACCACGCTATCATTGCCGTGTTTGTTCGTTTATTCGTTCGTCTTTCCGTTACTCCTTTTCTTTGGTATAAATTTGAATCTATTCCTTCTTCTTTATTTCTTGTTCATAGGAAGCAGCATTCATAGCCCACCTGTGCAGGCAGGCCTACCTATTCTTTCGTCATTTTAAGTAAACATTATTTTCTTCTTCTTTTGGAAAAGTGTCTTCCCATTCCATGCCAAAGGAATCCTTAACATTTCAATTGTCTTTTTCGAAATTAAACTCGGTGAAAATTTATACGAGCAGCATGGAAGGTGGGTGGGCAGTTACAACCCTCTTGCGATCCCTGTTGCTGCTGTTGCCAGTTTGCCACCTTTCGCCAAGTGTTCAATTTTGAGGGAATAAATTTTATCAGACAGATAAATTTCATTCAGGATTCAGGATACTAAACTGGGCTCTGAATTTGGCATCATCACGTTTGACTTTCTTCTTGGTTTTTATTTTTTTGAATCTTTAAGGAAAACAAAAACTCACCCCAAAGTCAAAGTTTGCATTGGAAAATTATAATAAAAAGGAAAAGCGCTCGTTGCTGTTGGAGGAAATTCCCCAAGGGACACTTGTGTTCGTCTCAAAGAGAGTACAAGAGAGAGCAAGCGAAAGAGCGGAGTAATGTAATTATTGGAAGTATCCATTTAACTTTGTCGAAAATCTCCTTTAATTTGGCAACTCGTTGAAAGGGGGGCGGAGGACGGCGAACAGAACGACGGAATAAATAAACTCAACTCTCGTGAAAAGTCTCGTCGAATTGCATTCAAACTATTTATATTTGATTAAAAAGAAGGAAAATACGCAAAGTCTCCGATGATGGGAGGCTGTGGTGTTTTCCTTCAAGGACCTGTGTCAATCCCCATTTGCGTAAAAAGCTTGATTTCTGTTTTGAGTGCAGGTCTGTTTGCATAGATGTCTGGAAGAGGCTGAGTGTAATTTTCATAAAACAATGCAATTATGATAAAGTTTTGTACAAAGGAAGTGAGTTTTGGTCGGAGTCTTAAAATATGTTTACACACTCCTTGAAAAGAGGTGATTATCATATCAATCCTTTTGGTAGAATGAGCTCTGCTTGGTGGTTGGCTAAGCAGACAATCGTATTTCAGGTTCTTTAGTTTCAATACAGAGGGAATGATTCAATTCACAATTGAGTTAAATCATGGATGGGTAAGGACTAACAAAAAGTTTTTGTAAAGTAAAAACTTTCACTCAACATTATTTAATTTTAGACCTCGAAAACTTACTTAGCTTGAAGACTGGAGAATGAAGATAATTTTCTAGTGGCTAATGCGACCGATGGATGCATGCTTTCGGAAACAGCTGTCTTGACATGATTTCTATCGTTTTTAGGATTCCGTACCCAAAGGGTCCAAGGGAAACCTATTACTTGGCCTTTACTGTCCGTCTGTCTGTCCATTCTACTTTCACAGAGCTGTATCTCCGTAAACTGTTAAAGGGAGACACTTGCAATTTTAACAGAAGATGAACTGCTAGTATGCTAGTGATATAAAGTTAAAAATAATTGCAGTCACCGTACAAAAAAAGTGTTTCATAAAATCGCAACTCAACTAAACACCTAAGAGTAGACAATGATCTCGTTTCATGGATTTCAATTAAATAACCTTTAAAAGAAGTCAATGATCCCCAAACTAAATTTTTTCTAGATTTTCAATAGTTTCCAATCCATTCTCTAAAGCAATTTCCTCATTATTTATGTTCAAAACAATACCATAATAATCAATATCTTTAGTTGCAAAAGTATTCATGATAAATCTAAAATTAAAAAAATATGTTGTAGCTTACTCTTGGAAAGTGCGGAACCCTTCGTAAGAGAGTCAACTCCTATGGCAACTTTTTCTGTTTATGTTTCGATAAAATAGTATCCACTTTGGCAGTAACCAATATTTTGCAACGTCATTCAAGCGTAAGCCGCCAAAAATAAAATACTGAGTTTCTGTCACTTTTTCTGAAAACATAAGTGCAGTTGGAATCAAAATAGCCTGTGATTAAAAATACAGACAATCAACCGATGGCCTACAGTTTAGATCCATAAAAAGATTAATTATAAGAATTTATTTTAGCGCGTGTGTTTGCGTGGCTTCGCCAGTGGGCATTCACAAAGGGAACTTGGTTTATTAGACAAACAGTTTTCATTAACTAGTTCAAGTAGAAGCTCAAGACATTCAGGCTCAATTACCAGATTCGCTGATATTACTTATTGTAATCTTTAAGGATTATAAAGAAAAACGATAACCGATGACCCTCAGCAAACATTGCCCCAACAATCATTCAGAAAAAATAAAAGCCACGAAAGCGAGCTCGTGAGTCTTCTGCATGGCCCTCAAAAGCCCCATTTTACATTTCCAAGGTCCCTAAAAACTGTACCGTCAGCAAAAGCAAGACAAGTTTTTCGTAGCGCATGATTTTAGTTCCCATGAGTCATGAGTTTGAAATGTAGTTGTAGTAGCAACGGATGCCTAGGACAAGTCTTCCTCGGATGTCTATCAAGGTAGCGTTTGTGGAGTTTATGATTGCCCTTAAGTGTCCTTAGACATCGTTATGTTCTGTCCAACATGTTGTTGTTTTCCGGTCCTGTATTAGCCGCAGATCAAGTCTTCTGGCCTTTTCTTTAATCGCCATGAAATCTCCAATTTTGACACGTTGGATGCGAGAGCGATGATGTCAATGACATTTATAGTACTTATCTGAACATGAGATTTTGTAAATGGGGAAGGAAGCGAAATGATTCAAATTCCACTAAGCTAATTTCTCAAATACGGTAAGAATGGGTCCAAATATCTTTAAAATTATTGGTGTCATTGGTTGACTCAACGCCGTTGCAAAAAAGGCCACACAATTAATGAAGAAACCAATAATAAACCTGATAATTCTGATTTTTTTGCTCGCTGTCAAACCCACGTATTGTATAATTTATATTTGTATAAATTAACTGGCGACGCTTTTATCTGCCCACGTTTCCGGCCAGCCTTTACTAAATGGACAAACCCCAAGGCTATAAAAAAGTTGAAGATTTTCACTTAGAAAGCCCAATTAGTTCACAACGCTCGTCACGCTTAAGCCTCAACGATGCAGTGGGCGTTTTTCGGTCGAAATTCATCATGAGTGACCAAGGGCCTCATTTCCATCTGAAACCAAATGTGCCCTTTTGGGTACTGAGAATTCTAATATCATTCATTCAGCGGGGATAATTGGTTCGAGGAAACTGGAGAGCGATATAAAAAGAAAACCATTGGAACTGAATTAAATGTGGATTCGCACACTCAGCTCTCACGGTTGCTTAATGTTTTGCGAATTTAAACTAGCCGTCTAGATTACTAGATTGGACCGATTCAGACTTCAGTTCTCAAAGAGAATATTCGACAAGATTGTGAGACCTACCCATCCGAAGTTCTCGCCAAATTTTGAGCGATAGCATATTGAAAAAAACTTAAGCGTCCAGAAAAAGTACCAAAAATACAAAATACATTATTTTATTTCAAAAATATATTCAAACAACATCGGGTAAGTATTTTTGGTCTTTCAAACTGATGTTTGTTTCAATTTCGTTGTTACAGTGACTGCGTTGGAAAAGTAATTCCATAGGCCCATAGAACATTCGCTCTCAGCATTTTAGCGGACGTGTGTCTTTCTGATGGTAGACTGGACTATGTAGAATCCGCAAAAATCCTTGGATATATTATAAATCGTAATCTTTCCGGTAACGATCACATCAATAATGTCGTCGGCAGGATTGAAGGATGTCTCAGGAGATTGTGGCTGATAGCCAACTTCACTCCAACGGCAGTATTGAAGTCTTGAGTCTGTCTCTCAACAAAAACTGCATGCAGCCTTAAATAATGCCGTGCGATACATTCATGGCCTCCGCGAGTTCGATCATGTGTCTGAACAGACTTGAAGACTACTAGGTTATACCCTTATACAGCACACCAATGCGAGAAACTGCATTTTCTTTCACAATATAATAATGACGACTTGCTCAATCGCAAAGAACTCTTGCCCTTATTATACCGAGTCACAAATATTTGAATTCCTCCAGACTGTTTTTTGTTCATACTGTCAAGCTGTGGAATTCACTTCCGATGCCTTTTAAAACAATTTCTAATGCTAATCACTTTTAAAATAATAATAATAATTTACTAGTACTTTTCTGGCTACAACTAATACTGGAAGTAAAAGAAGAAATAGAAACTCCTTTATAACTCTCCCATTGTCCTTTATTCCTTTTCAAATCTACTCAACCCCTGATATCACATATCTGTTATTCGAATTTTTAAAATTGTTGTATTACTTCATATTGCTTTCATCTTTTTTATTTAATTTTATTTATTTAATTTGGTTTTTTAATAAATAAAATGAATCGAATCGAATTGAGTTCGAATATTGCACAACTTGTAGGTATATGCTCTTATATTATTCAACATCATGAATCATAAACAGTGGTACGCGAATAACCCCAAACTCTAAAACTTTAATAGATTACGTTGTCACAAATTCGTGTTTAGTTTCCACAACAAGAGACACTAACTTAAAAATTACTGATCATGAAACGATAACAGTGAAATTAAAATCAAAAGTAAAGAAAGTAGATAAATTGCCACAAAAAATGGTAAAGTGCATAAATTTCGACAGAGATACGCTCATTAATGATATCGGGCAATGCCAGTTTAGGAACATATGTTTTCCACTCGTTGATGTGAATTATTTGAGCAATTTATTTTCAAGTGAACTGTTAAGAATCGTGGATAGTTACGTTGAGACAAAAAAGGTTAATGAAAATACGGTAGAGTGGTTCAACGATAGTTTAAGAGAATTAAAAAGAGAAAAGTTGGTTTGTTATCATAAAGCCCTACAAACAGAAGAAATAAGTGATTGGGAGTCTTACAAGCGCTCGCGAAATCGGTACAAAAAAGAACTAGTAAGAAGCAAGCGACTTTTCGTGCAAAATAAAATTATAATTCAATCGGACCAAAAAGGTATGTGGAGAGCTTTAAAGCGTTATGTGATGGGATCAAAAAAAGTTGCAATTGAAGAGAACATTATTTTTAATGGTGTAACAATTAGTAACCCAAACTTTATTGCGGATGAGTTTAATACTTTTTTCGTTGACAGTGTGACAGAAATAAATCAGCCAATTGAAGTTATTTAGTATGTTTACCAAATTGATGAACTTACGTGTCGTTTTAAATTCAGTCCTGTGAATCATTCTGAAATATTTGAAGTGTTGCGAACAATGAAACAGAAGAAAGATTTTAATTTTATGAGTCCGAAGATGTTTATAGATGCATTTGAAGAATTAGGGAACATACTCACTGAAATTGTAAATAAATCTTTACTCTCAGGATGTTTTCCGAGTTCATGGAAAGAATCGTTGGTCACACCAATACAAAAAGTTAAAGGATCTAGGCGATGTGAAGACTATCGACCTATAAACGCATTGCCAATCTACGAAAAAAAATAATTGAAAAAGTAGTTAAAGTACAACTGCAAAAATACCTCGACAATAACAATATCATCATCAATAATCAATTTGGATTCAGAAGTCACCATTCCTGTGAAACTGCTTTAAATTATATTCTAATGAACTGAAAAGAAGATCTAGCCGAGGGATTCACTATTATTGCAGTTTTCTTGGACCTTAAGCGAGCATTCGAAACTATTGATAGAGGGATTTTAATACAAAAATTGAAGCAGTATGGTTTTCGTGACAAAGAGCTACAATGGTTCATATCATATCTTGATCAGAGAACCCAGAGAACATCTGTGAATGGAAAACGGTCGGAGATAACACAAACATTTTTGGGAGTGCCTCAGGGCTCAATTCTTGGGCCTGTATTGTTTATCCTGTACATAAATGACGTATGCAAAATTTTGAAGCATTGCAAAATTGTCATGTTTGCTGATGATGCCCAAATATACATCGTGGGTAAAGATATATCAACTTTAAATCAACAACTACAAGAAGATCTCGAAAGCATAAGCATCTGATTCAAGGCAAATAAACTAAAGACGAATGTTCAAAAGACGAAGTCGATGATATTTAAAACGCAGTGCAATATTAACCTAAGAATAGACAATGAAAACATAGAACAAGTAGACCATATTAAGTGTGATAATAGATCAACATTTAAAGTTTGACAAACATGTGGACTATGTTGTCAAAAAGATATCCAAAAAAGTGCAATTTTTTCGAAGAATCAAAAGTAAATTAGATTTTAATACATCTGTTAAAGTATATCATGTTATAATCAAACCGCATTTTCAATATTGTTCATCTGTGCTGTTTCTGTTAAGTGATAGTAACATATATAGATTGCAAAAACTGCAAAACAAATCAATGAGAATAATTTTGAATTGTAATCGCTATAAAAGTATTTTGAATATGTTAAGCCGTGTAAATTGGTTAAGCGTTAAACAACAATTGGTGTTAGATGTTCTTTTGTTTGTCCAAAAAATGAAAATGGGAGATTTGCCTAGTTATTTTAGTGGTTTAATTAGGTATGAAGGTGAAGTCCAACCATATCAATTAAGAAACGTAAACAATTTGCGACTCCCAGCCTATAGAAATACAAAAACACAAAATAGTGTAATATAAAAGCCTTTCAAATTTTTAATAATTTGCCAGAACAAGTAAAATTAGAAACAAATTTTAATATATTTAAGCGCAACGTCAAAGAGTTTGTAAAAAATAATTTTTAAGATTTATAATTATGTAAAAAAAATAGCTTAATTTATATGTATATGTAATATAAATGCTAAATAAATACAAAAATACAAAAACATTCTATAATTGTAATTTCTTTACTTATTTATTTATTTATTTATTTATTTATTTATTTATTTATTTATTTATCTGTTTATTAACTTCCAATAAGCAAGTTCCTTTTTTTTTGTTAACTTAGTTAAATGTTTGTCCCTTTATTATTTACATATAACTTTTGTTTATTATTTCTCTAAGATAACCATTTTAACATTTGCGAACGTTTTTCATGAAACTTTTCCATCGATCAGAGTTTGAAAAGATAAATATCTGTGATAATATTTGTACACGATTATAATATTTTTAGTAGTAAGGTTAAGTGTACCATATCTCTAGAAAAATGTGCAAAGCGGTTAAGGAACAAATGTAATCAATATGCTACAATAAATACATATACAATTATTCACTATAATCCAAGGAAGGAGAATTTTTTTTTTTCAATTTTGTAATTCATACCACGACTCAAAAGTCTCCGAGCCTATCACCATGCAAAAGTTAGTTTTCTTTCTTTACAAAAAAAGGACATTTATTAAGAGAATTCCGCAATTAGCTCCATTATATCCATTTTGTATTTTTCATTCGTTCGTTTCGGCTTAGAGTTCACAACTATCTTAATTAAAATTAGCATTTGGTTAATTTTTCTTGTTTCTCTTCTCAATTTTTATTATGCCTTTGCGCACATTTTTCATCCATAATCGCCTTTACGTGGCGATGCGAAACCAAAAAAAAAAAAGAAACGAAGAACTACGGAAAAACTTTTCCCACTGTGCTCCGCCATTGAGCCAGTAATTCTCTTGGCCTTTTTTTTGTTGGGTCTGTTTTTTATAAGCTCATAAAATAGTGGACATGGCATGCACCTATGCTTGGATTATAAACCACACACCACCACTTTTAGGTAAATTAATTTCCAGCTGAGTGTGGCAATTCAAACTGCCAGAGCAGCTACAAAACCTCATTCTACTCCGAATGAAACTGAACAAATTAATAATAATACACAAAAGTACAAATCCGCTTTCGAGCTAGCGAGAGGCACAAAATAAGTAATTTCATTTTTACAAAAAAAACATCAAACTGGAGAACGAGACAGACACAAAAACTCATTTCATGGGTCAAAAAGTATATCCTCTGAGAAATGTCCATAGGGTTTCCTTTAGATGTGGCCCACACCAAACGCCCCACAGCCAGCCAAGCCCAATTTTAATGCAGTTAGTGATAGTTTAACCTGGTGAGAGTGAGAGATAGCAAATGGACAGATATGGCTTGGAGACAATTCAATTTCGCACAGATGTCCTTTGTTTCATTTAACCGGCTACAAAGTCAAAATGAAACCAACATAATAAGGACCAACGGCAAGGTTTCCTGGGAATTTTGTACACACATAAACACATATTTGGTAACAATGGGAAAGGACAATTGTGGATGTGAATCCTTTGCATTTTTGGCTGGCACTAGTATCATTCCTGCCGATTATGGTGATGATGATGACTACAACGATTATGCACGATTCCTTGAATCACAGTTCCTCAACAATGCTCTTGGGGGAAAAAGCCGATTATCTTTTTTGTTTTTAGCTCTCATTTTTCTGCTTTGTTCTTCCTTCGAGAAATGATGATGGAATGAAATCAGCAAAAAGAATTGGTTTTTGGCATTTATTTGGCATCATAAAACTTTATGTACAGTGATGCAGTTGACTGAAAACTACTACACTATTCATTCCGATTTGGTCAAGATGCTTCATTGGATTGGTGTTTATAGTCAGGATCACAAAACATGAAGGAGTGTTATTAAACTTCATCAGCTTAGTCAACCTTTTAACACAAACTTATTATCCTATCGAATGATAAACTGAGTTTAAATTCGAGTAAAGTAGATTTAAGATGCTCTATAATATCATAGACACCATCAATGTGCAGATTGACATCCCCGTGCACAACATCAACTTATCAACCCTCCAAGTTCAAAGTCATTGCAGTCTTTGACCTAATCTGTGTCCTTGAAACCGAGCCTTTTCATTTTTGCTCATAAAGTAGTGCTCGAATTATAAGCATCCAAGCTCTCTTGATGTTTGTGTCATTCCATATGTGCTTTAAATTTTTTAGGGGGTTATGGATACCCTTAATTTGAAAGCACATAATGCTTCTGTAAAGGATCAGCGAGGGAAGAAGCAGATGCAAAATCATCGCCCTTTTTAAGTCCGGTTCAATCTGGTATAAAAAAAGGTCACTGCTGTTGGTCCACAATGGTTAAAATCTTGGAGGGTTTTCGCAAGGACTATGATAGGGGATGCGCTAGCTTGCTTTGACTTCTGGACAACACCTCATCTTTGGCTGGAAACAGGATCATTTGTGTGGTTTTTAGTGAATGAGCGGTAAAGATTTCAAAAAGCTTTTTGTCTTACAGGTGTCAAGGAATTGTTGTTGATGGTTTATGTTCGACTCAACTCAGAGTGTGCCGCAGGACTCAATCTTAGGGCCAATATTTTTCTGCATATTTATTAACGACATACCTTTTGTATGTATGAGGTTATCGTAAGTCTTTTGCAACGTGACTTCGAAAAGATTCAGGAAGATTGCGACGATTGGAAGTCCATTGCGAGTCCATTCTGTTCAGGACTCCGTTGTCTAGGGCCACTAGAAATACTAGAAAGAAAAGGCGAATGTTCTCTGTCGTTGGACGAAACGGCCAGCCACTGGCGAATCGAAGTGTTGTCAGATACCTTGCGATCTGGCTAGATCAGTATCTTTATTTTAAAAAACATACTGCTCTGGCCAGAGTCAAAGCGGTCTTTGCCTTGACAAAGAGACTGTTTCACAGCAGTAAACTCGATGCCAAGGTAAAGGTGATCTGCGGCCTGTGCTTGCCTTAAGATGCCCCGTGTGGTTCAACGTGCAAACAACCTTTATGGAAAAGATTCAGGTTTTCGAGAGATGATGTCTTACTTACGGTAGAACTCCAGAGATTGAGTACAAAAAAATCTATGGTCATGAAGTCCTGTACAACGGGACCAACCTGATAAGAGTGGACAATCACATTGCAAGAGCAAAAAATTCGAACAACAACTTGATCTCCGGGGCTTTTTACCCCAATGATATGCACCCTGTGACAGAAGCGTCCCTCTATATCGATTGAAAAGGTCTGGTCCAGGATAGATTAGCGGTGCGGTTTTTCTTCCACGTTAGCTGTGGGCGGGCGAGTCAACTACGACCAAGACCAAGACGTCGCTAGTAGCTCACCTGAGATTCTTCGGTTAAGTAGGGCGGTTTCAGACCGCCACAAAGCTGATGGGCAATACCGAAACTATTGGTGGCTGGCCGGCAAATGATCTCTCCCGTTTGTATTTTTTTAATCCTGAGTGCCCTAAAGGTAAGTAAAATGGCATATCCTGTTAGCTCTGGTCGGCTAACATATATTTAAGGCAGAGTAAGAAGTTATTATTATATTGTTAAATAGTTTTATTTTTAATTTGAGATGGATAAAGCTTGCTTTTCAGAATTAGTTTATAATTATAATTGAAATAAAATCAGTCCATTTACTAAGTTTTTAACTTTAAAATATAAGTTTTTTAATAAGTTTGCATAATGTAACTATAATTAATGGAATTAAGTCGAAAGAAATATTTTCAAATTGTAAGGTTTAGCTAAGAGCGCCCGGGCAGTAAGTTAGTTTTAAAAATGGAGTCACGGTATGAAATGCCTAGGAGAAATCTAGAAGGCTTGGAATAGATACGAATGTTTTCGTTAAAATTTGATTATCGCAAGGATAGCGTCTAATTTATGTTTGCAAATTTTTTTTTCCAAAACTTTCGACAGAAATAGCAAAATTGAGCCGAAATTTATTGGCCTTTTTAGTTTTGGGAATAGGACTAATTTTTCTTAGACTCAGGTTGTGATCATTTTGTTAAAATGTGTGTGATGAAGGGCAAAATAAAGGGAAAGGTTATTTTAATTAACAACGGGTGTATCTCATCGATCCAAACGGCCTTTGGTTTTATAGAAAGCAGACCTTTAGTTACGTCACAAGAGTCAACTCCAAACAAAAACTGCGTTTGGAAGACATGTATTGAAGAGATAAGGATCCATATCTTCAAATAGATAACATTAAATGGGGGGGGGAGGGTCTTATTTCAATTCAATCAATCAATTTTAAAAATATTGAATCAAATCTTCAACTAGGTTGGAGCAAAATTGACGAAGTTACAAGTATTTTTATACCTGTCGGATTTTAATCCCTACCTGAACCGATCGCGCTATTGTTACCTGGCAGATGTTTCGCTCTCTATATATAAAAAGTAATCTTACTTAATTCTATTTAGAGAAATTTCGACTGAAGTACAAACATTCCCTTTTTGTCAGTCGAAAGCTTCACACAAAACAAGAATGAGAGTTTGAACCAGCTTATTTGGGAAATCTCACTAAAGCACTTGAGTGGAACCTCTGTCATCGTTGAAATTGCAGCTTATGTAGCAGCTAGTGTCTTCAATGAAGGTTTTTTGCTTAACTAACCTTCAGGCAAGATGTCGAAATTAGTAGTGGATCAAGTGCTCATGACTGGGTGCGATCAATTGACTCCATCCGTATAAGCCGAGCAGAGCAGAGAGCTGAGAAACAAACAAAAGTAGTCAGGGTTCGTCGTAGATAGGAGCAAAAAGGTACATAGGTGATAGCAACATCCTTTACGGACCTGACATTGATGATTCAGTGTGAGTTAAGCCGATAAAATTTGCTAATGAACGTACCAGATTTTTTAGAGTTCAAAACTTTTAAGCGATTTTCTCACAACTCACGTTTTCAAAGTTGGTGTGCCGCATAACTTCAAAACTTCTGCACAGAAACTACTTCGTTTTCAAATTTTGAATATTATTTCTCTAGGTAATTTACCAGGTAATGTTAGTGAGATTTTTTTAATAATAATAATTTTTTTTTGACATGATCGAATCATCCGATTTTTTTCGCATAAAATCGCGTTTTTTACCTTCAAAGTGTTTCAAAAAAGTGAAAAAGTAAAATTTCCAAAAGACTCTCCCAACACGATTTGGGGAAAACTATTATCTTACGAATGAAATTTCGATTTTTTGATTTCAGCTCAGATTCAGTCACCGCAATTCTTCTTTTCCCGAGACACGTCTGAATATTGGCTGCCATTGCCGTGTTTTTTAAAAATACAATATTCTTCAAAAAATTTACAAAAGCATGCATTTTTTTGAACGAATTAACCTTACCCCCACTTTCCAGTGCTTATGTTACGCAAATTTTTCCATAACTGCTAACCATCCAAAGAAGGACCAAGTCGTTTAGAGTGAATAGAGAATAGTGGTTTTCGCTTTTCGAAAATCTAGGATGACATTGTTACGAAGTGAGTAAGTTCGCCAATACTTACTTCTACAAATGTTATCGTTATGTTGGAGTTGCTTGTGATTTGTGAAAATAAATTGAATTGAAAATTGAAAAATTGAATTCAAAAGAGAAGTACTGTTGCATGTCATTTTTGAACTCCTTTAGAATGCGTGTGTGTTGTGTGGTTGATAAATGATTCTCTAGCGAAATTCGGCCACAGAGTAAACAGATGAGCATTCTGGCTGCAAAGAGGGGAAGAAATGCAGCTGATTTATTCACTAGAGCACTATTTACTATAAAGCGAGATGATTGACATCGTAATATTCTTGTTTCCTTTGAGTTTTAGTGTTGGATTTTGAACTTTGTCGAACAGTCTCAGAAAAGATCTTTTCAGCATATTTTCAGAACATGCGAGTATTGTTTCAGTGTATGCCGAAGATGGTTTTGTTTTAATCTCAACCAAATCAGACGGGTAAAAAAGTGAAGGAAAGTGACGATGTGATTTTTCGACAAAACAATTTGGCACTGAAAATCATCTTTTAAGCCTATCAACTTTCGCCACTTTCCGAAAGCAGCATTTCAAAATACAAGAATTACCTGTGCAATGAAACCTTTCCGACGAATGGTGAAATACTCGTGGCCTTCCATGTAAATAAAAGTAACTTCAAGTCAAAGACGTGGCTGCCTCAAGTATCAAAAATCAAAAGAACAACAATACTTCCGACTCTAATGGTGTACCAGAGTAGCTTTCGAACAAAGTGGAGATATTCTTTTAGGATGCATGTGCCAATTCATCAACCAAGGATTGGATAACGATATCGCGTCCGATGACTAGCCTATCTACTCAATATGTCTCTTAATTCAGAAGAGAAGTTCTGTATCATAATGGCATTTAATGTGGACAAATGGACACTTAAATGACTAACAAATTTTAAGTGAAAATTTTAAGTGAAGCCACACGCGGTACCGTTTTTCGTCTTGAGCTGTACCAAGACATCGATCTAGTCGCAGTTTGTCAAAGTAAAGTAATAGAAAAGGACGACAATGCTGCAGCAAAAAGGGTCTGCGATCTAGAGCCTCCAGTTTCCAAGTAACAAAGAAAACGACACCTCCGTTTTGAGGATCAAGCTGTCGTGGATGCCAGATCACTTGGTCTACACAACTGGAAGCAGTGTATAGGGGATTGAAAACATTCAAGGCTGAGACTCCGCACGGGTTCGGAGCCCATTTAATGAAGTGATGAACTTCGTCACGTTAAGATAAGTGTTAAATAATCTGTCATCTCGATGCTAACAGTGGATCCGCGACCATAAAATCAGCTGATACCCATGAAGCGATGAGACGCAAGCGCAAAACGGAAAAACGGGGATTCGCCATCGGAAATGTAAATGTAATTGGTTATTTCGTAATTTTTTTTAGTGTTCATTTAGACCCTTTAGACTTTTTGTGGAAGACGAATTTGGCCGTACTTTTGTTAAATGTCACTGTCCTGAAGAGTCGGGAGCGGTCAAATCTGTCAATATTTTCAGCTAGTGTAAATCGGCAAATGAGACATAAGACGATCTGGAAAGGCACCCTACAAAATACGATCAGTCGCATCGTCCTGTGGGAACCAAGTGTCCTCCAGTCCTAATTCATCATCTCGCGGCAATAAAAACGAGCTGACTCGTTTCTCACGGCGTCTACGAAAGTGGGCCTCGTCTCTTCGAAATATTTTCGATCGAAAATTTTTCAGTTCGTCGTTGGGTTAAGAAGAGTGAGTTTAAACGCGATTGACGGTCGGCAGCAGTAGCTCATGGAATATCTTATTTTCTTTCTCTTAATCGATTTTGGTTGCTCATCCAAAAGTTGACGTAGGACAGCCGGGATATTGCGCCAAAATATACTGACGATCTTGGAGACCAAAGCATCAACATGTGATTGATATTTTTGCATCATTCTACAGGGTGGTAAAGAATATTCGCTGTCAAAATTCATCTAAAAACTCTCAAGCATAATTTTGCGCAGTTTTAGAAGCTGTCAAGGCAGAGCAACAAACAACACCATCTGGCTAATGAAACTTTCCTAACTTGCCATCCAGATTTTGAAACATGTCTAGTATTGAACTTACGCCACTTCTTGTAGATTCTAATCACATGGAAACATTTGATCTGCGCATTTCACAATGCGAAATGCTGCCAGGTGCATATTGCGTACGACCATCTCATTGTGACTCGTAAGTAATTTTAGACTCGCTGTTTCTGGCAACAAGCTGGCTTGTTCCGTCAGAAAATTCCTCATCCACGGAGAAGAGTTGAGCAATGAAAATCATTTGCGAAAATCTGTTCTCGTAATTGAAATTGAAAACTTCCATCTAACCAGTTTTCCGCGCAAAGTCAACAGCCAAAAGTGTTATTTGAAGTTCCACCATCTAACCAACCGAACCGGTGCCCTGCTAGTGATGGTCGTTCCGCTAAACTGGTGTCGCAATTATGTTTACGTTTATTTTTGTTTTTCCCAACATTTTTTCTCCCCCCTCAAATGAGCTTTGCATGCGTGCGTCTGTCGTTGTATGCGGATGGAAATGCCATACGGATAAATGACAGCGACATTATGGTGCATGGATTTTCCGTCTCAAAGGCTATGATACCCTCCGCGGATATAAGCATATGTGTGCTGCAACATTTTTGATAAAATGTTTTTTTTTGTGTTTTCAACTTAAGCAAACATTTTCCCGCACAGAGCAGAGCTCCACCAGCTGTAGTAGCTGTTTTGTAGCCTTTGCTAGTCATTGGTTGTTGTGGGCTTTAGCCTCCTAACCGAGTTGTCCAGCATCGGAGGCAAGTGCAGCTACCATGGCGCGACGGCGGTTACTCCTCGTAAAGTTATATAATTGAATTGTCGCGTGCAGTTTGAGGTGCATTTGCAATTGTGGAAGTCGGTCGTGCGGATAGTTTAGCAGCAGACACTAGGGAAGACCACCAAAGTACCAGACAAGTCTGCAGACCTCAGGTGGTTTAAGAATACCCACTGATAGTAAAAGTTAAGAAAGTTCGTTGTTGAAAATTCATTTGGAAGTGAGATAATGAATTCCAGGGTGAAATTCTATTCGAAATTCCTGATGGCGTGCATCCTTGCCGCCGTCACCGTGGCCCAAGAAGTAACCGAAAGCGAACGTTTTCTCACAGATCAACGTAAGTCGCGTGATCTTCATTAAGGATGTTTTATTTTTGTTATGTAAAATTATACGCGAGTGCCTTTTGTTTTTTAATTCAAATAAAATTGTTTTGAAATCCGCGTGTGACCCGAAAAAATTATTCAAAAACAGATGAGTCTTGTTCATGAAAGGTCTTTTAAAAGTGAAACCGGTCTCGCGAGATGATGTTGTAATATTTGTGATTGGATTGTTAGTTGATTTAAACATGAAGTCCATAAAAAGAGTGCCAATCAATGATATTGAATGGTGTGGAATTTGAAGTGAAAAAACAAAAATTATTACACTTGATCGGATCAATTGTTAAGACATTTCGAGTCTATAAAAGACCAGTTCAGTTTCTAGTGTCAAGTTAGGCTGCTGTGCTTGCGAGGCTTGTGATTTTATGGGGGTTGAGTTAATTGAATCGCCTGCAACTATGACATTAAAGTCGATGGCTAGGAACTTGTTTTGCAGCGATAACTTTATCTATAACAGCTCAGTAGTGTCTTTCGGCTCAAGTCTTATTTTAATTGGATCCAGTTTAGATTGTAGATGTCCTAATTTAGTTTTTGGGTATTGATATAATTTATACTTTGGTTAGTTATTGGGTGCCGGAGTGTTGGCACAACTTTCATATCAGGTTCTACAAACGAAGGAGGTGGAGTCGATTTATGAGACATTTCAAAATCATACATTTTATGTTGCGCTGAGTCAAACGAGTAGACTGCGGTAAGCTTTAACGTTTTCACATTTAATGACTGTGTCAAAATTTTTTTTTATAAGGACGAAAACGTTGAATTGATGACAAAATTCGTAAGAAATGGATTAGTTGGTTTGTTAGTTGGTAAAGATTTTGGAATTGTTTAAAGTAACTTATTATTCAAAGTATTTAGGCTTATTCCACAAGTGAAATAAAAAGAAAAAATGTGTTTCAGCTTCTATCCCAACTCTCGCTTGCTATGATTTTCCAAATTTGCTTTCTGACAATTTTGACACTGTAAATGGGAAGGAGAATCACCTCTTTCCATCTCCAACTGATTTCACTAACATCACTTTTTTATGAAGTGATTGAAACGCTGCTAAATCGTCAACTCGAATTTTGGAAACTTCTCAATGACTACGCGAAAAACGGTCCACTGTTGATTTATGGAATATCACACCGAAAAATGAATATTTTCTAGCATCTTGTGCTTGTTATTTTAAAGTCCTTGGACTGATTCTATCATCAGGTTTTTTGTCGAAATCTCCTATTCATTGTTTTAAAAACAACGTTTTGGATTGTTTTTATTTTTTATGTTGGATAGTTGCAAGTCTGGTGTTCATCAATTAATGATGGTGTGCACACGACTCCGTTTTGTCTCCGATACTCTAGCTGAATTTAAGTAAGTCACAACTCATGGAGTGTTTCATATTTCTTTCTGGCATTCACAACCCTCATCTGCTGGCGTTGAACGAAAACGGCAGCGCATTTATTATTTATTGAAAATAGAACATATTTTTCATGAAATTCCGAAGACAGAGTGGAATAAATTTGGAATTGTTTTCCAAATTTCCTTAATCAAAGATTATTTAACAAGTGAAGATAGGTCATGAAAATTAAGAGTCAAGTTCATTAGGTTGTCACACGAAGTAACTAGAAAGGAATATGCCAGAAGGGGGAATCGTGATTTGAATTTTGTTGTTGATGATGATTATGAGACTTTTTATTACCTATATCAAATACTGTGAATTAAGTGAATGAAAATATTTTTTTATCGAAGTCTCCGTTTCAAGCGTGACGTCAATTGAAACCAAAACACATCTGAGTTTTAAAGCACTAGACCGTCCTTTGATTCTTCTACTTTTCCACCTGTATGCTCTGATATAAGGGTAGTCATAATCCCTTGTAAAAATAATAAATAAAAATATTAATGGAAAGCAAAAAAAACCCGACTGCATAAACCGAATATTATGAAGTTAAAGGTAAGAGTTTTCAAACTTACTTAATAAATGAACTGAAAAGATGGGAATCAGTTGAAAAATATGTCTCCTTGTCTTAACAATGAGACAGTCTTAACTGGGTACCTGCGATAGTCTTAAACTATTAATCCGAAATAAGGGAATTCCCTTAACACAGCGCGATAAAAAGATGGCACATTTTGACAAAAAACGAGTTAAGAGAAAATAAATGAAAAATAATAAGTCTCTGAGTTTTTCATTTCCGAGAGCAGGAAATAAAAAAATAGGTCGAGGGAAAATCAACTAGTTGAAAAATACATGACATTACAAAACTTCACAAGGAAAATTTCAAAATTGGATAAAAGTAATTTAAAATTTCTTCAACGACCCAGAAAATTCCGGGAAGAAAAAGAGTCCGGGCCGTCCAAGGGCCATCACCGAAAGGGATAGACGTTTGATTTTAAGAATTGCATCGAGTTCTAACTTAAGGACTAACAAAATCGCTGATCACAAAATCGCTGATCAAGCCGGTGTTAAAACCAATGTCAGACACGTTCAGAAAGTATTGAAGGAGTCTCCATACAAGCTAGTCAAAATACAAGCTCGATTGAAACTTGCTATGGAACACTTGCGCTGGAGAAAACAATGGCGTCAGGTACGGATGAGAATAAATTTTATTTCGTTGGCCCTGATGGTCTCTCATATTACTACCACGATTTAAGAAAAGAGGAGTCCATATTATTCCGTTGGACACATCGTGGAAGAACTGTAATGAAACGGGCAGGAATTGGGTATCATGGTAAAACAGATCATGTTCGTACCATCAGAAATGAACAGCACTAAAATTGGCATTGAAATAACACTGACACTAACAGGAAGATAATGCGGCGATGCATACGGGAAATATTGTGAAAACGTTTTTCTCAGATAACAATGTCGATGTTTTGAATCACCAGCGCGATCACCAAGCATGAAAATTATCGAGAACTGTTGGAGTCTTCTTGCGAGATCTGTTTTTGCTGAAAACAGGCAGTACGAGTTTAAACAAAGCATAATTTCAAATTGCAATGGATTGACGCAAAAGTATATATAAAAAAAAACTGCTTAAATTATTGGCAAACCGAATGGCAGAGTTTATTAAAGAAAATGGACGTTCTTCCCATAACTTAAAAATAAGCAGAAAACAAGATCGAATATCATTACAATGTTTTAAAAAATTAAATACTAAAAATGTTCTTTTTTTATTGCACCTGAATGTGTTTCTTTTTTTTATTTTTTGCTATATTTTATTATTTGAATGAAAAAAATGTGTTTAGAAAATAAAATAACTTTAGTTTGTTTATACAAAAAAAAAAACTCATTAAGTCTATTATGTGAAACATCAAAACATGTAAACACACATTGTTCGATATTTTTTTTACAAGCTATTTATGAAACCCTCTTATTTTGACACCACTCTAGACAGGCTCCGAGAAAATGTTAAGACATAAACATCGTGCAAAAATTCGGCCATTTTATAATTTTTCATATACCCAGTGTCATTCTGACATTTTAGACGAATCGAACGACATCTCTCGAACAGAGTCTACCAAAGGAATATTCACACATGCACTCAAAAACATAACCACCGTCCTTTTGGCGCAATTCAAGTGTCCTTCTATCTTCTTTGAAGGGAATCATAATGATTGAACAAATTTTTAGTTTGCAGAATTATTGGGATCACAAAAACGCAATAAGAATTTAGGGATCCATTAAAAACAAACCAAGAATAAATCTTTGTAAATCATTTTTCTTACATGCTAGACAAAAACGCTTAAATTTAGCTTAATTACCTTAACTATTTATAAACTGGCCTTCTGCGGGCGCTCTAAGCTAAGCCTAACCAATTAAAAATATGTCTTTCGACTTAATTCTTTATATTATAATGATTGATTATAATTTAAAAAACCAAGAAAAATATTTTTAAGTTAAAAATTTAGTAAATGGACTGTTTTATTTTTTGCTTAAATCTAAAACCTAAAAAAACGTAAACTATCTTTAATTAACATTAAAACTACTTAACAATAAAATAATAACTATTTACACTACCTCAAACCTATGTAAGCCGGCCAAGGTTAACTGGACATGCACCAACGACCTAGTTCTACTCTTCGTTCAGCCACCAATAGTGCTGATGTTGCTTCATTACATCATCTCCACAGCCCGTCCACAGCTTTTCCACCAACGTGGAAGATTAAAGGCACCGCTTATCTATCCTGGACCAGACATTTTCTATCTAAATAGAGAAACGCTTCAGGGGAAATAAGGCCGTTAAGGCGCACATGTCATTGGGGTAAAAAGCCCCGGAGATCAAGTTGTTGGTCGAAGTCATTGCTCTTGCAATGTGACTTCGAATAAGTTTTATCAGAAAGTTATCCACTGTGATCAGGTTGGCCCCGTTGTACAGGACCTCATTACTATAGAATTTTTTGTACTCAGGCTCTGGAGTTCTATATAAATGGAGACAAGCCCTAAGACATCGTCTCTCGAAAACCCGAGTTTCTTCCATTAAGCTTGAACCACATTTAGCATCCTAAGGCAAGAACAGACCGAATGAGGGCCGTGTAGCAGATCACTTTTACCTTGGCATCGAGTTGACTGCTGTGAAACAGTCTCTTTATCTTTATGTTTGTTAAAATATAGACACTGATCCAGCCAGATCCCAAGGTATCTGAAAACACTTCGATTCGCCAGTGGCTGCCCGTTTTGTCTAACGATTGAGAGCATTCGCCACTTCTTTCTAGTATTTCGATCTTCAACTTCCAATTGTCGCAATATTCCTGAATTTTTTCGAAGTCACATTGCAAAAGACTTACAATAACCTCGATCTTCGGACTTGACCTGTACACGATCAAGTCGTCTGCGTACGCTATGGAGTGGCGGAGAGATCCTACAAGATCGCTTGTGAAGATCGTAAATAAAATCGGCGAAATAACTACACCCTGTTGTAGACCGTTGTTAATTTCAAAAGTTACAGCAGACGTTACACTGCCATTTTTCACAATAAACTGTCTGCTCTCGATATCTAATATTATGTACAGCAGCGGTTTGCTTATGCAGAGTTGGTCAAGCTTGAAAAAGAGCCGATCCTTCCAACATTTTTCACTGTCACGTGTGGCCTGCTAATGTTTGGGTATGCCTTTCTTCAAACCGGATGATTGGGATTCAAAGACACGAAATGTATCCGAGCCATTGTAGTTCGAACAAGATCGACATCTTTTTACAGCTCGAAGTGTTCGGGTCGTTCCTTCTTTTCCATTTCCTCCTAGCAGACAGGCACATGAACCATGAATCCGAGGGAGTATTTTTCTGCAGAAAGCTCTTGAAATCTGTTCTGTTGTAACATATAACGAAACGGACAGTTTGAGAGATGTGTAGATCATGTTCTCGATTAATCATGTTACTACTCTGATATCGTTTTCAAAAATATGTATCCTTAAATAATATTTTCCATTCGTTTGCGCTGTTTTTGAACTCATAACTGCTAATTTTTGATTACTTACAGCAGATTACATAAAACAGTGTCGCATTACGGACATAGACTTTACAGCGTGTTCCACTCAAAGCATTCAGCAGTTGTTTAATAAACTGGGCACAGGTTTCTATCAAAGCATTCATTTTACAATTTTTCTATATTCAAATCTCTTTCGAAGGAATTCCTGGACTGGACACTATAAAAAGTTTTGATCCATTCTACCTAAACCGGATCAAGATCAATCAGGGCAACAGTCAAGCGATAAATCTCAAAGTTGAACTTTCAAATATAAAAATCATGGGTTTCGGAAAAACCAACGTCCTCGAGAGCATGTAGAGTTCCTTAATTTTATTAGTTCTACATTCATGATCAATTTTATTTTTTTAGAGTCTATCCAAAGGATTATAGCTGGAAGACGACATTCATGCTGCCGACAATGAAACTTGTTGGCGACTATAGCCTTTTGGGAAGGATTCTATTGATTCCACTGAATGGTCGAGGGAAGGTTCTTCTTGACGCAGGTACAAGAACTATTGGCACGTCATCAAGTCAAAATTTAAACAAACTCGTTGGATTTTAGAAAACATGACAGTTGTGATGAGTTCAAAGACTCATCTGTATGAAAAAGGCGGGTTCACGTTTTACAATGTGACAAATGTTCGCGTCGACTTCCGTTTGGACGGACTCAAGTCGCATTTCTCAAACTTGTTCAACGGCAACAAGATTTTAGGTAAGCTGATTGATTAGAAAGAATTATAAGGCCAATTTTTTTTCTTACAGAGGACAGCACAAATAAGTTTTTCAACGATAATTGGAAAATGCTAGCCGATGCGTTATACACAGTCATAAGTCAGACGATAGAAGATATCCTTCTGGACGTTTTGAAGAAAATCTTCCATTATATACCGGCAAACTTTTTCATTGTAGACATTCCGACACCCGCTCAACTGTACGGAGGCCAAAAGAATGGCTAAAAAGATCAATGGCTGCGTGTGCGGAATATATGAACATTTTTTAAATTGAATTATGTGACATACTCTTAGGGTAGCTTTTTTTTTGTATTAAAGTGCATTTAATATAAAGTGTCTGGTTGTTGTCTATGATGTACAGTGCAAGTCAAAAATTTAAACGATTTCTGAATGTAAGGCTTTTGATGCGTTGATAACGTCTTTGAAAGAACGACAAAAAATTGATCCAGTACAAAACAGTACAGTGCAAAAACACTGACAATAAATGGTTTGTAGGCGGTTGTGGGACGATGGTAAAGGGCACCATCACTACTTCAGTAAGCAGACTCGTGGCAATCCATCAAAGACCCGAAAATAGTCGTTCCTTGAATTTAGTTTAGTATGTGAGGCACTTAAAACAAATTTGATGTTTGAGTCTTAATTCTGCCTCTTAGATCGCCTTTGTCTTGTTATTTTACCATTTGTTCTTGTTCCTTCGCTTGGATATTTCTACACATGTCTAAATACCCATAGTTTAGTTTGAGTTCATCGACACTCATATTGTGTCCTTCGACGCCGATGTTTGATGGAATTTTTGGACAAAAAAAGGTTTACATTACGCGCGTTGCTCCGTAGTTGTGCAGTACAATTAGTCAAGCGCGCCAATAGCTCCAACTAAGCATGTTTCTCAAATCACAAAGTAAAAGTAACAACTTTGAGGACTCTCATTTCCAAATTATTTCCCAAACTTCGCGTTGAAACGTAGATCAAGATGTTAAGAATGGGGCACTTCAAAATATAAAATGGCATCAGCTCAAAAGAATTGTTTTGGGTTGAACGAAGAAATAAATTATGGGAGATCTTTCAAAAGGTCTTCAGGTTAAGAAGTTATAATCGATCAATGTCAAGAAATAGCAATATCAAGAAGAAACAACTCTAGTTCTAGTCGCATTACGCAACTCATTTCTCTTTGCACTCTAGGTTCTTACCATAGCCCCTTTCTGTGCTTCTTATGATGTTCAGTAAAGGAGAAAGTTTATAACATAGAAGATAGAAGCAAAGTAATTGTTTGTGAGATATCAGAAGAACCTCAAAATATTACTAGCACACGAAATGTAGACATAATTTTGAATAGATTTAATGCGCTGGTTTACTAAACAAGTCGAATCTCCGTGCCCAGAGTAGTAATGCATCCGTTAAAATACAATATTTTCCCCATGCTTGGAAGGTGGCCAAAGTTATGCGAATACTTAAAGCTGGATAGTTACCTGACGACCCCCTAATAATTAGATACCAATAAGTTTGCTGCGTAGTGTACGAAAAAAATCATTTAAGAAAAGATTATTGAAGAAACATATACCCGGCTATATAATTTGGTTTTGGGCCAAATCATAGCATTTCCCACCAAGTACTCCGAACTTCGTTTAAAGAAATTGAGCACAAGGAAAAACAGAAGGCATGATTCTCGTTGACATTGAAAAGGTCTATGGAATAAAGTGTTTTATTAATTTTCCTCCGTATCTATGTAAAATAGTTCAAAGTTTTTTGTCTGGTCGTTGCTTTAAGGTCTCTGTCTCTGACTCTGTTTTGGGATCTCCTTTACATAATTTATTTACATCTGACATCTGAGTTTGGGGCTTGAAAGGAGATTTAAAGAGTTGCTGAAACCTTCGACTGTGATAAACTTAACGCCAAATTTAAAACCAAACCATCTTTTTTTAACACCAAAGCCGGGAATAATTCATTTGAACCGTCAGACAGTGCTGTCTCAAATGAGTCGTCAAGTTTCATATGTGATAGTGATTTAGAAGTTATCGAAGGGGTTCTGTCGATTAAGTCGAATGCAATCGGCATCGACGGTTTTGATCCGAGGTTCGTTAAACTTCTCCTTCCTTACATTCTACCTTTCATAACCCTTATATTCAAATGTATTAAAACCACTTCCGTCACCAAGTGGATGGAAAAGGACTAAAGTAATTCCAATCCCGAAAACAGAAACGATGACAACAGACCAATTGCGATTCTTCCCTTCTTGAGTAAGGTGTTTGAAAAAGTTCTATAACAGGAAGTCTAAAAGCCCATCTGTCCATGAACAAGCTTGCTAGCAGTTATCAGTACACCTTCCGTCCCAAACACAGCTACAAAACAGCATTGTTGTCAGTAGATGATGACATTAGAAAGTCCACAGATCAAAAAAAAATGTTAACTTTTTATTCCTCTCAGACTTTTCGAAAGCATTCGACACCGTCGGTCATGTTCTTGTATGTCGTAAACTCCAGAAAATGTACAATTTCTCTAAAGAATCTACACAAGTGATGTATTCCTATTAAGTAGATAAGCAGCAACGTGTTGTTGGCAACAATAAACAATCAAGCTTTCTTAAGGTATCAAATGGAGTTCCTCAAGGTTCAATTCTTCGACCTTTTCTTTTTTATTTTTCTATGCCACAAATTATTCAACGTTGTCTAATGTACATAAATATGTATGCCGACGATGTCCAGTAAACTCTGAGTGGTAATGTTAATTCCGTAGTCTAAATAGTTGAGCAAATAAACGAAGAGTTGGAAAATATCCTTCTCTGTATTTGAACTCATTATTTGCAGGAAAACAATGAACGAGCATTACGAATTTGTAAACTTAATTTTAAGGCCTTCGCTTGATTATAAGATTTATCATAATGTGAAAAGCAATATCAAATTTAATGAACTCTACAATTACGGATGAAGCTGCCAATTCTAATCACTGCTCGGAATCAATGAATAAATTACTAAGACTCATGGCATTGGATACGTGCAACCAATTTAGTTGAAAAACAAAAAGAAAGACGTTCAATTCAAGCTTTGGTTAAAGTAACCCCAGAAATCCATGAAATAGAAAAAAAGAAGCTTGATATGGAAAACCAACAATGCAAATATAACGAGCGCACTTTTCCAAACACAGCCTCTATCGGAAGTCGAAAGACACGAACCAGGCTATCGAGGAGTGAATGAGAGCATCTTTATTTCGAAAATAGTCGACCAGAGACGGAGAACCACTAGGGACATTTTGCGCCAAAGTTTAGTAACAATGCTTAAAATGCAGTCACAACTGCTTTATTTAACAATACCAGCTGCTTTAAATAGTTTGAAAGGCGTTCAAAAACTCCAAAAAAGGTGATCTCCCGCTTTGTACGTTTCATCTGAAGGCGCCGGACTATTTCTTGGGGCTTTTTGAAATATCGTCTCAATAAGAACAAATCACAAGTCTTGTAGTTCATATTATGGTACTTCTTTCGCCCCATCCTGTATTACGGATATGTTTGAAGGAGACATATACAAGAGTAAAAAGTCCAAAGGTGCTGCCTTCTATGCTCCACATAAGTAAGAATCAAACTTCTCTGCCACGATCACCTGGAGGGTAATGGGTTTGGCGCAAGTACAAAAAAAAACACACTTCTTTGCAATGTTAAAAGTTCAAATCTCTGGTGTTGTAAAGCAATTTGTCCAAATGACAGATCAGAATAATTGCGTCACCATCTGGCAGATTCGAGAAATCCAATTTTCTGTGACCGAAGGAATAATTTGACAACCAGAAAAACAAAGCTTTATCGAACAAAAAGTTCAAATACGCGAGGAAGCATTGTTCACTTAAAATAAATTGTGGAATGTGTCCGATGTTCAAAAACGTGATCCAACTAACCCACCGACCGCAGATAGTTGAAAACCTAAAAATACAAATATCACGTAAATAAAGGATGCCAGAAGTAGTATGATCCAAGACGTCACTCAATCCCTACAAACGGACTCACTTTTTCTCAAAATTATTTTTATTTTAAATTTGATTTTTTGAACGATTTTTGAATAAAACTTTTTGCAAGTTGCCCTTCCCCCCTTAAAATTGTATTTTAACAAGGTTTAAAAAAGGGTAGGGCATAAAACTATGTCTTTCCCCTAATTTATAGGACTTTCGTCACACAAATCCCTCCCGTGTAAACATTGCTTAGCCACACATCTGAATTCGAAATCAGCTAGTGACAAATATTTATGTTGAACGCCGGATGCGTTTTGTTTCAACGGTGTTGTACGTACCGCAGCGTATTCCACATTCCTGACGTTTCCCTCAGCAACCAATGTATGCACGAAGAATAGACGGAAATGTCCTCCCAAGAGCTAACCGCCACGTAACTAAACGTTAGTCACGAATGCATGCACGCCAAACTGAATTCCACAAACATTGCAACTCACCAAAACATCTGTCATTCTTCCGCACTTATCTATTCAGGGCTTGTGTCCCGTCGTCGCTGCAGTTTTGTTTTTTTTTGTCTGAATTTGCTATTGGTGCTCAATAAAAACTTGTCTAGCTAAAAAGGGGTGGCATTTTGAGCCTGCCATATCTCGAATGATAATTGTGGCAGTCGCCTAAAATCTGTAACCTTGTTTTTTTTGTTCATAATTGTCTAAGGACGCGCGATACAGCAAAAGTCGCCGAGTTTCGAGCGAATGTCGTCGTATTTTGTCGAGTGATTCCGGTCACATATTAACAAAGAATGAGGAATGCTCCATTCTGTCAAAGCATTGTTGGAAAACTTCTGTCATTCTTGTTCAATGTTGGTTTTTCAAAATGAAAAGTGGACTTTTTTTTGTTTTTTTTTTTTTGTAGTTCATGCATACGTTTGAAAATAAAAAGAAACAAAAAAAACAAATTCTTTTGGCTCCGCGTGTTTCTAAACTTTAGCTTTAACTTGACTTCAACTTCAACTTCATCCGAACAACAATAACAACACCGAAAGAAGGGTGTGGTGGTCTTTCCGGTCGGTTTCGGAGTGAAATTTATGCAAAAAGCGTTTTTGCCAGAAAACATTGCTCTTGACTTCGTTCACAGCTCAGCTTGCCTCTACGACTCTGGGGCCCAAAGCTTTCTCGTTTTTGAACTGAACAAATTCTCAAGCCTTCTGTTTGTGTTGAGTTGAGGGCCTTGGATGGGGGCATGCAATAAGAACATTGTGTTAAATGTTGAACCGCTAGACAGGAAAAGTTTTTGTAAAACTCTATAGATGTGTAAAGGCCTATTATAACTCCGGGGACGATTAAGTCTTTATGACCAGGCCAGCAAGGCCGGCGGCAGGAGGGCATGTTAAACTATGTTGTTTTATATAGAAAGAGAGACGCACACCGAAGACCATCACACAAAGTGTTGAGGGAAAAGTTGTCGCAACTTTTTCACGTCCATTTTATTGTTTAATCGTATCGCTTGAGGGTTAGTTAACTGAACTCTGGTGTCTTTGATTGGATGCTGGATACATTTTGGTGAATGAAGTGAGATCATGGAAGACTTAATAAAAGACGTTAGTAAAGTTTAAATTGTTCAGAAACTCAAATCGAATTGCTGCCATTTGGCGATAAGTGGATGAGTTGTGACGAGATCTGAGGAATTGAAACCGTTTCAATAGATTTCAACTCTAATTTGCATTAAGTTCATGGCGTTCATAACTGGTGGTACTTTGGGTAAGACGAGTCTCTTGGGGAAAATGCAGACAAGAGAATGGAGTTGAATTATTGCTCATTGCCCAATTGAATGATTTGGATAAGGTTAAACACAAGCTAGGTGGTCTTTAGTTATGCGAACATCAATTAAATGCTAATCGTCTAAAGGACCTCATTGGCGTCGTTGCTAGTGTTAACGTTTTGAACGAAGAATTCAACATTCTGTTTAGCCCAAGAGATTCGTTTTGATTTGTTGTCTCTTTTGTTCTTTTTCGGTTGCTGGAATATTTATTTCACTTTAAGCCAGTTCGACTCCATTTTTTTAAACTAAGAAAACAGAGTCGGAGACGAAATGGAGCCCTGTGGCATACCAGCAGATTTGAAACCGTTCATTCTTAGAGGTGTTTCTAACAAATATAAATAAATAACAATTAGAGAGAGAGCAGCCATCTTATTTTACGTGAAAGATGCAGAGAGCAGTCCTTCTTTTCAGTGAGATATACCAGGATGGAGAAATGTTGTTTTCTAGAATAGATGATAAACCTTACGCAGTAGTTCTGTTTCTGTATGGAACTACACATACATATCTATCCTATGACATTGACGCGATCAATTACAGGATGAGCTAAAACATCATCTGAGAGTGTTTAGGTAGCTGGAAAATGTACCGACGATCCTGATATTGAGTAAGGAAGAACGTAGGAAGCGTTTTCAAGGATTGAAACTGACCGTAAAATGAAATACGAGATGTGATTAATAATACGGTGAAAGCATTTTTATACCAGCAACTGTTCACTTCGACTTCAAAAACTAACGAAATTGTGTAAAAAGTGGCATTCAAAAAGGCAATTGGTGATATATAAGCTTTCCAAGATACTTAACATCTCGTACAGGTCCATGTAAAATATTTTGATCGATGATTTTCAAATTAAATAGCAACTTTTTGAGTGATAAGCCGAAGAATACTCCTGTGTCTGTTTGCTTGGAATCGAGTGGCGATTTTATGGCCAATACTATGAATATACATAGATCAAAGTTCAATGTGATTTTGAGTTGATCTATTCGCCCTTAGGAGGCACCTCAATCAAAGTCGAACACTTCTGGAAAAAATACATTACTGGCTGTCCACATCGGAGCTACCCTCCGAATTTAACGCCATATGATTTTTCGCTCCTTTCTTAAATAAACACCGTACTGGAATAAAAGCATTTAGATACAATGCCCGAAATTTTGAGAGCCACAATATAGTAGCTGAAGGTCCTTCCGAAAGAAACCATCCATCAATCATGGAATCAATATTGGGATATGTGTACCGCGAGCTGAAGAGAGTACCTTCTCACCGGCTCAACTGACATAAAAATCTTCGAAATAGTCAACGACTTTGCCTGATTAAAATCCGCAGTAGAATCAAACGAAAAATCACTCTTGTTAACCGATGTCTCCTTGGACTAAGAACGTACTTGTAATCGAATAATGAATGAATAAATGAGATAAAAAATCTGTTAACACTGATGAAGGCGGTGGAGCATCAGCAAAAGCATGAGCGGGACGAATACCGACGCTGCTGTAATCAACGCCGTTACAAAAGAAAAAACGTTCATCATTTCTGCAACGGCTGCCATGATTTCTATTACTGCATCGACTGTCCTGGTTGCTTTTAAAAATCCTGGTTCCTTTTACTGCATCAACTATCCTATTTACTTTAAAAAAATCTTTGTTGCTGGCACTGTATCGACTATCCTGGCTGTTCTTAAAAACCCTAGTTCCTTTTACTGCATCGACTGCCATGGCTGCTTTTTAAAGATCCTGGTACCTTTACTGCATCGACTGCTCTGCTTGCTTTCAAAAGATCCTGGTACCTTTTACTGTATCGACTGTCCTGTTTGCCGTTGAAAAAAACCAGGTTGCTGGTACTGGATCGACTGTCCTGGTTGCTTTTAAAAAATCGGGGTTCACATTACCGCATCGACTGTCCTGGTTGCTTTTAAAAAATCCTAGTTGCTGATACTGGATCGACTGTCCTGGTTGCTTTCAAAAAATCCTAGTACCCGTTACTGCATTGACTGTCCTGGTTGCTTTTAAAAAATCATGGTTCCTGTTACTGCATCGACTGTCCTGGTTGCTTTTAAAAAATCCTGGTTTCCGGTACTAAATCGACTGTCCTGGTTCCGTTTACTGGATTGACTGCCTGGTTTGCTGGTACTGAATCGACTGCTTTGGTTGTCAGCATAGGGTCTAACTTTTGTCAATATCCAAATTCAAAGAGATTTGTTGTTAGAGGCATTGCAGGGGTATTGAACTCAGTAAGTAAGTACTTAGGAGTGGTGCTCTTACTGGAGAGTTTCCTGTTTAATATTAACGGTGAAGAATTAAGAAGTCGGCGAAACTTAACTCACCTTTACTGTTTGTATATGAATAAGTTTGTGCTCTCTCGTCATTATGCTTAAAAACACAAGCTCAAGGTTTGAGTACCTTGCGAGGAATCATTTTGCGCGGTCGAGTAATGTTATTGAGAATGAATTCATATCGGGTTTATTTTATCCTTACCCTGGGTATTTTAGAAATTCATTGATAAGTGGATATATACCACCATTTCTTAATCTGGATGCATATGGCTATCTTCCAGACTCGAGTAATGTCCCTATCATATATCATGCTGCCAGAAGGGCAACAGATAAACGAATCATCCATGCGCCTGCAGACTCCAGAGATGAAACCAATATTTGGAAATACTGCATGAGCGTACCTGATAGATATGTAAATAATGACAATAGGTCAAATTTAAATAAATACTGGTGGCTAGATTGGGTAGAAGCCTACACTTAGGCTAAGTTAGGTTCAGTCGTTTTATCTTAGTTTGTAAGTACTGTTTTTTTCGTTTCTTTTTTTGTTCTTTGTTAAAAAAATATTATAATGAGGAGTTTTTTAACTCTATTATAAAATATCTCAAATCAAAATATGTTCTAGTAATTTAGTCTTAGTAATTATTATGAAATTATGTGTATTGAGAGCCAATTTTTAGTTGGCCATTTACGAAAATGTAAATTTATTGATTTTGCGGTTATCTTGTTTCTCGTTAAGAAAGTTGTTAAAATTATGGTGGAAATAAACAAGTTTGAAAAAAATCAATAAAAAATTGGATTTCCATTGATATCACTGAAAACATCGTTCTTGTTTTTTTTTGCTTTCAATTTATCGCAAACTGAATTTTGAAATCTGAGAAAATTTAAACAAGTTTGATTGCATCACAAACAATTTGGCGGGAAAACCACAGAAAATCAACCGAATCACGTAAGTACGGCATAATTTCTGGGCTCAATTGTTCATTTGTCTGTGTTAAACGTCGATTCGATCTGACAAATCAAATTTATGCATTTTATTGGATTCATTATTTGTTTTCTGCGGCAAATTAAACCAATATTTCCGCTGTGGTTACGGTTTTGTTCCAATTTTAAGAACAAAAAAATATCGCTCAACGAATGCAATTTAAGTTAAATATAAAAAAACAATGCATATTTTTTTTTTGGACGACAAATTATAACATACAAAGCTTTTATACTATTTTTTGTTGTTCTGTTTTCTATTTGTATCCCGGTGTTCTAGCCGCCAATTAATTTAACACCACTCGCAAAATTGTAGGACAGGGAACGAATGTGGGTGGGCGGCATAAATTGTTGCGTAGCATAAAATTAAACCAAACCGCAAAACATTACCGGGGATGTTGTTTTCGACCCGAATTGCTTACAACCACCAACACCGCCAAATTCCGCATTAAGCCAACTGTGAAGAATGTCCTGTCTGCCGACGACCACCCACATTTTATCAGGTAATCCCCATGTATCCTTTTAAATGGCAATTCGATATAGTTTGTCGTTGCAGGATCTCAGATAGAGTAGGGATAAATTTTTAATACACCCAACACTGCACAACATACAACAGCAACAACAACAACTCACTCACGCACAAAGTAGTTTTATGCAATTATTTTCGATGTTAATTGGGGTGTGTGCGGGCGGGTGGTATTGGTATAGGCATATAACGATTGCACACACAATTGAAATCGAAATAAAGGACTACAAAAAAAAAGCGGGACACAATTTGCTGCTCGGTGTTAAATGTAGCTCGTTGAAATCCCGATGCTCTGCGGCTAGGGGCGGCTTGAGGCTTGGGAATGAGTGGCAATGGTGGAGGATTATCGGCACGATATTCAGCGGCGATTCGATTTATTAAAATTGGTATCAAATAAAATATTGTTAAAATCGATTTAAAGCACTTTTATTGGCGTAATTATGTTACCAGAGCGAATGGAGGCGATGGGGCGGCAGTGGTGTGGCAATGGCGGCTGAATTAAATGCCAAAGTCAGCGCGCACCAAAAAACAAGAGATATGAGAGTAGATAGTTTTTTTTTTTATGGATAATCGTCCTTTCGTGGCAAGCTGTGTGTTTGATTATTGCATGTGTCCTGTCCTGTCTTTTATACTGTTCAGCCGTGGATACCATGCTGCGAATATAGCCATCGTTAGCATTGTTATAATGGAAGGCAAATAATTACATCCTCATTAACTGATGATGTCGGCGGTCACAGCGGGGGGTTGGACGATTGGAACAATTAATAAACTACTGTAATTTTCGATTAACTAATAAAATTGCATTGCTGGCGTAATTATTTTTCCTAGTGGATTATTCAGCATCACACACAATCAAGATTCGATGGATTGTAATGAAATTGTGAGAAAAGTAATTAGTTCGAATAGATTACTTACTTTGGGGAATATTTTTCATCTTGAGTACCGATTGAAATTCAAATAAAAAAATAAATATCTTTTGTTACATTAAGTCTCTACGTGAGGATTTTTGTAGTACACCGAGTAAATTTGAAGTGATCGATAGTTTAGTGAGATTTTTCAATGTTAAAATAGAATGATTGTTTCAACAGCTCTTAGGAAAATCAAAAAACAGCTCAATCACAGATTTGTTTACCGAAACCCAAAGCAGTTAAATTTTTAACTCATATTGTAGAATAATTTGGGAAAAAGATCAGTGGATTGGATGTCATTTCCTTTAAACATAAGCTGTCACAATTTACCAAAAAAAAAACATCTCGCACAGCTCCCTAACGTTCCATTCCTCGACTGCTCAGTGAAGTGGAGATATTGCAATCATGCCCAACGATATCTGCACACAAGCAAATATGCTGGGAATTCTCGAATTTATAATTTTGTTAAGAAATTTAAGCAAAATTTATGAAAAGTTCTCAAAAATAAAATTGTATGGATAATTAAAGATCAGAAAATGTATCCTGATGACCAATTTGGTTTAAGGCAAGTCCACGGAACCCCGTATCAGGTTTTAAATATCCATACTGGGTGATTAAATTGATAGGTCCCAGGATCGATTCCTAGAGTTATCTAGTTTTTCGAATCTGGTCCAGTCACAATTTGGTATTGGGATAAAGCTAAAGGCATTATCACTGGATTAATCGACCACCGACAGTAGTCTGACTTATGGGTGGCGTTATTGTAGTGGTTTGTGTAGATTGTGCGTAGATGGCTCTGCTATGAAGGCATAACACTGACTGCGGGGTGGTTACGTTAAATCTTCAAAACTTTCAAATTATATATATAAAACTAATATTGAATAAAATCCTGCGAATATGGCGAAAGCTTATAGGTCAATTTAAAAATCCTCCACCAAAAAGAAACCAAATACATCTGAGTTTCTCAAATCACTAAATAATCTTTCAAATTTCTCTTAATTCTTCCGTTCGCTCTGTGCTTCACGTCTTATAAGAGTATTCATATTCATATTCTTTAAGAACGAGCCACTTATAAAAAAAAAAATATAATAATATAGTGAAAAATAACCGAGTTCATGGTAGAACCGCCGGTATGATATAACTCGATATTGAAAAGGCTTTTGATTCTGGGTGGCATTATAAAATGTAAGTGCTAAATTTCCAACCGTTAAGTTGGAGTATATGCCAATGGAAGCGCATCATATAAAATACATTTTTATACAGGTGTACCCCAAGGATCTGTTCTTGGACCAGTTTTGTATAATCTTGTGGAAATATCTACCGCCAAATGCACAGCACTGGTCGGTAATAATATGTTATGAACTCAACGATATCAGTACTCCTTATAAAACAAGCATTGTGACAGTGATAGTGTTAATCATAAAGTAGTACCCATCTTGACACAGTCATGATTTAGTGTGGTGTTTGTTGTTAGTAAACATAAACAAATGAAGCCTTACACCATACACAATTTGACAAATATTAAAAAAAAATTGTAATAAGAATTCTTATATTGAAAAACAAAGACAAATAAAAACAAGAATGTTGAATAAAAGAATAAAAGAATGTATTGAGAACAGACACGTCCAAAAAGTTTTGTTTTTAGTGCCACACATGGTATGACAGTTTGCATTCGCTTCTAATGACATCCGAGTAACAACTTTGCATCCGTCATTCGCACGGTGGTACTTTATGTTAAAAATATTTGAGTTTCTAAAATTGAAAAACTTAACACTAAAATTTAATTGGTTAAAAAGTGGTGGTGCGTCAGCAATAAGCTGATGTAAAAAAACAATATCACAGACTTCCCGACGTTTTTGCAAAAAATCAGGGCCGATAAGTGGAAGACTATCCGTATAAGGTGGAAGACGACGAGGATCAGTCCATGATAAAAGCCGAATTGCGAAACGAACAAACTAACAAACGAATAATAAACAATTATTGAAGCACCATTTTGCAAAAGAATAAAGGTCATCCCGTAAAGCGCTGCAGTCGGTTAGATTGTGGATACACTTAAATATTTTTATATCGTCGGCATAAATTAGAACGTTTGAGTTTTTGAGCACACTTACAACATCGTTAATGGCTTGAATGAATAAAAGAGGACCAAGGTGGCTTCCTTGTGGCACATCTGAGGTAGTGTTAATTGTATTAGAGATTGATCCCCAAAACAAAACATAATACGTTCTCCCGTCAAGATACGAGCATATGAACGCTCGTACAAGTTCTTTAAGTTGCCTGAAGAATACCTTTATTTTGATCCAAGTGCTTAGTTTCCTTTAAGTAATATTATAAAATGAGGACAAGTGTATGTTAAAAACATTCAGGTGATTGTTCAAAACGCGTAAGAAGCTCCTTTTGTTACGATGCAGTAATATTTTTGACTAATAGAAATTGATGATGAATAACTGATAGTAAATGCTTATCTGATGCTGATCGAAAAAGGGCAAGATTATTATTTAAAAATGTCAACTGACGGTGAGCTCATTGAGCAAGTTGAGGAGATTAAATTGCAAGCTTAATTTTATTAAACATTGTATTTGTTCACCCTAAAATGATGTCGTGCGTCCAGTGGACCCATGTTTAAACTTTAAATGTGAGTGAAAAAGCTCAACGGTTGCCGCAGTTGTTTTTGCTTTAAGGTACTGTAAGTCGAAGTGTCCTCTGTGAGAAGGACGCACTTCTCGCTTCTCTAAAGGTTAGTTTTAAAGTCAAAATGACTTTAGATACGTGATTGATTTGTTCATGTAGTTGATAAAGCTTCATGTTAACTTATAATGGCAAATATCTCTGACAATCAAGAGTTTATGATTAAGCGTTGAAGATGACATTGGAACAAACTCAAGACCTTTGCGTGGTAATACTCATTCTGATAAAGATTATTCGGACAGTGATGGAGTGACCACGAATCCAACTCCGAATTGTCTGATTCTGATGGCGAAGACACTCATTAAGATAAAGCTGATGTGGTTGATGAGGTTCCTAGCAGTGGGTATTTTTAAGGAAAAAACAGGTTCAAATGGGATAAAGTAACTTGGAAACTTGGACAAACTTGGAACTAGCAGCGTTAGGATGGAAACACAAATCCCCGAACCATATTCCATAAAAGCTTAACGCATTTTTAGGCCTATTGCATGTCCTCGTTGCGATTCTATGGTGATAGAAATGAACGAAAGAAAAATATAGATTCACGTTGCATTGTGACCAGAAATGATAAACATTTTCAGTAAAAATGCTCAAGAAAATGACTCAAACAGTGCATATGCTTCTATAGATGAAACGTTTGTGGCCGTTGCAAAATGAAATACACATTCCGAGTAAACCGAAGAAATAAGGGCGCTTAAAATGCAATTCCTTGCGAATTTTATACGTATCCTTACTGCGGCACAGGGCTTTACATTGACAGAGGGAGAGAAAAAGTACACAGGTATTATGTAAGCGTGTCTCCGATTATGCAAGCCAATTTTGAACTCCAATCGCAATATCACAACAAACAACTGATACATGTTGATGGAACTTATAAATGTGATGAAATAAAGAGTCGCAGAAAAGATGGTGTTGATTTTGCAGACCAAATGTGTACTTTTTTTTTTTTTTTTTGAGTGCACCAAATGCACACAAGATCCAGCAATGCCATGAATCAGCATCGAAGGTGACAAGATTGGTATTTATGAAAGGCCTTGCAACCCTTGAGTGAATCCCATCTGAAGGAGAGATTTTATTCCCAAAGACTTCCTGTTCAATTGCAAAATTGGCATTCGTGGTATCCTTGGACTTGAAGTATATGCAGCTCCAGAAGATAAAGAAGCTCTGAAATTGGAAAGGAATAAAAGAAAAAGGTGTTCTCGATGTCCCTCTAATAAAAAAGCCAAGACTGTGCATCTTTGTGCTACGTGCAAGCTGCTCATTTACTTGACTTGTTCAAAAGAAGTGTGCTTCTCATGCTCATAAAGCAGCTCACTTTGACCAATGTTCAAATTTTTCAAAGAAAATATTTTCAGTTTTTGTTAACATAGTTTTAAAGAGTAAGTTTTTAAATTGAGGAAAATTGTTTTTTTTTATTATTATTTAAAAATATATTTGTATTTTATTTAAAAATATAAAATTTGTATTTTATTTAAAAATATATTTTTGAAATGTATATTGAGACTTATTAATAAAAGTGCAAATTTGAAATGCAAACGAATGTTACAGCTGTTATTCGTTTTCAAAATTACATTTGTTTTTATTAAGTTTAAAGTTAAATGAAGAAATTATTAAAAAAAATAATACTTTTACTTTAGTCATATTTTAAAACAGTTGGGTCAACTCATTTCACGACATCAGTTAAGGGATAAAAAAAATGCCTAAAATTTTGGCATCCTAACAAAAATACGAAACGAATTAACCTCACCTTAAGTATTGTTTATCGATTTTGTTTTTACACACAATTGTTGCCAAATACAAATTAGTATGAAAAGTATATTAAATCGCAATAGTCGTGTGCTAGATTGTCGTTATGTTAGACATTGGCATGTAATAAATGTTGTGAATTTTTTATTAAATATCCTTAAATTGCAAAAAGGATGCCTAATTAATTGTCAAAATTTGTGTAATTTATTCGTAATGTAACGTATTTTAAAACTTTACACGGGCCTGGCAACCTAAGCAGCTAGAACCCTAAGTTGATATTTAAATTGTAATTTAAATTAAATGTAAATAATTGAATATAGTGATAATAATAATAATAACGCTCGCCAAAATAAAATTGAAAAGGACGCACGACCTCGGAACCAATAAACAACTTAATCTGTTTCGAAAAAAGCTATTAAACTTGTCAGACAGAAAAAGACTACAGATTAACATTGTTTTTTGCTTATTTTTAACCACATGTCACGGCCGTAATAAAATATTTAACTATTTAAGGCTACAAATTATCTGTCCACTTGTCCTTTTACCTTTAAAATAAAACCGAAAAATAGGGTGACGAAGTCTTTAAATCACGTTTAGTAATCGATTTATGTAAAATTTGTTAATCTACTTCCGAAGTGAAAAATACGATTCAGATCACAGAAATGTGCTTAAATGACTTTTCGAATAATTTTAAAGACACGCACCTAACGCCACCTCACTTTGAGACAAAAATACCAGACGAGCGTTTCCCAAATGTTTGAGTACCTTTTTTCCATCTGCGGATTGATTTGGTTCGACAAACGAAAAATAAAAAAATGCTGACGAGCTAAAATTAATTAAAATATTCTCCACAGAATAACTGAATATTAATTGGATTCAATTAATTTTATTAATGCTGTAGTCTACGTCATCCCCGCCATGGTAGCCAATGCAACCCCTTTCGTCGAAGTCGCACCAGGCAAGAGCCCCCCGTGCCTTTTGGAAATTCTATAAAGGTGTAAACTTTGGGATAATCTGCAGCATACACTTCGCCAATCCCTTCGAAATGGCGCGGAGTGCTTGTGTTGTCCTTGATTGAAATTTGTTATTTTTTCTCCAATTATCCTTGTGTGGGCGGATGCGTGGTGCTGGTGCGGATATGGGTGTCTGAAAACATGCACCCATTATGAATAAGAATCAATTTTAATATCTAATTTATATGCACAAGGAGAGATATTTAGAATGCCATTGCGACCAAAGATATGTCCACTGCATTCGTTCACATGCAACCATCGTTTCAGTGTGGCCAGTGCCAGCTCCAAGAACCTTGCATCGCTCTAAAATGGTGTGAATGGTTTGAATGGGGAGACGAGTGCTGGTAATGGCAGCGGCACAATGAAAATTGTGTCGATTTGCATATTTAATCAAAATTAACATGGGTGATATAATCAATTACACACAACCGATACGTGTCCTGTTTTCGGTTCGATTGGTAAAATCCCTTAGCCCTCCCCACGTGCCCATGCTCAGCCATCAGCTATGGCACTATTTTGGATGCGACTAAAGAACGATGGAAAGTGTCACACCCAGTCTCCAATGGAATAGGCGGCTTCAGTTGGAAAGGATAAGAGAACGAACGGATCAGATAGACGGGTACACCAACAAAAAAAAATTTATATATGTATATATATTTTGTCCTGGGATTGTTTTATCTGTTTCTGTTGTAGCGATAAAAGCCTCTCTCTCGCTCTATCTCTATGTGCCGTTGTGCGATGGAAAATCACATTGTGGGAATATGCACAGCAATTGCACGAATGGGACATGAATGTTAAAGTAGGTACAGCTTCAGCAGGATATGCGATGGGGGATGGGTGGTATGTTGTGCGGATAAAGTGGCAGAATAAGAAAACATTCACTTGGCAGATTTGCAACTGGTCACTCGCCTCGAAAGCATATTTAAATATTCGTTCAGAATTAAAGATGTCAAATTTTTAGCACGATTTTGCGGTTGACATATTCTTTAATGTTTGGTTACGAAAATGCTAAGTTTGAAAAGCTTAACTCAGTCTGGATATTTAAAGAATGTTGACACATTTTTTCTTGTGAAACATCTTTCTTTCTTGAAGTAAAAAGATTCCCTTCTGACAAGAATTTTAGATTATTATTTGAAATGTACAATCTGCAGGAAACGATGATTGTGAAGCAGTTCAGTGCGTTAAAAATTTATTCCAGCTTAGATTCAGACTGATGAATAACTTGGAGATCTTCTGTATCTTGTTGTATCACATCAAATTGGATAAAGTACAATGAGCATTTTATGATGACCTCCAGAGCATGCAGTAAACGAAACAACAAAATAAATTGGTTCTGAATTCGAACAAGAATCAAAAAGTCGAAAAATATCACTTATTGACAGTGTTGCCAAGTTTTTTCAGAGTTAATTTTGATACCTTGGGTACCAACAAAAGTATTTTTCCAGTTCCCCAAACAAAAAAAAAAACATTTATTTAGTTCTAATCATACATAAGTGTTACCAAGCCTTTGGGCATCCAATTCTGACCTATACGTGTCCAGTATGGTGGAACATAATATAGAGTTTTCGAAAAACAGTGCTTGCAAGCTTGCACGCGATTTACAGAAGCACTCATTCCGACTTTCGGCATGTGCAAAAAACAAAAGACTATTGGATTCTAGGATTGACAACGTTATCCCGGACTTTCTGAGGAATCATTTTGCGCGATCGGCAAATGCAATTGAGAACGAACTCATCTCGGGATTGTTTTATCCTAACCCGGGATATTTTACAAACTCAACTCAAGGGAGTTGAGGATGCATACCACCTCAGGCACTTTTTTATTTAGACGCACATGGCTATTGTGCGTATATTGGGAACGGCTGAATCACAGAAAATACTGGTGCACGAAAAAAAAACTGCTTTCAGGAATATTGTAACTATTACAGCATTTTTGATTTCTTTGCAAACCAAAGTGAATTTCAAGTTCGCTTTCGACTAGGTTTACTTGAATAAAGACCCTTTCAAAATCACCATTGGAATGTGGCAAACAAGGTAGGTTTCAGCGTTGAAAAACGGAGTTTATGAAGCACTATAATAACGCCCTAGCACTAAAATGATATTTTGGGCACTGAAATAATTTTTCGAGCACTGAAATTAACGCTGAAAGAACTAAATTGGCAACGCTGCTTATTGACACCAACGAATGCAAATTCACGAGCTGCCTCCTTTAGCCAAATGTCGGACGAATAGTAGAGGTATTAAGCCTACCCATATGAATGTGGACCGATCACCAAACCAAACCGAACCAAATCATTGTTGACTAAATCTTGTTTTGTAAACTGAAGATCAGTCGTTGGAAACTTTTTTTGAGTTTGATAACATCCTTACGGAGTTACTTTCCAAAGGTTTGGAGTTTACTGATCACCTTTTTTTCTAAAACTTATGTTGTTTTAGTTTATAAAGAATAAATTGTATCAAGCTGTTAATTGAAGATTGGGCGTTCCTCAAGGAAGTCAATTAAGGCCTTTGTTTTTTTGGGGTATTTCTGTGCTGGTGAAAACAGGATCTTCTCTTAATTAAAAAAATTCAAAGCGTGTTTCAATTTATTGATTTTGTAACATTCGATCCAAAGCGAGATTAATCCCAGGATGGTTTAATGCATACTAAACAAAGGGGAAGTCTCCGCACTATGAACATCGCGGATCTATAAAATTTAATTCTTCTAAAAACAATTTCGTGAGCTCCTTTATTGCAGAGCATGCAAGAGTGGTTATATTGTAATTGTCTTCAAATCTGGCTTTGCTTTTCTGTGTGTAGTATTGACTGTAAGACGAGTTCACTCAAAAGCTCACTTGTTTCTGCAGCCTCTACAAGCAAGTATTTCAGTGGATTTTTGAACATAATAGAAATGAGTTAATTGTTAAGTGATCTGATTTCTGCAAAACTTGGTTCAACAAATGTCGAGGTGGCCGAACATCTTTCTTTGATGAGGACCGTAGGGGACGCTGCTCAAAGAAGCCAAAACTGCGAAAAAGATGAGCAAAATCGATGATCTCGTGTCAGCGGACTTTTGTATTAGTTTTGATGGCAAGCAGGCTTCTAATTGCTTCTGTCACTGTGACTGTTTCAGATATACAATGTTGTATTATGCGGGTTCGTTACGACTGTGAACCGTCTGGCTGAATTCCATTTCCCAAATTTCCTGAATAATTTACTACGCAGAAATGACCTTATGCAGTTCAATGCTAAAGGTAAGGAAAACATCTCTTGGAAGATTGGTTGAAAAGTACAGCCCCCACTAAACAAAATCACAGGAAGTGTTAAGTTGCAGAACACTGCCAGCTAAAGGCGATTTCTAACTGAGTGTAAAAACTATGAGGAAACAATGGTGGCTCTAATAATATGCCAGGAGGATGCTTGAAAGCGGCATCAGACAAAAGAAAGGACTCACGAAATCAGACTCCTCAGCATACCGGAAATACTAAGAGCTCTGCCTCTTCACAATAACTCAGATAATCTCGTCACCGATCCTCACGGAATAGTCAATGTTATCCTGAAGCGTTTCCAGTAGCAACTAAACGATCAAGACCAAGAGGGAGTAATGTTGCAGGAGAAAAATCAGTTTAAAATATGGACAGTAGTTTTCTCAAATAGGTATGGCAGAAGTTTTTGGGGGTGGTCTTAAAAAGCCTTAAAATAAACGAAGTTGCATTCCTTAAAGGCTGAATTCTGTATTCATGGGATCGATTTTCCAGACTATCCGTCATGAACCAAAAAGCGATCCTTCGTCTTGTAAGACAAAGTTGAAGCAGGTTCACTTGTAAAGTGAAGTCTAAATATCTGGTTCAAACTAGAAAGCTTGGTCTAACCTTCTGGACTGGATGTCTTTCGGTAGCAGGAACCCCATTTTTTGTCTTATATTTTGATTATGACAACACTAAAAATTCCTACTTACTTACTTAGTTAACGAGCTCCCGACCCGAGAAGAATCACTGCCAGAGACAAGGCAGCTTTCCACTCTTGTCTATCCCGGGGAAACGCTGCTTCCAGTTAGTCTACTAAGCGCTCTCGTAACCGCGATGCTTGAGCCCTTAAACGGAGGTTCGGTTTTCCTTGTCGTCTTGATCATGTTGGCTGCGATTCGAAGATCTTTGCTGGAGCATTTTAGTAACTTCGCTCAATAGAGCCGAGCCAGTGTAGTCGTCGTATTTTAGCTTTCTTGGCAACATCCACTTCTGGAGTCAGCTCATAGAGTTCGCGGTTATATCTTCTCCTCGCACACGGAACAAATATTCAGCGAAGAATTTTGCTCTCGAAGGTCCTCAAAATCGTTCTTATCGTCCACCACTCGGCTTCATTAAGAAGAACTGGCAGCATCAAAACATTTCGTCTTACGACATAGGACCTTGGAACCCATTTGTTTTGCCAAATTGAAGTAGCAGTGGTTTCCAATTCCAATTCCAATTCACAATTACAGATGTTTCTTTGTTTGTTGAATAATGTACTTCGTTTTGTTCTCGTTAACTTTAAGGCCAACTCATTTCGCCTGTTGTCCAATTGCCGTAAAGGCGCGCTACGAGCATCTGATGTTGTCCATATTGTCTGCATATCGCAGCAGCTGGACAGATTTATTGAAGTAAGTGCCTTCTGTGTTTACACCTGCTCTGCACGCTTTCTGTTCCAGCACGAAATTGAAAAAGTCACATGAAAACGCATCTCCTTGCAAAATTCAAGCGCATCTTTGGAGGAACTGTTTCCAAATTGCACATTGCACTGTGTGTTTTTCAGTGTCACACAGCACAGCTGGATTCCGAATTCGACCATCGCCTTCTATAGTTCTAGACCCGCCTTCTATACTGAGTCTCGTCTTGAAATTCGTTCGATTGTCGATCTGCCGGGCCGGAAGCTACACTGTTACGTGCGTTCAGAATTTCACACAATACTTTGGATAGAATCTAATACACTAAAAATTAATTTTTGGAAAAGCGAGCGAAAGGATAACTGAAAAACTGCATAACATTTTTAAACGCAGTTGTTCTACTTCGATTTTCATTTCATAGGTGGCATCTGTTGCCTTGTTTACATTCAGTCAAAATTCGCAGTATTTTATTCCCCCGTCAGTCGAAACAATAGCAAGTTCGTATTCACTTTGTTTGTGACTTTTCGACCTATCAGTACACCGACTTAAAGGCAGGCACTTAACCAACTGTGATTCCTATCTGAACTACGATCCAATCACTCATCTGAGACGAGAACTGAAACTTAATTCATTTATAAAGTATACTTTTTTCTAAGTTTACAAAAAACACAGCCTGTTTCTTGCCGCGACTAAGTTGAGCTTTTAACTAAAACTTTCCCCCATTCATGCATTGGGGCATCCCACAATAAAGGCGAGAAGGTGGAAAACACTCTCTGGACTGAGTCTCGGGTGCAATCAGTGTTGTAGTCAGTTTCAGAGATTTTACAGTGGATTGAAATCAATGCGTTCCATGTAGATGCAATTTACTCTAAATAAGGCACATTTGTCCGAGCACACATGGACACACAGGTCCACTCTAGGAGATAACACGACACTGTCCTGTCCTGCCTCCACTATGCATAGATAATTCCAGCACTAAAGCAGAGCAGCCTACAGGAATGTCCTTGAACAAGTTCAACCAACCCGTGTCTGGGCTTTCATTACAATTGTCTCGCTCTACACGATAAGCTATAGATTTTCTATTTGCTCAATCCAGGCGGTCCTCGACCAGATTGAATGTTGTTGTAACAACCACTTTCAAGCGTTGTTGCTGTTGTTGAAATCAATTCCGAGTGACAGATTCGATGGTCGGCTGCCATTTGGAGCGCTTGTGAATCTATGTCAATTTGTTGTTCTACTATGTCCTGGACATAGGCTGAACGCACTCGACCGTGAAACAATTCCATTTTGTCGCCATCTAACTAAATACAGACATTTTCGTTCTGTTTTTCTCATGAAATGGGTTTGGTAAGGCGGCTTGACATGGTAACAGCCGAAGCTCGAAGGCACGCACGGGCATAACATCACTAGCGCTGTGATTAAGTTGTTAGAGAGGAAGGCTTAATTATATCGACCGTGCGATAGATGCTGCGATAATGTGACATGTTACAAGCTAATGATTCGGATGTCAATTGATTGGTTTGTGAGGCGCATAAGTTCAATGGGTTTCGCTAAACACTTTGGATGTGGACTGATTAAAAGTCGGGGGATTCAATTCGGCCGGTGTAGGTACGTATGCAGAATAATGGTGCTCGTAATCCAGATAGAAATTAGGAGTGGCTTACCGCGGATGTAATTACCTTGTTATCAGAATGAGCATCTCAATCGCTTGCAATGAAATATAATGTTTCGTCTACAAATGGGATCAGAGTATTCGTACTCGAAATGACGAAATATTGGAATGAAATCCTTTATTTAAAAAAAACACTGATGAAACCAACGACAAACTAAAAACTACAATTCAGACAAAAACAAAATAGAGTAGAATGTAGTCATTCAATGGCTCTGGATTAATATGAAGAGCTTATTTACTTTGAAAGCAAAAGATATAAATTACATAAAAATAGATAAAAAGGAGAAACCGAAAACAAAACATTTGAAAAATATTATTTTTGAAATTATAAAAACAGAAAAAATGCCGAAAAAATCTTGCGAAATAATAAAACTAATATTTGAAAACAATAAAATTCAGCGCAAACTAAAGTCCAGGGTATGGTGGGATCCGTCCATTGCATTACTGACCCTATTGTTAAGGTGGCCGATTATTCCTTACATAAAATATTTAAGTTTTTTTTGCATTTAAGATTGTTAAAACTAGTTTAAATTTAAATCTTAAGAAAATATTATTTATTTAAGCATTATTAAAAATGGGAAATTCAAAATAAAGGGACTAAACGCGATTTCCACAAGTACCGCGAAGATGGGCTTAAAGAAAGATTGCCGAAAAATCGAGAAGAACGTGACCGGATAGTGTGCTGAGTTTAGCAGAAGAAAAAAGTTTTGTAGATTGGTTAGTGAACTTTTCCAATCTTTTGAACACGGTGCAGAAATTATTTTTGACGACAAAAGAAAGAAAGTGTTCAAAAACGTATTGTGGCATCCTCAAGCGCTATCCTGAACTGTCCCTGAGAGCATCAGAGGAGCTCTCAAAAGACCGGGAAATTGTTATTAAAGACATAGTCTGGAAATGGTTTGGAGAATGCTGTAAATATTCTGTAAGACCAATCCACAATTTTCAATGGGGACGAAATATCGTTTTGCCTTTCTTCGAAAACTGGTGTTATCTTAGCTCCAAAGGGTTGGAAAAACATCTACAAAGTTAGCTATGCAAACGAAAACAAAATAGTGACCGTTCTGTTTTTGTTAAGTGCTGATGGCAAAACTTTACCTCCTCTGAGAATGGCTGGATGCTTTCTGAGACCTTTTGTGGCTAACAGAAAACATCATCAGCCAGTATTGCTTCTTGTCGATGGTTACAGGTCACATCTTACCATGGAGCTGAGCGAATTATGCCGGAATAATGGTGTAGTCTTGTATGACATTTTGGCAAACACGACACACGCTGATGTAAGCGCATTCAAATGCCTCAAGCAGGAATAATATATAAGAACACAGTTCTTAAATAGCAAAGCAGGGAAAGCCGTCACCAAAATAATAATTTGCAAAGTTCTGAAAGTAGTAGTGGAAACCTCGGACAGAAGTGAAACATTCAAAATTGCTTTCCGGAATTGGGCTTATAACCCTGATGCCATCGACTTCACGAAATGTGTGCGAAACGAACTGCAAAAGCTGAACCTAAATGCGGAAAAAAAACGAAAGGAGTTCTAACTTTGGCCATGGAAGAATTTCTTACAAAAAAAAAAAAAAACAAAACGAAGACTATGATGATAGTAGAAGAAATGCAGCATAGTCACCTTAGTCACTCTGAGCCAAATGACACTATGACGGCCGACTGTGAATTGAGCTCATAACGGATATTAAGGCTTCTTTGCCATCTACATCAACACCATCAGGCGCATTTGAGCTGGATGGGACCCTAACCGGCACCTTTGTGATAGTCAGTTCAAGAGAACCCAAAAAAGTTTATTCCGAAGTTAATGATTTTGTTGATCAAACAAACGAAAAAGTAGACTCCATCTAGCCTATTTTGAAAAGGCAATAGACCACATTGTTGAAGCTGCATCTTTTCTTCATCTTCCTAGCTGACCTGCAACTACATCTACTGACCAACCTACAAAATCCACAGCCAAGACCTGACCAGATTTATAAGGTGATGGCATGTAAGGTCGGCCGTCTCCAGTAGTCGGTCGCCGCGCCATTAAATGATGCGTAATAGCAAATGCGTTTGTAAAATAGGAAACAGAAATTTTTCACCCAAAAGGCTTACGGTTTTCCTGTCTGTGATCAAAGTCTGGATGCCATGCAGCTCCTGGTTTCTCCTTGATAATTGTTAGTTCGATTCAAGTTCCTGACGGTGGTGAACGTTTGATTTTGAGTTGCAAAAAAAAATAGTGCAAGTGAATTCCTTGTATCTAGTGAAATACTGTCGATAAGTGCATTTAATGATTTTCTTCAACATGTCCTTAGGCTTCACATTTCCTGAAACGCATATTCGTAGAGTAAGTTTCCGGGTTTCTATTTCATTCATAGTCTTCATATTTTTCCAATATTTTTAGGAACTATCAAAAGAGACCACTTCTCCCTTAGTTATTTGAGGTTTCGGTTGCGGAGGCATGAACCTATTTCGGCAAGGCAGTCGATAGTCGTTTGTTGTTCTTAGCCAAGGTATCAGGTATTCAGTTATACAATAAAGTATACCATATATCCAGCATCACTGTCACCATTATTCAACTAAGATCCATCATCTAGTAAGTTTGTGGCGCAACAGCTCTTTTGATGGCCAGGACCTAGCTTCACCAATTGTTTGTGCGTCTGACATTTTTCACAAATGGCGGGGGTTGGACCAACAGTTAATTGCCGATTCCAAATTGTCCCAGAATCTTTTTCTTGACAGTTTTTACTGATCGGAGTGACAATCAGTTAGTCGCAGGAGGTGAAGCCATGAAAAAGTGCATTTAATGATTTCATTTGAGTTGTTTACAGATTCTCTTCGTTGTCTTTTTACCCGAAAGTAAAAAATATTTTTTTTTTAATAAATACAGAGGGGGCCGACCTAAGAAGACATTTTGTGCATGGTTCCCCTTGGCTCGGCCCCCCCGGCCGACTACAGAGGACTATGTTTTTTTTTTGTTTTTGCCTAACTTGCTATATAGTTTAATGGTAAACCTCATTCTACATTAATTTTTGACCAAATTTCCATGTTTTTTTCCTTGGTTTCAGTAGTCGGCCCCCTGTTATCGCATTGAAAGAATGGGTGGCCGACTTCAGAGGACGGATATTGTTAAGTAGGCCATTCATTTTTTTACATTAAAAATATTAGTTTTTTATATTTAGAGTTACAAAAACAGGTTTACATTTAGAACTTAAGAATTTATTATTTATTTGAGCATTAAGAAATGGAAAATTAAAAAGAAGGGGCTAAACGCGGTTTCCACAAGTACCTGGAAGAAGGACTTTAAGAAGTCTTGAAGAAGATTCGGGAGGAAAATTGGCCAATAATGAAAGCCAGCAAAGAGTTTGGAATCCCAAGAGCAACAATCCAAGACCGCATTCATGGTAGGGTCGCCGAAAAACCGAGAAGAATGGGACCGGATACTGTGCTGAGTGCAGCCGAAGAAACAAGTCTTGTTGAATGGCTAGTAAACTTGGCGAAATGTGGCTTTCCGCAAAAACCTCATGATCTTTTGAACACGGTGCAGAAAATAATTCTTTACGACAAAAGAAAGACTCCGTTCAAAAACGGATTGCGCCATCCCGAACTGTCCCTCAGTACACCAGAGGGACTCTCAAAGGGCCGGGCAACCGTTATTGAAGAGTCAATCAGGAAGTGGTTTGGAGATTTAAGATATTATCTTCAAGAAATAGATGCTGTAGATATTTTGGAAGATCCTTCCAGAATTTTCAATGGGGACGAAACATCGTTTTACCTTTCTCCAAAAACTGGTATTGTGGTAGCTCCCAAAGGTTGGAAAAACCTTTACGAAGTTAGCTACGGAAACGAAAAGGAAACAGTGACCGTTCTGTTTTTGTTCAGTACTGATCAAGACGTTACCTCCTCTGATCGTTTTTCCATACGTGCGCCCCCCCGAAGGCGCTAATAAAAAGCATGCCCCCAACATGGATTTTAGGTAGATCAGAGAGTGGCTGGATGCGTTCTGAGACTTTTATGAGTACGTGGCAAACAGTTTTAATGTGTGGCTAACTGAAAACAATACCAAAAAGCCAGTATTGTTTCTTGTCGATGGTCACAAGTCACATCTAACCATGGAGCTGAGCTAATTATGCCTGAATAATGGTGTAGTCTTGTATGACATTTTGGCAAACACGTCACACGCTGATGTAAGCGCATTTAAATGCCTCAAGCAGGAATAATATATAAGAACACAGTTCATAAATGGCAAAGCAGGGAAAGCCGTCACAAAAATAATATTCTGCAATAGCTCTGAAAGTAGAAGTGGAAAGCTCGTGCGGGATTGAAATAAGCAACAAAAATTTCAGAAAATATGACACATAATTACTCAACTCTGATGCCTTCGACTTCACAAAATGCGTGCGAAACGAACAGCAAAAGCTAACCTAAATGCGGAAAACAAACGAAGACAGTTCTAACTTTGGCCATGGAAGAATTTCTGAAAAAACGAAGACTATGATGATATTAGAAGAGATGCACCATAGTCTCCTTAGTCACCCTAGTCACTCTGAGCCAAATGACACAATAACGGCCGAAGGTGGGATTGAGCTCTTAACGGATATTAAGGCTTCCTTGCTATCTGCATCAACACCATCAAGCCTATTTGAGCTGGATGGGACCATAACTGGCACCTTTGTGATAGCCAGTACAAGAGAAGCCCAAAGAGTTTCTCCCGAAGTTAATGGTTTTGTTATTCAGACAAATGATAAAGAGGACTCCATTAAGCCTATTTTGAAAAGGGAAAGGAACTGCTATCATCAACAGGCCACATTGTTGGAGCTGCATCTTTTCTTCATCTTCCTGGCCGACCTGCAACTACATCTACTGACCAACCTACAAAATCCGCAGCCAAGACCTGACCTAATTTATACGTCATGATTTGACATTAACGACTTTGATTTTCATATTTATATTCTTCATGTTAACTCATTATTTTTACATCCTTTTAAAGGTAAAATCACTGCTCTTGCTAATGATACATCTCTTTTCTATTCAAACACTAATTTAATAGATAGTTTTGCTGATGTCAAGTATGAAGTAGAAGATGGTTTCATTTTCATAAACTTATAATAAGCAATAAAACAAAGTTCATGGTATTTAATATCAAAGGTAATGATTTCACAGAACTTCATTTATATTATCATGCACCAATGTGTAATCGATTTGTTTTTGGTGATATAATAATCAACAATCAAGTAGATTGCCACAAAAATTGCTTTCTGATTGAATGCGTTGACAGTTTTAAATATTTAGCTATTATTATGGAGCAAAAACTTTATTGGAAAGACCATTCAATGTATTTGAAACAGTATCTGAACGGGGTTCTAAGACAATTGTATCACTTCAGTATGTACTGCAATCTACCGGTTTTAAAATAAGTTTACAATGGCTTATTTAAATCGAAACTGAAATCCGGAATCCCTTGCTGGGGTGGTACTTATTTCAATAAAATTCAACCTTTATTGATAAAGCAGAAATTTGCTATGAGGGTCATTTTAAAAACTTATCGCAGGACACCCAGTTTTGAGATATTCAAATGTCTCGGATTTCTTCCTCTTAGGCACTTATGTTGTTACAAAGTTTAAAAAAGATTTTTTTGTGACTCCGGCTACAATGTAGCTAGAGTGCAAGATAACTCTAGTTTTCGAATCAACACCAGAAATTTCGTAACTACACCTACAATCAATAAAACCCATTTTTCTTATTGTTATTATGTTACTGCTCCGCGATTGTTTAATCGATTACCAGACAATCTTAGGTGTAAAAAAGTGAAAACAGTATTCGTAAAGGCAGTAAAAAATTGGCTTTTTTCATTTAACCATTCTGAAATTGATGCTTTGTTAAATCTAATGATTTTATAATTCTAAAAATATTTCATAATATAATCTCTTTTATACTCCGTTTAAATTTACTATTGCTTCCCCATCAATAGAACTATTTGATCTATTTTTTGAATTTGTTAAGTACTTTCGTCACTGTCTTGCTTTAGACACAAGATTGTATTCGGCTATTTTATTCAATATTGTTAACGTATAAAAGATTTATACTAGTTTAAAGCCGTTTCTTCTTCAGTGCTCGGCTCAAACGCATCAATTGTCGTCGGTAGACCTCGCCTGTGATTGTTTCATTCGGTTTTAGCAGCTCATAATACACAACACCCTTTTGGTCCCACCAAATGCTCAGCATAGCCTTCAGGCCATGAATATTCTGAACGGCTGTCGATGTTGAGGCTCGTCCGGGGTATCCGTTTGTTGCCCGACGTTTTGGATTATCGTAATGTACCCATTTTTCATCACCAGTGATGATTCGATGCAAAAAAGACATCTTTTTGTGGCGTCCAAATCAAAATCGGCGTTCGACGTCTCGTGGCTTCAATTCATACCGCACCCAATGTCCTACCTTTCGGATCATTCCCATTGCTTTCAAACGATCGGAAATGGTTTGCTGAGCGACGCCAAGTGATTTTGCAAGTTCTTCTTGCGTTTGTGACGGATTTTGATCGAGCAATGCCTCCAATTCATGGTCTTCAAACTTTTTCACCTGGCCGGGGCGTTCTTTGTCTTCGGTGTCGAAATCACCATCTTTGAACCACTTAAAGCACTGCTGACACGTTCTAACACCTATAGTATAACCCGAGTAAGCTTCGGTAAGCAATTGATGCGCTTCGGTTGCTTTTTTCTTTAAATGAACTTGAATGAATGAACTACCCGCAAATGTTGTTTTAATAACACGAATGTAGATATTTTACGGCTTTTGCGAGTTTTCACTAATGACCTGAAATAATTAGACAATGACATGAAGTTTCTGATGTGACAGCTGTCATGTCACCTCAGAGTAGTAGATATGAAGTTGTCTGCAATAACGACATTTTCAACCGGTAGTCCTATTGGTTTTATTTAAGCAACAAATATACTAAAAGCACCTCAAATTACCTGCTTTCCACATTCCAAATGTTCAACAAAGTCAAATAAGTCTATTTACTTTTTGAATAACGAGTTTTTAAAAGAAAGTCAAACCATAAATTAAAGTTAAGGGGCCGACTACTGGTGCCATCACCCTATGACAGAACCTTCATGAATCGCTCAAAGGATATCCCACACTCGGTGAGCAACAAAGCTCCAAGGTCTGAATGAAAAAAAAAAAAAAATTACATGCTCATAGCCGCTGGTGTAATTTTGCTAATTCCATTGTAGGCTTTCGTTCGTTCTCTGTGTAGATTTCTCTTCCTATTCGCCTTCAATTCCACTTTTGGTTTTGTTTTATTTATTTTATTTTACTCTGTCATTTTTCACAGTAACTGCACAAAAGCAGCCCTCCGCCGTTTTTGCCGGCATTGGATTTCATTACGTGCAACTTTGAGTGAATCGAGTCGAGCGAAGCGAACATAAAACAAAACAAAACAAAAAAAAATAATAGAGGCGAAAATGCTCCAAAGTAATTCCGAACAATAAAACAAAGTGAATGGTATGAAACAAAGGTTATGATTAAAGGGACGAAACGGACGACGGCGGACGGACGAACGCCCGAGAAAGCAAACGAGAAAAATGAGAGGAAAAGATCTGTAGATGGAGAGAAATAAACGGATGAATGTGGATAAATACAAAATTTACTGTGTGAACTCTTTTCTAGGCTAAGTATTTGCACTGAAGCAAAACGAAGCAGCCTTACAAAGCATTAATTAAATTAAAAAAGCGCTGAAACACAATCCGCTCTAAAAGTTATCCTGCTTTCCAATCCAAATGATGATCCTTGCATTACAGGAAATGCAGCAAAACAACAAAGATTATATAAAATGAAACAAAACGTTTGTGGCGGGCATGAAAGTGGGTAGAATAAGGACGCTTGGGAAAACATGAAAACTTGCAATTCCTCATCGAAGGCGTATTTTTTTTTTCATCCTTTTTGGGTATTGTAGTTTGCTTAGGCACATCAGTCGAAAAATGATTATCCAGCGAAGGAAAAAGTTTTCTGTACACTTTCGAAACAACATTGTCCTGAGGAACTTTAAACAAGACAATCTGTACATACAAATGTTTCGAAAATGTCCTTTGAAATTTAAACTGGATTTTTGAATTAATTGCGCAATGCACACACCACATGCTTCCTTGAAATGAAGCAATTTATTTAAACAGGACGATGGCAATTCACAGTCGCTCATCAAAATAAATTACCCGAACAAGGACGACAATCACGCGTCGCAACATTAACACTCTTCGTGTGGAAATATTGTTAATGCCTCTGTCGTGGATATTGTCGGACCGCAAAAGACCGATTTTTCCCGAACATTTTTTACTGATGTTGTGTAGTCTACACGTTCCGCTTTTCAGTTTGTCCCTTTTTGTTTTTCGTGGCATGTCGTTCAATGTAATCACAATTTTTCACCGGCAAAAATGTTTGCTCTCGTAAATGGTTGGACATTTGGATTTAAAATAATTTTTTTTTAAAGAGTGATGTGGCACATTGTTGCAATTAGTGCCATGTGATGTGAAGGACTGCATGGCTAAATGGCCTCAAATTTACGTCTGTATTGGTAGGGAAGAGCAAAAGGTAACACTCGTTTCAAACAATAGTCGTAAATTGATCGAAAAAGGGGAGCAATTCATGAACGAAATTTGATGATGGCGAACTCAAAAATGATGAAAAGAGAGTTCAATTGCGAATCATACGACTATTGTTGTGGGTCCTGTTGGTAAGTGCACTGTGAACTTAGGTTAAGGCTTTTTAAACAAGGTTTTGAGCTTTAACATTATCTAAGGGTTCACATTTCGCCCAACAGGATATTCGCAGACTTAGTTTCCGGTTGTTTCTATTGACCTATTTCAGCTTCACGATATTGTCTGTGAGTCAGTGTACATGCAAGTCCGTATCGCTGTTGGTGGACTATAAAACCTTACTAGGAACACCATGAGTAAGTCCCTTCTCTTGCTAAATATCATATCATGTTGGTCGAATCAACAAAGTCGGCACATGAGCACTTATAAAAAAACGCGAACAAAAAGTTGGCCTTGTTATGGTATGTAGACGTTGCAAAGACCTTCACAAAGAAGTGCGTCCTTATTAAAGCCAAGTGGATGGTGGTTCTCTACCGGCTACCGACCAGAATTAAACTATCCAAGAGCTGCGACCAAAGTTTTTCAAAAGAAGCAAAACGGTTTTGAGAAATCTTTTATAAAATTTCATTAGGAATGCTCGAGGCCACTTTTTGTCATAAGCAGGTCGTTCTGAAGGAATTATGACTACACTTAAAATGTTTTTTTATCACGGACCGAGTAGAAGGATTACGACAGATTTTGAAGTCGTGTGAAATTCGGACAATTTTTTCGGACGCGATGGAATCATCCTAAAGCATTTGTTATGTGCACTCAAAAATGTTCAGTTTTTCTTTGGATGGAGCCTTCAGAACCAAGATTTAAACCTGTCTTAGACGAGAATGATTTATGTATTCGGGGAGGTTTTAAACGAGAAGTTGGCATCGTTTCAGTGCAAAAGGATTGATCCTGTCTATTCTGCCCAATCGTTAATACACTCCGGTCTATTTAAGAAACACAGAGTCATACTCTTAAGCTATCTACAGCAACTAATCGGCCAACTGGGTGACCGACTGGTTGTAATTATTTCCCTACAGTCATAAAATTTCAGTTGTTCTCTCTTTTTCATTAAAATTGTGTCGGAGTGAAAATAGTAAATAAAATTTTATCAATGAGTAAGTTGAGTTAAGAGAAAGCTTAAATAACGTTTGGAAATGGGAAAGCCATATATTAAAAAATAAATACGGTTCGAAGTGCAAAAAGTCCAAATGAAAGACTATCTACAACGCATTGGTTTTCGGCGTGGTGGATTAATGAGCTTTCTGTTGAGCTTTCTTATTTTTTGCAGTTCTTTTCCGTTCTAATATTATGAATTCTTTTAATCTATCACTTTATATTTGATAAGTATGACGGTTCTTCCCGGGCTTTTGATTTTGCGATCCTATTTTTATAAATCTCTTCCTTTATTTTCCACAACGCCGGCTAGCACTCGAATTTTACAAAAAGTTCTTTCCACACTTCATTGAATGCAATTGCAACGCACGTCATATCGATAAAATCGTTCAGCTTATCGTCAGGCTGGCCTACACATGGGCAATTTGCAACCAGTTTGTCAACCTGTTGGCCGATTAGTTGCACGCTTTACAGAGTGTGAAAAGTTCGAATATCTGGAATTGAAAATGGCGAGGAAAACTCTGTGACCAAAAATATTCCTTCGGCGAGCTCAAATTGTATAGCAGTGGGGATGCAACTATGTGGAAGGCGCTACGAAGCCTTAAGTTCGCGTTATGAGAAGAATGCAAGGAAGAACATTTCCACAGCTCTAATCACGAAAAGTCAAACAATAGAACAAGGAAACAAGGAACTTTTCAGAGCAAAACCGGCTGAGTGTAATTCGGACTCGGGCAACGAAGGTTCCGGTCAAACTTGTAAGTATGTTATAGTTCGCCCTTCGTGGATTCGACACTTGAGAATTTTTCCACTCTTGCTGTAAGCTGTTAGTACAAAAAGTCTAATGTTTTGATTCCATTGTCGATTCTCAAAATATGCAGCATACTACAACTTTAACTTATTTTAAACCTTGGTTTCTTCTTTGCGACAATCTTTTGGGTGCATCGGTTAAGAAGTATGAGGGACTTAAATGGACTGCAGCTTTAAGTATTTGGTATTAATTTCAACTTGTTACCTCAACGCATTAAAAAAAAAAAGGGTGATCACAGCCAAACGGACAACGAAGCTATCCTATAAGGGTTCCGTTCTTCATTTTTAGGTACGGAACTTTAAACAACAAATCGGATATGCTTTCTTTCTCTCAAAACAGAGTAAAGCAAAGAGTAAGCTCATCAATAGCTATTTTTAGCTTCACTAGTGCTATGAGCACCTGCAATACGGCAGAATTGGAAGCTCTTTAGGCTGTCTGCTCTTAACAATTTCATTAGCGAAATAGCCGCCAGAAATGCCCTAAAAATGCAACTGGCTATGAAATACAAACAAGGTGCCCAAACGGAGCATTTGAGAATACTCAATTTCATCACGGAAAAAGACATGTTCTGCCCGATCCCAGATGGTATCAACGCGACATACTGCTTGGGTTTGCTCTTTGACGTAGACATACCTCAGCCTGACCTCTGGTCGAGCCACACACATGCTCCCGAACTTAAAAACTTTATCTGGCAAATGGCAAATGGTGTAGGTGCCGGTGTCCTTGACAAAAAAGGCACCAGAATTCTCATATATGGTATTCAGACAGACAAGCAGCGCTAAAGGCAATACCTCGTTCAATCTAATGAAATCCAAATCCCTAGCCCAAAGTAATAAAGATAGGTAAGAATCCCTTATCATCGACCGGGGCATAGGTAATCAAATTTAGTGACCAATTCTTTCCCTATACAGAGAAATCTTCAGACTTACCAAGGAGAACATTAGAAAGCTCGTGAGCTTACTCGTAGATCATTGCCACTTCAGATCACATCTAATCAAATTAGGACTCAGTAGAGTCACCAAATGCCGTCTGTTTGTAAGACGATAAAACGACGTACACATTCTATGTGAAATTCGTATTTTGTTCAAGGAGATACGCTCCTCCAAAGCTTTAGACGCTCTGACCTTCATCAGAAGGATGGAATGTCTGTTAGCCTAATCTAATTAGCCATGTTGAATAGGTCCATAGGTCTATTCGTTAAGGCCGAAAAGTCCGTCATTTGGGCAGGGGAAGATAAACAAAAAAAAACCGCTCCTCAAACTTAAGCCACAAATACATTTAGTATAAAAATATTGGTGTCAAGACATATTCTTTGCGCAAAATTGTATATCGAGATTTAATAATACCGCATGCATAGCTTCATAAGAAGAAAAAAATTTACCAAAACCTAGCCCCGAAGGATAATAGGCATCAACAATAAAAATTATTTCATAGAAAAAAAAAAACATCTGCATTAAAATTGTAAAACTGTAAGGATTTAATGAGTGATGCTAGCATCAAGGACTAGGAGAAACGCGGCCTACGAATCGGTAAAGCGATGATCTTACCATAAGCCCTGTTACTAAGAGCTTAATCTGATTATGCATTTAATTTATTCCAAGCTTTTCTTTGAATCAGTAATAAACGCGAACCGAATATGAAAATATGCGAGTTCAGAAGTCAGTTGTTGAAATTCTCAAACGATTTCACAGACTTGATCGAATTTTGTAAAATTGTTCACCTTTAGATTAAGCATTGATTTTTAAATAACAATATTTATCAAACTTGTCCTGGCAACAGGACGTCGAATATAAAATCAAAAATAAAAAGTGCAACTAGGCGGCACAAGATCATGGTTGATTTTCAAAAAGGTTTTCGGCGAGTAGTAATTTAATTTAAAATATATTTTCGAAATTATTTAAATTTTGTTTAAACAGGAAATTATATTCAAAACATCGCTTACCTTAGTTCATCTGCAAAAAAAAAGAAAAGATTCAATAATTGCATTAAATTCATAAGAAATAAAAAGCATACCATTTTTCATTCTGTGCGGGGTTGTTACGAGTTGTGAGCCATCAGAATAGTTTTATTCCCGTAAATGCCCCAAAAGAACACAAAACGCACCAAAAATAAAGTGTCTGTTAAATTGTTCATGAAAAAGGGAAGAAAGGACGATTCGGACGCGACGAACACATTAAAGAAAACACTACGAACGAGTTTTTGGGGCATTTTTCGCGGTTATTAGGTTTTCACTCGCGAGCAAAAGCCTATGACCTTTTACCCGCACTGGCCTAGGCTTCCCGATACCAAAAGCAAAAACACTACAAGGAGTATTTGAAAAATGGGGTAGCTATAACGAAAGGGGCACACGATCAAATAGAACAGAGCAAGGAGATTGAAACACTCGCGAGCAAAAGAAAAGGGCTTCCACTCCGCACTTGCCCGCTCAATACAAGGAAACATTGATCGGTTTAAAAATAAGGACTGTGACTTTTTTAGGCTTTTGGTATTTTTTTCCCGCACTGAATTGATTTATCGCGTACCGTATACATAAAGATTCGCGCTTAAACCGTTACCGTCTGCCATTCAACGCTCCGCTGGCAGTCCCGAAACCGAACGCGATGCGAACTCATTTGCAGCTTGAGACCAACCATAATGCACATTTATTAACTTATGCTACTTCTCCGAGTTCAAACGAGATGCTTTTGGTCCTATCATCAAGTGTCTATGCCTATCCAGCCTATCACCAAAACTAAACCTAAAAATACTGTTCCTGAAATTATTCTCGTGTGAAATCGATCAGCAATTTAAAAGTAAAATGGGACAAAAACAGGATTATGGTTGATCCCAATGCAATTGAGAAGTTTGCTGTAAAAAAGTTATTACATAATAAAACAATTAAAATATAAAAATAATAGGAAAAACCACGGTGGTTTCTTGTCTCTTAATTGTTTACATCTTAGTGAATTGTGTCCTTGTCCAAGCTTAACCTCCAATCTATATCATACAAAGTTGTTCAATAAATATTGGTCAAACCTTCGTCTACTCATTCGAGTTGCAGTTTTTGGAATTCGTCTCAAAAGTAAAATATTAATTTTAATAAATTATAACCGTTCCGACTTAAAGTTTAATGCTTTGTTTTTGGCACATCTTAATCTGACCAACACTGAAACTTGAAAAAATATATCTTGAATCGAGGCTATAAGCAAAAGGACTAAGGATGCCCATAAAACAAGCTGATGAAACGATATCACCGATTTGAGTAATAAAAATTTTACTTGGACTCAGGTTGAGTTTTCCAAAAACACAAAAACAAGTGTTCCCGTGAGCAACCGAATTCTGAAGGAAAAAAGGATAAAGAAAGTTGTGCTGTGGCGGTACACTTTGCAGACTTTGCAAGAACTGAATTCAAAATCGCAACTTAAAACTTCTTATTTAGATTCGTGTCAATTGTAAATATAAATACATTAAATTAAAAAAAAAACAAAAGCGTATGGAATAAATTTAAACCCCACAGACTTGCTCTTGCGTATTTGGAACACAAAAATTGCCTCCACATGCAAAAACAATCGGAAACTAAACCCGGTATTCATTAAATTGATTCACTCCGTGAAAGTAAAGAATCTCAAAAAAACGCGATTGGTTCAAATATATTTGCATTCGTTCCTGAAAAACTGTCTTGGTATACAAAAAAAAAAACGTAAAAACAAGAAAATATCATCAAAAAATAAATAATTAAAGCATGCACTTGGCTACATTAAAATGAAATGTTTGACCAGCATTTATTGAACAGCATTGTACAACTCTTTGCTTCCTTCCTAAGAAAATAACTGGAGCTTCAGCTTAGTAGTTACTATTCAAAACTATTTACAACTCAAGCTAGCCAGAAGATACAATAATTGGTTTGAATAAGCCTTTTAGAGTTTGTAAGAAAGACTAAACATTTAATTTAACTATTCTTTTAGAAATTGTTTATATTTTGTAATGCAAATGATTTAAACAGAACTCACCCCTTTTAACCTGTTGGATGGAAAGGGTTAACACTTAATTTAACACTTCTTTAAAAAATTATTAAAATTTTGTTATGCAAATAATAAAAACATCACTCACCCCTTTTAACCTGAAATAAAAAAGAAAAACATCGACTCAGTTATTGCATAATATTCACCAAAATATTAAAAAACATACCACTTGTCGGTTTGGTGTGAAGTTGTCATGAAGTTTTCGCCATCAGAACACATATTTTCCCGTTAATGTCCCCCCAAAAAAAATTAACGCACAAAAATCACAAAACGATTCGAAAATGAACGTAAAAGCGACGCAAAAGTACTTGAAATAATCGATCGAGACGTTGGGGCATTTTTCGCGATCAATTGGTTTTCACTCGCGAGCAAAAGCCTATGACCTTTTACCCGCACTATCCTAGGCTTCCCGATACCGAAAACAAAAGCACTAGAGGAAGATTCGAAAAATAGGGTAATTATAACGAAAGGGGCACGCGAGCAAATTGGACATGATTCATTTAAAGGCGAAAGGGGCACGCGATCAAACAGAGCATAGCAAACAGATTGAAACACTCGCGAGCAAAAGAAAAGGGCTTCCACTCCGCACTTGCCCTGAAACTATAATAAACATTAATCGGTAACAAAACTAAGACTATTGATCTATATTTTGAGACTTTTATGGGCTTTTGGGTTTTTTTCCCGCACTGAATTGATTTATCGCGTACCGTATCCATGAACTCATTTCGTTTTCGACCGTAACCGCCTGCCATTCAACGCGCCGCTAGCAGTCCCGAAACCGAGCGCGATACGAGCTCATTTGCAGCTTGAGATCAACCATAATGTAAACATAAAATAACTTAGGCTCATTGTCCGTGTTCACACGAGACGAATTTTAAATGTTTTCGTAACTAATACTCTTCTCCTGCCTATTGTACTATAGTGTAATGTTTTCCTGGACCTATTCTCATGCGAACAGGGACAGCCACCTTCAAGTTGGAGTTTGGTTTTCATAGGCTAAGATCCAAAATCGATCTCTAGTTTTAAGCAAAAAAAAGGACGAAAGTAGCATTATGGTTGATCCCAAGGCATTTGAGAATTTTGCTGTGAAAAAAAGTTATTATTTTATGCAATTGAAATAAAAATAATTATTTGTAATACGCTTAAAAAATAAATTTCTTCACAAAAAGCGGCCCTTGTTACTCTCATTTTAATAAGTTGTGTCTTTTTCCTATCTGAACCTCATTATCATAAAATGCTGCTCAATTAATGTTGAACAAAACGTGCTACAAAATTCAATTCCGCATAAGAATAAAAATCACACTTAGGCAGTGAAATTTTTGAAAATTAAGAAAACTGTGTTGAAACCAAAAGTATGCACAAAAGACCAAAATGATAAATCCGATGGATGAAGATTCTTTTTTGAATCTTCTTGTTTAAAAAAGTACTAAGAGCGCTGAGGAAGGAAAAGAAACAAGATTTTTTAACCAATTGTGTTGAAAAGCCTCTGAATCGGATTTAAGATGTAATCTTTTGCGACATTCAAATTAAGGAAATATCAAGTTTCTTGGAATAAGAAGAAATTAGACTCGATGGAAACATTTCCCAACAAGCAATTCAAAATTGCGAGTAAACTAGAATTTTCTAACGAGAGCTTCCAAATAAATTTTAGATTTTGTGCCTTAAAGTCGTGCTTCCACGTTTGTTTCGAATTAAATGTTAATATATAATCATCTGTACACCTTGTACTACAAAAAAAACTAAACGTATTTTGACCAACATTAATCGAACAGCATTGTGAAACTCAACTGAAGCTCCAGCTTACTCCTATCCAACAAAAAAACACTAGCTCTTTTGGTAGTACATGATCTAGCTAGAAGCCCTAATATCCAATAATTCGTAACTCTTTTACGTTAACAATAAAATCTACTATCTAAAATAAATCTAAGTATGCAAATAATTAAAACATCACTCACCCGCATTAACCTGAAATAAAAACAAAAAACAACGATTAAGTTATTACATAATATTCACGAAAATATTAAAAAACATACCACTTGTCGGTTTTGTTTGAAGTTGTCATGAAGTTTTCGCCATGAGAATAAATTTTTACCCGTAAATGCCCTCAACAAAAAAAAACAGACGCACAAAGATCACAAAACGATTCGAAAACGAACGTAAAAGCGACGCAAAATCACTTGAAATAATCGATCGAGACGTTGGGGTATTTTTCGCGATCAATTGGTTTTCACTCGCGAGCAAAAGCCTATGACCTTTTATCGGCACTAGCCTAGGCTTCCCGATACCGAAAACAAAAGCACTAGAGGCAGATTCGAAAAATGGGGTAATTATAACGAAAGCAAAAGAAAAGGGCTTCCACTCCGCACTTGCCCTGAAACTATAAAAAAACATTATTAATCGGTTTTAAAATAAGGACACATGAACTACTGTGACTTTTAAAGGCTTTTGGCATTTTTTTCCCGCACTGAAAACTAAAGATTTATCGCGTACCGTATTGCGTACCGTATCCATGAACTCGGTTCGTTTTCGATTCGCGCTTTAACCGTAACCGTCTGCCATTTAACGCGCCGCTGGCAGTCCCGAAACCGGCCTCTATGCGAGTTCATTTGCAACTAGAGATCAACCAAAATGTAAATTTTTTATCTTTGTTCGCACGAGACACCTTAAGTCTTACCTATAATGCTTCTTTCCTATCATAAAGCCTATTATCAAACTTAAGCCTATAAATAAAGTTGAAATCTTTTCCTAGCACTATTCTCGTTCGAACAAGGAAATTCACTCCAAGTTGGAGTTTAAAAATTGCTCAGCTTAAACACCAATTACAAATTTAATGGTCAAATAGGACGAAAGTGGCATTATGGTTGTTCCCTAGGCAAGTGAATTTAAAAAATTTCCACTCAAGAAAATAAATAAATACCTTTGGCCAAATCCATATTTTGTCCTGAAATAAACGCTCTACTTGTTCTCAATGGAATATTTGAATAACCTGTGTCCTTCCCCCTCTGAACATCCAATATTGTTCAATAAATGTTGATCAAACCTTTTGAAATTTCGGTATTCATTAAAGCCACGAGGATCTTTGCCCTTGGAAGTGGAATGATATTCAATTTTTGCGTCAAGTTCCATAAACCGACGAATGAAAGGAGCATTTAGCTCGTAATAGTCGTTAAAAACGAGTATTAAATCTAGACAATAGACAAATAAACATAAATTTCCTTAATCAAAACGTTTGGCGTAAATTGGAACCACAGAAACTTTCTCATCTGGATCTGGAATACTATTCATTCATTCCCAAAAATTGGTCTGATAATATTTGACTTCATTTATCAAATTAATTAAAAACTAAATTCTTTATTCTTGAGAAGAAGATCATCAACAAATTAATTTTTATTGTAAACAGTTTACAGAATTAACGAAAAAATAGTTGGACCAACACTTATCGAACAGCATTGTGGACCTTTTCTTTTCCCTCTAAACGAATAACTGAAGCTCTAGCTTACTACTTTTTGTTAAACTATTCAATCTAAACAACAATTCTAAGATAAGAAAAAACGCGTAGTTTTCTGAGTTCAAATTATTTAAAAACGAAAGAGAAACCCTCTCAGTCGAATCTATACTAACAGACGCTAAGACAATAAGAACAACGAGCTACAAATGCCACCGTGCCACTGCAATTCCAATAGATCAGTCGATTTCAATATATTTAAAAATAAAATACAATAAAATATGCAAATTGAAGCGAGTCTTCCTTCCAGGGAACACAGATTCAACATTCTAACATCGATAGTTGTAAGAACTGAACTCAAGGCATACAACTCCTATTACTCTTGGTGTCCTCGGCAGAACAATACCTCCAAAAAAACATTCCAAAATGCAATCAAAACACTCGCAAAAAGTATTGAATTACTCGTAAGTAAACAAACATAACTTATCACCCTGAATCCAAAACAATGATCTCTGAACGGTTGGACAAAGTTCTAAACGGACAGAAAGAAACGAACTGAAACTTTATATTCATCGATGACTCGAAAACTGATTTTGCGACAACAAGGAAAAATTTTGTCTAAAGGTCTTGGAATCCAATTCTCTTCAAAAATAGAGGCCGAGGCTATGGCAATCCTAAAAGCTACAGAAAAGATAAAAGAGAATAATTTGCAATAAGCAATAAGAAGCACCGAAAACAGAACAAGAATTCCTGATGCCATCGGGAAGAGCCTTATAGAAAAAGAAAACAAACTTAAACTTGTGTGGATAGCATGCACGGCAAAAACGTTCATTCAGGAGCTATCATTCTCTTTTTTAAACATCAAAGACCTAACAGAGAAAAATCACATATCTCTGGGAAGAAAGAAGACGGAAGAGCTGCGCAAACTACTTTCCTCGATATGCAGAATTAAACCCGTAGATGATCTTCCCAACAAGTTGTGCACGCCTACGCCTCGGACATGCATGGTTATCTTATCTCTTATCTCAAACACTGACCAAGCACAACAGCGATGGCACCCTCATTAGAAAACACATAATTAACAATTGTTACATAATCGAAAATATGATAAAAATAACTCCAACTCTACTTGAACATCTAACAAAAGTGATTGCTAATTTGGAAGACATGAATCAACGAACCAGCCGAAAGCGGGGGTCGATATTTCTGCCAATTGTACCTATTTGTATTCTAATTGAGTTAAACTATTTAAATCATAATAATACCATTCCTAGATGAACCTCTCATACCTATTAGTAGATCTATCTTCTCTGTAAACAAATTCAATTGTTTCAGCTGAGTGCAAGGAAATAGCTCCGCAGTCAATGATTTCAATTGAGCATCATTTCAGCCGAAAAATTTGTTAAACATTTTTATTTTCCGATCAAATAAATAAAAAAAAACCTTCGATCTTCTTGTAGTTATTTCTTCTTTAAAGTTCATTCCTCAGAAAGAGTCTCAAATGAAACGAAATACAGTTCTTTGTGAGGCAACAAGTAAAGAACATTGTCCAGAATTCAAACTTTGATTTTTGAAATCGATATTTTAACAACCTCTTCAGATTGTGGGAAATAACCTTTTATGTCATAAACAGGAATAAAAAACTATTTCAATCTTTTATAGTTTCCTCCTACTTGAAATTAACAGAAAAGGATAGAATGGAAGAATTGATGTTGTCTCATGCTGAATAGAAAAGGGATTTAAAATGACTCAATGAAATAGGGAGCGACATTTAAATGCAGACAAATAAGCCAAACAACTTAATAGTGCGTGAATTCTACTATGAAATCCGACCAAGCAGTAATTTGTATGTGGAACTAGAGTGATAACTACTGTGATATTGAAGGCACTTGGAAGGCCACATGAATTGTTGCCCAACTCTTTCATCTTTCATCTTTTTTTTCAACGACTGCTGAAGCTATTTTTCTTGCACTTTGTTTTCTATATAAACTTGACACCTGCTTCTTAATTGATCATTCCATTCCAAGTCAAGGATAATTACCTAAGTTCCCAAATACATATTTCAAATCTAAGAATCTACACTTTATCAGCATTGACTGTTCATTGGTACCTCGAATCGAACGATTGTCGTGCGCTCATAAATAAATATTTCATCCTAAATAAGAGATTTTTTTAAAACGACATGCACAAACATCGACTAGCGAAATTTCTCTCGTGTTAAAAGCGTCAACTGTAGAAAGTATAAACCTTAAAAGACATACGTATTTGCAAAAGGATCTGCGCTAAACCCACGGGAATATTCAAGTAATAAATTAAAGCAAGATTAAGCTTCTGATGTGAACAATTAAGTTTCTGCAAATTTTTGTTGGAACACTCAAATGGAAATCGCATGCGTTGCAAAAACGAAAACTGCTACAATAAGGAATCCCTTTCATTGAAAAAATGCAGAAAAGGTTATAAACTAGAAAACACGAAAACTAAAAATCAAGAAAACCAAAAGAATGTGGAAAGAAAAAAGATCCTGCACACGCTGCTCCTTAAATTTACTTGAAACAAAAACAATTCTCATCTAAATCCAAGACCGAATATTGTTTCTACTTAAAAAAAAACAAAAGAAGCTCACTTCACCATTTTGATAATTTGACTTGTGCGTCACTTGCGCTTGAACGATTCTCGAAATTTCGAAAGCGTTAAACTACCGACCGGAACTGGAATCACTTCTTACGAGTTTCCCTTTCACTGAAACTTGAATCTAAACTCAAACTGCCTCGATCTAAACTTATTCTAAGCCATATCCTTAATCTATCACTTACAAATTCATTCACATACCACCATTTGTTGCTTACATCACACAGTGTCCAGAAAGCATCCCTCCGGTCGCATATTTCACACAAAAATGCCAAGCGCCAATCCCTGCAACAGAAACAGAAAACAAAACTCTCACAATTTCCAAAGGATCATATTGCAAAACTCACGAATCCTTTTGCACACCACGCAGGCGTCCTGTCTGCTGCTTCCCAAAAGCCTTCGGCGCATGCCACAATTTACTTCAATTCAATGAGCTGCACTCACACATCATTCCAACGGAACATGAACGCCCATGGAAATTTCGGGATTTCTTTTTTTTTTGGCACGAACACAATTTCTGTGATTTTAAAGAAGTAACTTTGTCTGGAACTGCAGCTGCGCGACTGATTCTCATTCTCTGTCTGCGCAGAGAAGACTAACGAAAATGTGGCACAAAGAAAACCAGCCAAAAGTCTCTGCGACAAAGACTCCATCATGGCTGCCCCGGTGCGAAATGTGCAAATTGCGAATCTTAAAAAATTTTCGTCATCGGGGTAGATGCAAGTGCTTTGGGGATGTTTTTCGTTTGGAAATTTAATGTTCCATCGTTTTCTTGCGTGCAGATCTTTGTTGCAATGAAAATGTTGGATGAAAATTGAATTTTTCGTGGAAAACGTTGTACTAAGAACAACCGTTACTTTGTGAAAATTTAATTTTTAGTTTTACATACCTTTTACCGAAGTGGGAATCTTGAAAGTGGCAGAAAACAAGAAAAGCACTCAAAGTTTATTGAATTTTGGTATTTTTTCGTTAAATTTTGGGAAACTTTTTGATGAAAAAAAATTCCAATTGGGAGGCACACTTTGAAATGAGACTTTGAACTTTCGAGAACCGGATGCAAATGGCCGAGAATAGACGTTTGTAGAGTTTGGTGGGAATGGCTGGCGTGGGTGGTGGGCTCAGGATCTTGTTGAACTTGAAGTGCAGTAGTGATGCCAAATGCACATTTAATTGGGTATTGCGAAATTATTTGCATATGTTCTATTACGTAACATTTATATAAGCACATATATATTTTTACTGCAAGATTTGCCTAGTCAATCTACAGGGATAATGAAACTACAACTTGATGGAAAAAGACACTTATTAATAAAAATTAAAGAAGTGAATGGGGTTGAAATTTTAATGCCTTTATAGTTCATGCTTTTTAAATGTGGCCATTTTCGTTCTGCCTTAATTTGCTATCGGATCATCTCATTGGTTAATGAACAAGAGTCATAGTGTCGTTAGGAATGTCTCATATTTGAGTAATCGAGCTGGGCATTGTTTAAAGAGAAGCTGAAGGGGATGAATTTCTTTAAGAAGGAAATGATCATGGGGGCTGAAAAGTTCATTATGATTCCCCATCACAAACTATGTGCTTTTTGAACTTTGTTAAGGCTCCGTGTGAAACCATTTGGTGCTCCTGATGAAACTCATTACGTCCTAAAGTGGTACATTTGCGAGCGCTCTCAGTTCGCTGGGCATTCTGCCCCCAGTGAACCGAAGTCGTCTCGCCTGTAGCATGTGGCATTTACAAACGAGGTGCTCCATTTCCTCCTCATTCTGACAGCTCCTACAAAAGCCGTTGGAGATTATGCCCATTCTGGTGGTCATTTGAACTATTGTTTAGTTCCGGCCATAGAACACGAGATATGAGACAATCGTTCCTTGAGTTCCATACACTTTTGCTTCGTTCGATTATTTAGATCACACAATGCTTTATGTAGTAATCTTTTCATCGTTACCGTCTATCTTACTGCGGTCAGGAACCCAGGTTATGGTAATCTTGTGGCGCTCACCCGGATCAATTAAAACTGTAATGCAGCTGCTTACAGCTTACAATTTCATGGCATCCTTTTATAGTGCTTTTTTCCCGCATGGCTGTCTTGTAGGAGCGAAGTTCTAAGTTAGTTCTAAGAAAATTTCACTGCATTCATAAGGAAGTCTGTACGAGTCATTGGTGTCCAACGTATTACAGAACACTTTAGCACCAATCGCTTCTTCCATCTTTGATCCTTCGGTGAAAATTGTAGTATCATGTACTTCGGTTCGGAAAGCTTGTTTCCTAATCCTCCCTACTAAGGCAAAAGTTGCAGAACTTTTTGTTGAAGTTGAAAGAAAGGATCGCATAATCAGTCCTCGCGTTTATCGTCCTGAAGTATCTGAGCATTGGCTCGAAACTATGTCGGAGTCAAGCATAATTTCAAGACCTTCTTGCAGCGTTGATCTTTCTGCGTTGTTAACAAATCATCGCATGTGTCGCTTAGCCACTTGTTGAATTTATTGCTCTCTCTAAAAAGGAGCCACAAAGCTCCATTGTTATTCCTCATAAGATATTTTATAAGTGAATTCTTGGAAGCTTCAAAATTCATCAAGTCATTAAATGGGAATATTATAGCTGCTCGTGCCGAGATATGGATTTAAATTGTCACTTCACTACATCCAAATGATGGTCAGAATGGAACCGAGCGATTTCTTTTATCCGCAATACCTCTATGAAAGAGTACCTGCAAGTCAAAATATTTCAGTTAAGAAAAATTGCATTAAAAACCCCTTAGTTCAAATACATATTATGGCAGCGAATATTTTTCCCATCCATGGTGAATTCAATAAATTGCAGGATCCACCCCCGTTGGGAGAAATCAATCACTCATACACAATTCGTGAAGTTATGTCTTGGCTCTTAGAAGAGCATTATTTAATTAAGGTGACACTATTTTAAGACTGCGACGCTTTCAAGCAAAATCAACAAGTAATTTGATATAAAAAGTTTGTCTTTTCAAATGAAACCGCACAATATTAAAAATACATTAATTTTTGATCAAAACTCCAAGTAAAAAAAAAGAAAAAAATGGACTTCTATTTCAAATAAAATTCAAATAAAGATAAGATCTTGGCCGTCTCTTGACATGAGATGCATCACTTTTGGTTTCTTGGAAAGAACTTTATTAAAAACGGGCCAAGAGGCCGAAGCCATATTTATACGAAAGTTTTTGTTTTCTTGCAAAAAGACATCTTATTTCTGATTTAAGAGACGTCTTCTTAACATACGAAAGAATTTTACCTTTTTTTTCATTCGCGAAGTCATAAGGTAGACTGATTTTGCATTATTTTTCATAGAAAAAATTGGTTATACAGATTGCTATAAAATAAGAAAAGCACCCAAACAAATAAAATCATTCAGAAAGTGTTAAGTCCTAGGTTCATTAACGGATGGGAAGATATGATCCCAACTTCTGATTGAAATCGTAATTATCTAGCATTAACATTAATCTAGTTACGAAGCCTTCAGTTTATTTAGTTACCGTGTAATTTTTCTAGTTTCATAAAAGAGTTTGCAATGTCTAGTCCAAGTGAATAGGAACTTATTCATTTTTGGACAACAATTTGAGCTCCAAACTCTCTTCAAGAGCAAGCTCTTTTCACTCCTTTAAAGTCAAGTGACATTCTCGCAACGATACAATCACAATTTTAATGGATTTGCGAGGTTCCTAATTTAAAGGATAACCTGTATTAATAATTTCATCATGAACAAACTACATGTAGTAGCCGAAGGACTAGTAGTATTAAAATTAGCTTTGCATGAAAAGTGTTCTAGTACAATAATATTTTATTTTGTAGACATCTGCAATGTTAAACTTATTCTTACCTGTAGAATCGAAAACATTCGTGAAAAATAATTTTTTACTAGAATTGAATTTTAAAACGGGTTTTTAATTATTTAACGGAACAATTTGCGGGCATATTTAAATTGTTTAACTTTTAACGTTAAGTTTTTAAATTTTGTGGATATTTGTGGAGAATTACTGGAGAGACTGGAGAGGGTGGTGGGCTAAGAACTTACAAGATCATTCACCCACCAAAGTGCAATCAGAGTTGCCGTGCATCTTTCCTTTTATTTCAGTACCTACGAATATTTGTAGTGCTACAGATGTAATTGAAATGCCACAGAAATGGCGATTAAGAGATCATTCTTGATTTCATAGTGAAAAGTTGTCTTCTTTTCTGCCATTTTTAATAATCTTACTATTCAAGACTAAGAAATTCCATCAATGTCCTTATTAGAGCCAATAGCGTGTTTCAGGCGTTATATTAATGATAATCACGATTGAAAAAATTTGCTTTTGTCCCAAAGAAGTGGGTCGTCGTTAAACTAGTCAACAAACAAATGCTAACGAATGAAAATAAAATTGTTGGGGCTTCTCGAACTCAGTCTGGCTGGGCAATTTTTGTTTAGTTTCTTTCTATTCGGGAGTTTTGCGTCTTTTTTTAAAAAAGTTTTTGCCTCGCAATTTCTGTCCTAATAGCTTATTTTTTAAATATCAGGCTGCTATTATGAATCCAAGTTTCATTTATTGATACGAGTCAACGAAAAAATCCTTTTAGATTATGTATATGGAAGTATATGGTCCTCCGGGTCCATTTTGCCTTCTAGATGTCGTCTCATTAAAACCATTTTAGGTATGTTTTAGACATGTTCAACCAGACAGTCAGTGTAAACTAAATAGGATTTGTTTGAAAGCTAAAATGCCAAGCCCAATTAATTTCAAAATCTAGCGTGTATCTGCATAATAGTTTTGTGGAGAATGACACCAATTTCAGCTCCAGAAACCGTCTTCAATTTGATCCTCCTCTAGTAGTTGTGGGTTTTCGTGGCTCAGCAGTAAGTTCATCGAACTGCTGACCTATAGGAATCGGGAGAAGACTGGATTTAGTCACGACTCAGATGGTTAGAGACTCAACAATCTGCAATCAACAAAACGAACAGACTTTTTTTTAAAAGCCTATGATAAAAAGTTTCGGCGTGAGTAGATCACGTAAAGGGTGCGCATACGCTCACAAGGCTGAGCTTATTTTTAAATGATAATATGGGACACTCATGATATTGCAATAAACCGAGTACCGAGTACTTTCTACTCAACATCATAACTCCGAGTGTCTCTGAGGCTTCCGGACTCCTGGATCGTATTCAAGATTAAAATTGAAGCTAAAATCTGAAAGCTGCAGAGTTGCTAGAAATTGAATCGATATCAAACATATGTATGATCGTTTCGAAAGACAGACAAGAATCTTGTTTAGTGAAATCGGAACTGGTCTTGAGCCCTCGCGAAATGCGGATGTGAACTTAACAAGTGTCGATGCGGCGAACGTTGAACCTTCCATCTGTGATATAAAAGCAATCGCGTGAAGTAAAGACTGAAGAGTTCAAAACTCAAGAACCTAAAATTAAGGGCCATGTGTCCAACATTATGGCAACGATGGAAGGTATCGACAATGACATCAAGTTCACCGAGAGCATTATATGAACACGAAGGAATTGCTTGTGGACGCAAAATATTACTATGAAGTAAGGCTCACGATAACCTGGATAAGCAAAGATGAGTCTACTTGACAGGCTTAGAAAAAAGTGCTGAAGCGTAGGTTTCTTCATAACAAGGTCATTCAAGGATCGCGATGTAGTAATAGAGCTCAGCTCTATAGGACTTTCCATCTTAAGCGAGAATTTTGCGGATCTACGAATATTACTCCACTCCTATGAACAATTCGTTTAAATAAGAGATTCAGGAACTTAAACTGATTTAATCATTCTAAAAATTGTCTTCGTTTGCAATTTGAATGACTTAGATTTCAGAAACATGTTTACACTACTGTCAGCATAAATCAGACGCCTTTGGGCCTTTTCAAATTCACAACCGCATTAGTTAAATCAGTTTCAAAGAAAAAAAGAATTACTTTGAATTTCAAAACCACAGACATTCAAGAACTGTGTGGAAATACCTACAGTTTCATTTGGATTTCACACTGATTAGGACATTTCATTCGCTTCAATTTGTTTTGTAAATTTTCTTTGTTTCTTGCGTATTTTCCTCCCCAAAAACTGAAAACATATTAAATTTCCCAGGGACGAGAAAAGAATGTTTTTCTTTTTGCGTTTCATTTTTCCACGCCTGGAGTGGAGCTGTTCGAAAATTGTTCGCGTTACTTCTCGCGGAAAAAAACTTTTACAATTTTCCTAGGCAGGTGAAATGATGTTTGAAAATATCTGAAATAGCATTGGTGGCATAACAGTGGCACCGACGCGCCGTTCACTCCTGGTTGTTCAATTTAAACTTTATTTTCGGTTTATTGAGTTTCCTGAGCTGTAAATGGGTTCGTTTTTTTACGTCCTGTTTTTTTTCTGCCGGTCCTTACTTTGTGAGAATGGGGTACACAAAAGTACATTGTTTAACTTTTTACAGGATTTTCAATGAGAGAAATATAATAAAAAAAAAAATAAACGAAATTGCAGAGTGTAAATTGTAAAGGTATATTTACATCGCTCTCTTCCTTTTGAAGTGCATGGGATTTCGTTCTTAAAGTGGTACAGAATAAAAGTTCTAATTGAGCTCCGTTGGAGATTTGAAAGTGAATTTTCGGATATCTCGCTAAATGGATGGGGGTGGTCAAAGTAAAAGGAAAGGCATAATGTTGAGTCAAAGTCCAGAAATCCGGATATAAAAGAAATATGCATATCTAGTGAATGATTAATGGATTAATGAGTATTTTCTAGAAAAAAAAGGAATTTGAATGGCAATCAATAAAAACAAAGGGAATACATAAAGTTCTATTTGGACAGGTTACACAATGCCTGTGCTAGGGAATGGATTATCCCTTTCCAATTGGCAATTACAAGTAGTAAGCAAGGGCTGTGTAGTCGGATCAAGATTTTCGCCCTTTTAATTGTTTACTTACAATTAGTCGAATACGCAGGGCTGTAGATCAGTTGGAGCACCTTTATTCTTAGATTATATGGTGCTTGTTGTAAACTAGACTTTTGAGGCTATAGATCCTTGAATGGATTTGAGCCTAACCTAGAACTGATTTTCATCTTTCACGTACCAGAGTGGCGTCGTAATATACCGTGTATCCGGCCGATCTTTACTTTCTGGACTAGAAACAAATGCTTTGTGTGTGTATTGCTCAAAGATTGCGAGGTTAATATTATTCTTCAACCGCACTGTTACCGATGGACATTTTTTCTATGAAAGGTCCCACAAATTTTACTGCTTATTGGTTCGATGTATAAAAACTGACTTTCCTGAGCATGATTTAAGTACAGTAGGAACTCGATTCATGCAACCCCATATGGTTGCAAATACTCAGTAAGTGCAACACCCAAAAAGTTTTCATCTAACTTATAATTGCAACGTTCACAAAATTTTATGTTCGATCCTTGCAACACCTGAAATGAATTGATTAATTCCTTGGCAAGCTGAACAATTTATTTTGTTCTTGCTATGGTTGATCTTTAGATACTTGAACTAGCAGATCAACAATGCTATTTTTTCCTTAGTCTGTTGGGTTTCGTGCAAAGAAGTAAAGATTGTGTTTACTTCTATGAAATAAGTTTTTTGCGTATTGTTTTTTTTTTCAGTCTAAAAATGAGTGAAAAAAAAAACAGCGTTGACGATCGAAAATAAAAGAATTACTTGACAAAGGATATTCTCTGAATGAGAATGAACAAAGCAAAATTAGAAACTTTTTTCATGAACACCGAGTCTGGTCCTGGCATAAGAATAACTTTAAAGGTATCGGAGCACACTTAAATGGAAAAGTTTTATCCAAGTGGTTTGATCAAAATAGATCGCGGAATATACCTCCAGCGTCTGATCTTTTAGGGCAAAAGGCAAGGCTAATGCACGCGCAAATTTAGGTAAAGACGTGTTATATCCTTGCCAGTTGCGGCTGGATAGCGAAATTTCGAAACAAACACGGTATTCAGAGACTTTAAATATGCCGTGAAAAATTGTCAAGCAAAGTGGTGGATCCTTTTACACAAGAATTTTAGCAAAAAATCAAATATTTGGATCTGTAGGATCTGCAACCATCACATATCCATAATGTAGTTCGATTATTTTGGAAGCTTCTACCGGAGGAAACTCTTGTGAAATCAAATCCCACGGGCCAAGTCTAGCAAGGAAAGATTGACGCTTATGGCATGTTCAAATGCAAATGGTACGAAAAAGATAACATAATTTGTCAAATGAAAAGCAGAAAATCCAGGGGCCTTAAAAAGCTTTGCGGATAAGCCAGTGTATACGCAGTATACGCAGGCAACAAATCTGCATGGATGACTCTGCAGTATGTCCCTTGCTTTTTTCCTAAGGTTAGTTCATGCGTGATATATTTAAATAAACTGCTAATAAGTGAATATTTAACTCTTTTAAGAGGTGAGCAAATTTCTCAAATCAGAAGGCTACCCGCAAAGGCACTCCTTTTGATTAATGATGCGCGTCATCCTAAAGATGGCGAATTTTTCGAGTTCAAGTGGCTTAATTAGAATAATGTGCTTCCTCCGAATTGTACGTCAGTCATCCTACCAATGGACCAGAACACGATGAAATTGACTAAGCTATTCAATAAAAAAGCTTTTGTGAGTCATCTGGTCTTCATATGTGTGAAGCTATAAAAACTATGACTGCGAAACACGCGATTTGTTTTCTAGTGTCGGCTTGAAATAGAATTAACAAATCGTCAATTGAAAAGTGTTTTACGAAACTTTTTGCAAAGGATTCAAAGGATGTCTTCACAAATTCAAGACGTTTCAGCGTTACTCCAACAGATTGAATGTTCAGAACCAATTTCAAATAATGATATTGAAAATTTGTATAGTTGAGGACCACATTTCTGCTTGGTACATGGACTAAAAACGTTTGAGTTTTGTATGTTTTTTATATAAAATAACGCAAACATTTTTATCTAAATCCACGGTCGGTTTTAATTAGTTGCAAAAATCGAGTTCTTACTCTACCTCGACATGGCATCGACTGACTTGGATGAGTCTTATTCAGGTCTTCTGCGAGGTGTCTTTCAGAGATTTGATATTTACCGCAAGACTGATAAACTTCTTTACTAAATGTTATGGCTATCGTCTGTGATTTCAAACTCTTCGGCCCCTTCTTCAATCGCTGTTTAAGCTTCAATGATGCCATGTTGTATGCGATGCTGATAATGTCATCAGAATCGCGTCCGAAATGTCAGACAGTCTTGAAAAAATTGCCTTTCATTTTGACACCAGACAATCGCAACATTTGTTCAAGAATAAGATTGATGACAGCACATCTCCTTCCTGGGATCTGGTGTGGGTCTTGAACAATTCAAAGCTTCTTGATCCTATTCCGAGTTCGGCTATGGCTTTGTATAGTTCATCATGCCAGATAGTCAGCTGCAAAAGGACGTGGCTTAATTTACGACTGGTTCAAGAATGAAAAAGAAGAAAGAGTGTAGCTGGAGCTGTGCCAGGTATGTGGGTCAGAGCTTGTGCTAGAAGATAAAAGATACTACGTAAGCTGATCGCAGTGCATGATTTCTTGGAGAAGCTTCCACTAGAAACATAGAAAAGAGCAAGTATACCCTGCTTAAACAGGACCGCCAGCCAAACAATTTTTCTGCTAATTCTATGAAGTGCAAGTGTTTGTTTCTCCTGATGATAGAGTAATGTGTGCACTCAAAAACAGTAGAGACGAAGAGTGAGCATTTGGCTGAATGAATGGTGTAAAAATCTGTAAGTAAATGAAACTGTTTCTTAGATTCCATATTGAATATTCAACCGATATAAGAAAGAGAACTTCTGAGACCACAGTGCACGGGTGATTTTAGATTCGCCAATAATGGCTTCGGTGTCTTTTGCACCAGGTTTGAAACAGCTACAGCATTGGCGACAAACATTTTTTCATAAACGATATGTTAACTGAAATTGTTGACGATGGTAGTAAGAATTCGTGAATGGTTTTCCTCACATCTTCACATATCTTGTAAGATCAAAGCTTATTTGGGAACCTTAAAAACGAATATAACGAAAAATGGAGTGAAGACTGTCTTTGCAAAAAATTGCACTGCAAAGGAATCTGAAATTTGGACAGAATTTTATTCAAAATATGGTAACCCTAGTCTTCGAAAAAGGGGTGCCTGAAAATTCAACTGGTATTTTAACTATTGAAAACCAGACTTTGAAAATTGAAACAAGCATCATTGAACCTTCCATCAAACAGAAAGGATTTATTCTGTATTGAACCTGATCTTAGTGCAAACGGAAGTAAAATTTTTCCTCGAGCTATTAAAAAACTCTTAACAATGTCAATGTTACTCCAGACCAACGTGACTTACGATTCCTCATTTACATCAGAGTTTACTCCCGACAGTTAATTCAAATGGTGCAATGCAATTCTGGTCCTCGTAACTATCCGACCGACGAGGCCATTAGCTTTAATTTGCATTTGGAACCACCGCAATTAGTCGCACTGCTGTTCCTCCGTCCAATGCCATTACGGCTCCGCACCCAAGGTGACAGTTAATTTCACGACCAGAATACCCTTCGAGCAATTAATCGAAATTTCATTCAAAACTTAAGTACAAAAGGTGCGGATTGCTTATGGAACCCATTTTCTTCGAGTTCCAACCAAACCAGCGCGACTTTGGGTTTCTTTTGCTGCGACATTTTGGCGGCTGAAGCAATTGTTTTTTTGAACACCTTTCCTGTTGCTTTAAGGAATAAAGAGGAAATTCAAGGATAATCACCTCATTTCATGGCACTACCATGTCCAGTCGTAGACTGGTTGTTACAGCTTTGAAATTACCTTCCACTGTTTCTCATCAAAAAGCCACTTGAAGTGAAGTCTCGGATCCGCCTCCTTTCACCCAAGGATACAATGTGTTTTTTTTTTTCTCGCCATATCCTTTTGAGGATTTTCGCTTCTGATGCTGGCGTAATAATTAAAGAGTACGCCAAACGGAAGGCGAACGAAAGTGGATAATTTCAACAGATTTATCCCCTCGTTTGGTCAAGTCCTTAACGATGAGGTGGGCAGGTCTTGAAATATAGCCGATTTGGGACGCTGTCTACCCTCGAGCAGATGCCGTCGTCCCATTTAATTTTTACTCTTTATCCTTCGATTTCATTACCCCCGGTCTTCCGTTTTTGTTTTTCTATATTCTTTTCGCTTTTCATCCCATTTCTACTGTTTTTTTTTTTGTTTTTTTTTTGGAAAAAAGGACGTCTTGTTCATCTCGAGTTTTGTGTGTTTCATTGTTTCCATAGCAAAGCGTCAGTCAGTTGGGGCGGATAATTGGTTTTTGGTTAAGAACAGGGAAACGTGAATCCTGAATTCTTAGTTATCCTGAAACCACGCCACACTGCAAGGACGATAACTAACAAAAACGCTGTAGAAATTAATTGCGATTTCATTACTTCGAAATTCATTCGTTTCAACGTTTCACAGGAAGTACACGATTCACGGATGGATTCATGGGTTACAATGTGAAAACGCCTAAGGTCGCCGAGGGTATCCTCGTCATCCTCGTCAGCATGGTCGTAATCGGTGACACATTTGCTTATGTGTGCAAAGGAAGAAAAAAAAATCCAATATCCTACAGAAAGCATTTAAGCAATATGCAACATCCACAACCAAACGAAAACAATTTAATACTTGATATGTGGGCGAAATTAAAAAAACAAAAAAAAAAATTCTTGAATGAAGAAAAAAAAAATGATGCGGGGGTTTTGTCAAAAGTCACAAAAGCCACCTCAGTCGGCAGTGGTCCCGTACTGGCTGCGGATACATGCACTTCCATCCTGTATTTGTCTCTGTTTATTTCCAGAGAATATTGCATTTCAACTTGATTTTCAATTTGTGGACTATTTTTGTGAAAGCTTGGCTAAATCACCGGGATTGCGTTTGAGCGGTGCAACTCGAAGGCAGTGACTGTGTTCAGATATTTTAACTCATTTCACGGTCTGACTAACTCTTTCGTGGAAAGCAAAACACACGGACGAATGATATACTTAAATAGAAAACAAAAAAAAGGATCCAGTGGTAGCCTTGTGTTTACCCTTGCACCCCTATTTATTGCTTTATATTTTTATTTTTTGGCTTTCCCGCTGGGTGGCTTTTTTAATTTGATGAACGCCATGGGGCTCCTTTTATGTGGGTGTCATGATTTCGAATATAATTTTGTTTATTAAACTGCTGCAGGAATTAAAAAAGGAAAAATAATGCAAGAATTTAAAGATTATCTTATCTTGATTAAAAAATAAATTTTGCAAAAGAAAGACTCTTGAGGGTCATCTGAATTTATTGAAAGCTCTTGTTCTATCCAAAAGCAGGGTAATTGGCTTCGTTTAAGTCTAAGTCTCATCCTTCATGCCATTTTTTGTTTACAATGACATTCCAGTTGTTGGTTCTGTGGACAAAAAAGAACATCTCCTCGCGTCCTTTTTTGGCGCCAGTTTAACGCCTCCATCATGCTTTGCCTGTTCCTGTACTTAAGAGTGTCAAATACTCTTAGCCGGAACTCTAAGCAAGGGGACTTATAAGGGATCTTAACATCCACGAGAACGCTGGTTTTGAGACGTGCGCTTCCGCGCTGGAAAAATTATTGCGCGAGCAAATCGTCGTCACCTTCTAATTATTGACCAATTGCACTTACTTTCCTTTTTTCGAAAAAACCTGTGAACGAAGATGAATCGTTATCCTATGAAATATGGATAATGGAATCAAGAAAGCTTCCTTCTGTCCGGGGAGTATGGTTTTCATAAGAAAAGATCGACTGATAGCAATTTTCACTGAAAATGGAACTTCTTCCCGCATCTTTTCAGTGAAATTAAGATTGTTGCGCTTGTCATATTAAAGGTTTCTATTAGGTATCGATGGATCTCTTATTACCTGGATTAGAAACATCTTTTTGGGACATTCAATTCAAGGAGTGCTGGTCGGAATAAGGTCTGCAGTATCTATTAATGCTGGTGTGCCTCAGGGCTCTGTTTTGTTTCCGACTCACTTTTAAATCAAAACAAATAATCTCCTGTCTACTTCTTTCCATCAACTCAACTAACTCACTGATGACTGCTTTTCACAAACGTTTTTGGATTGAAGATGTCAAATTAGAGTTGAATTGCAGACCTTCAAAACACTGTTATTTAAGCTTCACGCAAAACCTCAACTATTATCCAGGAATAGCAATTGTATCTTTGAAGCTTTGCAGTGAGACTTTTCGTCCCCTGAATGTGAAACAATGGTTGGCATGACATCAAATCCTATGCGCCCATAATGATGCGATTTGTCTAGGTGCCCTCAATCGGTGTATGATTCTTTACTCCATCCGATCCGTATATGAAAATTATTTTCGCCCCAAACTGGAGTATGGCTCTCATATTTGGGTGGGTGCTCCAATGATTAAAAATAGATCTCCAAAGAAAAAAAGGCCACAACAGGATTGACTCAAACAAATCAAAACTTTGCGCTAAGCTTTTAAGGAAAATAGGATTGGCAAGCTTCGAGCTGGAGAGCTGTTTCAGTATTTTAACGCACTTGTATGTATACCGAGCTGAAATAGCTAAGCTGTCTTTCGGGTCTAGTCCCCAAGAGATTTATTTCTATATCCCCATGGGATGGGGAAAGGAAATGTGAAGACAATAGGCAGGTGAATAAAATTGCTTCCTCGAAAAGCCATGCACTTAATTTGTCGACTTTCTAGAAAATAATTTAGGAAATTCAACACATAGATAAACATTATAGATAAAAATATTTATTTTGCAGATTCTCGTACCTACTATGGTTACTAGTCTTAAAAATCCAAATTTTATAATTTTTTAAGGAAAATTTTTTAATTGAATAAAGATCTGAAGGTATTCTTTATCTGTGCTTTAATCTCTTACTTATATTTGTTCATTTTGCATTTCCGTGTATTTCACTAAAATTATAACTCTAAATAAAGAAAAAAAATTATAAAATGAAAAAGCGAAAAGAATACATTTAACATTTTTTTATCAAACTGCAACGTAATAGATCATATGCAAATAATTTCGCAATACCCAATTGAATATGCATTTGGCATCACTACTACACTCCACAGTTCAACAAGATCCTGAGCCCACCACCCACGCCAGCCATTCCCACCAAACTCTACAAACGTCTATTCTCGGCCATTTGCATCCGGTTCTCGAAAGTTCAAAGTCTCATTTCAAAGTGTGCATCCCAATTGGAATTTTTTTTCATCAAAAAGTTTCCCAAAATTTAACGAAAAAATACCAAAATTCAATAAACTTTGAGTGCTTTTCTTGTTTTCTGCCACTTTCAAGATTCCCACTTCGACAAAAGGTATGTAAAACTAAAAATTAAATTTTCACAAAGTAACGGTTGTTCTTGGAAGAACGTTTTCCACGAACAATTCAATGTTCATCCCTTGCAACAAAGATCTGCACGCAAGAAAACGATGGAACATTTAATTCCCCAACGAAAATCATCCCCAAAGCACTTGCATCTACCCCGATGACGAATATTTTTTGCGATTCGCAATTTGCACATTTCGCAACGGGGCAGCCATGATGGAGTCTTTGTCGCAGAGACTTTTGGCTGGTTTTCTTTGTGCCAGATTTTCGTTAGTCTTCTCTGCGCAGACATTCACTGGTGTGAGAATGAGAATCAGTCGCGCAGCTGCAGTTCCAGACAAAGTTACTTCTTTAAAATCACAGAAATTGTGTTCGTGCCAAAAAAATAAGAAATCCCGAAATTTCCATGGGCGTTCATGTTCCGTTGGAATCATGTCTGAGTGCAGCTCAGTGAATTGCAGTAAATTGTGGCATGCGCCGAAGGCTTTTGGGAAGGAGCAGACAGGATGCCGACGTGCAAAAGGATTTGTGAGTTTTGCAATATAATCCTTTGGAAATTGTGAGAGTTTTGTTTTCTGTTTTCTGTTGCAGGGATTGACTCTTGGCATTTTTGTGTGAAATATGCGACCGGAGGGATGCTTTCTGGACACTGTGTGATGTAAGCAACAAGAGGTGGTATGTGAATGAATTTGTAAGTGATAGATTAAGGATATTGCTTAGAATAAGTTTAGATCGAGGCAGTTTGAGTTCAGTGAAAGGGAAACTCGTTAGAAGTGATTCCAGTTCCGGTCAGTAGTTTAACGCTTTCGAAATTTCGAGAATCGTTCAAGCGCAAGTGACGCACAAGTCAAATTATCAAAATGGTGAAGTGAGCTTTTTTTGTTTTTTTTTTAAGTAGAAATAATATTCGGTCTTGGATTTAGATGAGAATTGTTTTTGTTTCAAGTAAATTTAAAGGGTAGCGTGTGCAGGATCTTTTTTCTTTCCACATTCTTTTGGTTTTCTTGATTTTTAGTTTTTGTGTTTTCTAGTTTATAACCTTTTCTGCATTTTTTCAATGAAAGGGATTCCTTGTTGTAGCAGTTTTCGTTTTTGCAACGCATGCGATTTCCATTTGAGTGTTCCAACAAAAATTTGCAGAAACCTAATTGTTCACATCAGAAGCTTAATCCTGTTTAAATTTATTACTTGAATATTCCCGTGGGTTTAGCGCAGAGCCTTTTGCAAATACGTGGGGCTTTTACATTTTGTACTTGCCATAGTTGACGCGTTTAACACGAGAGAAATTTCGCTAGTTGATGTTTGTGCATGTCGTTTTTAAAAATTCTCTTATTTTGGATGAAATATTTATTTATGAGGGCACGACAATCGTTCGCTTCGAGGTACCAATGAACAGTCAATGCTGATAAAGTGTAGATTCTTAGATTGGAAATATGTTTATGGGAACTTAGGTAATTATCCTTGACTGAGGACTGATCAGTTAGAGAGCAGGTTCCAAGTTTGTATAGAAAACAAAGTGCAAGAAAAATAGCTTCAGCAGTCTTTGATAAAGAAGATGAAAAATGAAAGAGTTGGGCAACAAATCATGTGGCCTTGCAAGTGCCTTAAATATCACAGTAGTTATCACTCTTGTTCCACATACAAATAACTGCTTGGTCATCCAAGCGGATTTCATTGTAGAATTCGCGAACTATTTAGTTGTTTGGCTTATTTGTCTGCATTTAATTGTGGCTCCCTATTCCATTGAGTCATTTTGAATCCCTTTTCTATTCAGCATGAGACAACACCAATTCTTCCATATTATCCACTTGAATGTTGCTTCTTCAATGGTGTTGCTGTTAATACCAACAAGGACATTATTGAAGATTTAAATAGTTCTTTATTCCTGTTTATGACATAAAAGGTTATTTCCCACAATCTGATGAGGTTGTTAAACTATCGATTTCGAAAATCAAAGTTTGAATAATGGGCAATGTCCTTTACTTGTTGTCTCACAAAGAACTGTATTTCGTTTCATTTGAAACTATTTCTGAGGAATGAACTTTAAAGAAGAAATAACTACAAGAAAATCGAAGGTTTTTTTTTAATTAATTTGATCGGAAAATAAATATTTTTAACAAATTTTTCGGCTGAAATGATGCTCAATTGAAATCATTGACTGCGGAGCTATTTCCTTGCACTCAGCTGCTACAATTGAATTTGTTTGCAGAGAAGATAGATCTATTAATAGGTATGAGAGGCCCACCAAGGAATGGAATTATTATAATTTAAATAGTTTAACTCAATAACAATAGAAATAGGTATAAGGTGCAACAAAAGCTACCCGGGCTTTAGACTGGTTCGTTAATTCCTATCTTCCAAATTAGCAATCTCTTCTGATGGATCTTCAAGTAGAGTTGGAAAGGATGTGTTTCAACATTTTGATTTTTGTTATATTTTCTATTTTGTAACAATTGTTAATTATGTGTTTTCTAATGAGGGTGCGATCACTGTTGTGCTTGATCAGTGTTTGAGATAAGAGATAAGATAACCATGCATGTCCGAGGCGTAGGCGTGCACAACTTGTTGGGAAGATCATCTTTTCGGCTTGCGGGCTTAATTCTGCATATCGATGACAGTATCTTCTTTGATGTTTAAAAATAGGATGAAATAAGCGGCTCCTCAATGAAAGTTTCTGCCGTCGTATCTGCTATCTCGTTGCATGTTGCCCTTGTACCCACACAAGTTTAAGTTTGTTTTCTTTTTCTATAAGGCTCTTCAGGATGGCATCAGGAATTATTGTTCTGTTTTCGGTGCTTCTTATTGCTTTTAATAATGAAAGGCTGCTGGTGCAAATTTTTCGTAGTCTTTTCTGTAGCTTTAAGGATTGCCATAGCATCGGCCTGTAGGATTGAAGAGAATTGCATTCAAAGATCTTTAAACAGGCTTGTTCCACGTTATCCTAAAATCAGTTTTCGAGCCATCGATGAATATAAAGTTTCAGTTCGTTTCTTTCTTTCCGTTTAGAACTTTGTCCAATCGTTTAGAAATCTGTCCAAGAAGGTAATGATACAATCATTGTTTAGGATTCAGGGTGTATTAGTTATGTTTGTTTACTTATGGGTAATTCAATGCTTTTAGCGAGCGTATTGATTGCATTTTGGAATGAAGATTGGGTTTGTGGAGGTCTTGTTCTGCCGAGGACATCAAGAGTAATAGGAGTTGTATGCCTTGAGTTCAGTTCTTACAACTATCGATGTTAGAAAGTTGAATCTGTGTTCCCTGGAAGGAAGACCCGCTTCAATTAGCATATTTTGTTCTTATTTATTTTTAAATATATTGAAACCGACTGATCTGTTGGAATTGCAGTGGCACGGTGGCATTTGCAGCTCGTAGTTCCTATTGTCTTAGCGTCTGTAAGTATAGATTCGATTGAGAGGGTTTCTCTTTCGCAAAAACGTTTATAAATAATTTGAACTTGAATTGATATTTAGATTGAATAGTTTGATAAAGCGGGAAGAAAAAAGGCCCACAATGCTGTTCGATAAATGTTGGTCAAACTATTTTTACGTTAATTCTGTAAAGTGTAAATAAAAATTAATTTGTTGATGATCTTCTCAAGAATAAAGAATTAAGTTTTTAATTAATTTGATAAACTAAGTCCAATATTATCAGAGCAATTTTTGGGAATGAATGAATAGTATTCCAGATCCAGATGAGAAAGTTTCTGGGGTTCCAATTAACGCCAAACATTTTGATTAAAGAAATTTATGTTTATTTGTCTATTGTCTAGATTTAATATTTCGTTTTTAACGACTATTACGAGCTAATTGCTCCTTTCATTCGTCGGTTTATGGAACTTGACGCAATAATTGAATATCATTCCACTTCCAAGGGCAAAGATCCTCGTGGCTTTAATGAATACCAAAATTTCAAAAGGTTTGATCAATATTTATTGAACAATTTTGGATGTTCAGCGGAGGAAGGACACAACTTATTCAAATATTCCACTGAGATCAAGTAGGGCGTTTATTTCAGGGCAAAATATGGATTTGGCCAAAGGTATTAATTTATTTTCTTAAGTGTAGATTTTTTAAATAATTTTATTGATTGTTTTTAATAACAACTTCTTTACAGCAAGCCTCTCATTTGCCTAGGGAATTGGTAATTGATGTTTAAGCTGAGCAATTTTTAAACTACAACTTGGAGTGAATTTCCTTGTTCGCACGAGAATAATGCTAGGAAAAGATTTCAACAGTATTTATAGGCTTAAGTTTGATGATAGGCTTTATGATAGAAAAAAAAGCATTATAAGTTAGACTAAAGGTGTCTCGTGCGAGCAAGGATACAAAATTTACACTTTGGTTGATCTCTAGTTGCAAATGAACTCGCATAGAGGCCGGTTTCGGGACTGCCAGCGGCGCGTTAAATGGCAGACGGTTACGGTTAAAGCGCGAATCGAAAACGAACCGAGTTCATGGATACGGTACGCAATACGGTACGCGATAAATCTTTAGTTTTCAGTGCGGGAAAAAAGTTATAAAAGCCTTTAAAAGTCACAGTAGTTCATGTGTCCTCATTTTAAAACCGATTAATAATGTTTTTTTTTAGTTTCAGGGCAAGTGCGGAGTGGAACCCCTTTTCTTTTGCTTTCGTTATAATTACCCTATTTTTCGAGTCTTCCTCTAGTGCTTTTGTTTTCGGTATCGGGAAGCCTAGGCTAGTGCGGGTAAATGGTCATAGGCTTTTGCTCGCGAGTGAAAACCAATTGATCGCGAAAAATGCCCCATAGACTCGTTCGATTATTCCAAACACTTTTGCGTCGCTTTTACGTTCGTTTCCGAATCGTTTTGTGATCTTAGTTCGTCTGTTTTTTTTTGTTGGGGCATTTGCGGGGAAAAAAGTATTCTGATGGCGAAAACTTCATGACAACTTCAAACAAAACCGACAAGTGGTATGTTTTTTAATATATTCGTGAATATTATGGAATTACTGAATCATTGCTTTTTGTTTTTATTTCAGGTTAATGCGGGTGAGTGATTTTTTAATTATTTGCCTACCAATATTTGATGTTTAAGGCTGCTAATGATAGATTTTATTGTTAACGTTTAATAGTAACGTTTAGGGCTTCTAGCTAGATCAAGTACTAACAAAAGAGCTAGTGTTTTTTTGTTGGATAGGAGTAATCTGGAGCTTCAGTTGAGTTTCACAATGATGTTCGATTAATGTTGGTCAAAATACGTTTTTATTTTTTGTTTCAAATATCTGGGGTTTAACATACTCTAGATTTCTTTCTGGCAATCCAAGGTTTAACGATTTTGTTTTATTCCATGATTCTGAAAAGGTACCGTCGAACTTTAGGTATCAAAAAAGAATCTTAATTCATTGGATTTTCTATTTCGGCTTCCAAAATAAAGTATTTTGCTCATACTTTTAGTCTCACGACAGTTTTCTTAATTTTCTAAAATTTCACTGCCTAAGTGCTAGTTTTATTTATATGCGGATTTGAATTTTGTAACAAGTTTTGATCAACATTAATTGAGCAGCATTTTATTATAATGAGGTTCAGATAGGAAAAGGACACAAATTATTAAAATGAGAATAACAAGGGCCATTTTTTGTGAGGAAATTTATTTTTTAAGTGAAGAAAACACAAATAATCTTACGAAAATATTACAAATATTTCTGTTTATTTCAATTGCTTAAAATAATAACTTTTTCACAGCAAAACTCTCAATTGCCTTGGGATCAACCAAAATGCCAGTTTCGTTCTTTTTGAGCTTCAAATTAGAGATCGATTTTGGATCTTAGCCGCGCTTTTAAAAATTTTCGGAAAACTATGAAAACCAAACTCCAACTTGAAGGTGGCTGTCCCTGTTCGCACGAGAATAGGTCTAGGAAAATGTTACAATATTAGGCTTGATAAATAAGCCAGATAGGCAGGGGAAGGATTTTATTTGTTATGACAACCTTTAAGCGTCTCGTGTGAACACGGACAATGAGCCTAAGTTATATTATCTTTACATTATGGTTGATCTCAAGCTGCAAATGAGCTCGCATCGCGTTCGGTTTCGGGACTGCCAACGGCGCGTTGAATGGCAGGCGGTTACGGTCGAAAACGAAATGAGTTGATGAATACGGTACGCGATAAATAAAAAATACCAAAAGCCCATAAAAGTCTCAAAAGTGTAGATCATTTGTCTTAGTTTTGTTACCGATTAATGTTTATCATAGTTTCAGGGCAAGTGCGGAGTGGATGCCCTTTTCCTTTGCTCGCGAGTGTTTCAATCTGTTTGCTATGCTCTGTTTGATCGCGTGCCCCTTTCGCCTTTAAATGAATCATGTCCAATTTGCTCGCGTGCCCCTTGCGTTATAATAACCCCATTATTCGAATTTTTCCTCTAGTAGCTTTTGTTTTCGGTATCGGGAAGCCTAGGCTAGTGCGGTTTTAAGGTCATAGGCTTTTGCTCGTGAGTGAAAACCAAATAATCGCAAAAAATGTCCCAAAATCTCGATCGATTGGTCCTACTGCTTATGCGTCTCTTTAACGTTTATTTTCGAATCGTTTTGTGATCTTTGTGCGTTTTTTTTTTGTTTGGGACATTTTCGGGAAAAAATGTGTTCTGATGGCGAAAACTTCATGACAACTTCACACCAAACCGACAAGTGGTATGTTCTTTAATTTTGGTGAATATTATGCAATAACTGAGTCGATGTTTTTCTTTTTTATTTCAGGTTAAAAGGGGTGAGTGATGTTTTTATTAATTTGCATAACAAAATTTTAATAATTTTTAAAAAAAAGTGTTAAATTAAGTGTTAACCATTTCCATCCAACAGGTTTAAAGGGGTGAGTTCTGTTTAAATCATTTGCATTACAAAATATAAATCATTTCTAAAAGAATAGTTAAATTAAATGTTTAGTCATTCTTACAAACTCTAAAACCCTTATTCAAATCAATTATTGTATCTTCTGGCTAGCTTGAGTTGTAAATAATTTTGAATAGTATCTACTAAGCTGAAGCTCCAGTTATTTTCTTAGGAAGGAAGCAAAGAGTTGTACAATGCTGTTCAATAAATGCTGGTCAAACATTTCATTTTAATTTAGCCAACAACATGCTTTAATTATTTTTTTTTTTTGATGATATTTTTTTTATTTTTAAGTTTTGTGCTTGTATAGTATACCAGGACAGTTTTTAGGAACGAATGCATTTATATTTGAACCAAACGCGTTTTTTTTTAATTATTCTTTACTTTCACGGACTGAATCAATTTAATGAATTACGGGTTTAGTTTCCGATTGTTTTTGCATGTGGAGGCAATTTTTGCGTTCCAATTACGCAAGAGCAAGTTTATGGGGCTTAAATTTACTCCATACGCGGTTGTTTTTTTTAATTTTATTTATTTAAATTTACAATTGACTCGAATCTAGATAAGAAGTTTTATGTTGCGATCTTGAATTAAGTTTTTGCAAAGTCTACAAAGTGTACCGCCACAGCACTAATTTCTTTTCTTTCTTCGGTTGCTCACGGGAACATTTGTTTTTGTGTTTTTGGAACACTCAGTCTGAGTCCAAGTCAAATTGTTAAGAGCCTTGTAATAACTCAAATCGGTGATATCGTATTGGCTTGTGAGCATCAACTTCTTTTGTGGGCTTCCTTAGTCCTTTTGCTTATAGTCCCGATGTCAAGATATATTTTTTCCAATTTTCAGTCAGATTTAGACGCGCCAAAAACAAAGCATTAAACTTTTAGTCGGAACGGTTGTAATTTATTGAAATATATATTATACTTTTAAGACGAATTGAAACAAGAGCAATTCGAAAGAGTAAACGAATGTTTGACCAATATTTACTGAACAGCTTTGTTTAATATTGATCGTAGGTTCAGCTAGGACAAAGACACAATTCACAAAGATGTAAACAATTAAGAGACAAGAAACCACCGTTGTTTTTTTCTATTGTTTTTATATTTTAATTATTTTAAATAATAACTTTTTAACAGCAAACTTCTCAATTGCTTTGGGATCAACCATAATTTTGTTTCTGTCCCATTTTACTTTTAAAAGTGCTGATCGATTTCACACGAGATAATATCAGGAAAAGTATTTTTAGGTTCAGTTTTGGTGATAGGCTAGATAGGCATAGACACTTGATGATAGGACCAAAAGCATCTCGTTTGAACTCGGAGAAGTAGCATAAGTTAAAAAATGTGCATTATGGTTGGTCTCAAGCTGCAAATGAGTTCGCATCGCGTTCGGTTTCGGGACTGCCAGCGGCGCGTTGAATGGCAGGCGGTTGCGGTCAAAAACGAAACGTCTTTAAGTATACGGTACGCGATAAATCAAATCAGTGCGGGATAAAATACCAAAAGCCTAAAATAGTCACAGACCTTATTTTTAAACCGATTGATGCTTTTTTATTTTTAGTTTCAGGGCAAGTGCGGAGTGGAAGCCCTTTTCTTTTGCTCGCGAGTGTTTCAATCTATTTGTTCGCGTGCCCCTTTCGTTATAATTACCCCATTTTTCGAATACTCCTTGAAGTGTTTCTGCTTTTGGTATCGGGAAGCCTAGGCCAGTGCGGGTAAAAGGTCACAGGCTTTTGCTCGCGAGTGAAAACCTAATAACCGCGAAAAATGCCCCAAATACTCGTTCGTAGTGTTTTCCCTAATGTGATCATCCCGTCCGAATCGTTCTTTCGTCCGTTTTTCATGAACAATTTAATAAACATTTTATTTTTGGTGCGTTTTGTGTTCTTTTGGGGCATTTATCGGTACTAATCTCCTTGTTCCGGGCGGTGTGTATGGAAAGGCGAACAAGAATTTCTATTAAGGTAATTTTTGTGCTTCAAAAATTTAATTCAAGCTCTTATATTTTAATTTTGATTTAAATGTTAAGCTCTTTATTGTTTCTTGCATTCGATTTAAATCATGTTGCAGGTACCAACACTGAGCTAGATTCTCACTTTTGAGAGGTCTTGTTTCTTAATTTTGCAGAAATAAGTTGATGTCTTTTGATTATGACCCTTTAAGCCAAAAGTGAAAAGTTCTGCTTGAAGAGTAGTATGATTGAAAGACTATCAAAAGTTTCGCAGAAGTCAATATTAGCTAAATTTGTTTGTTTTTTTTTCAATAAAGTTTGGAATATTAGAGCAATGATGTAGTGGATGGAACATCGTTCGGACGATTTCTGTTATAATATAATCTGGTACAAGATATAAAATTAAAAGGCACTACTTAATTCTTCGCAAAACAAAGAACACAAAATCTATTATTTATTTATTATCGTCTACCGAATTCAGTAATTCTAAGAGTGCACTGAATAATGAATTAATTTTATTTTAAACAATGAAGTTTATTTGAACCATTTTGAGTTTGATAATTCTAAGGAATTATAAACACTTTTAAATGATGAACTGCAAGTTGACTTATTTGGACCGTAATCAGTCTAATAAGAGCGTACAGGCAAAGATAAAAGTTCCGGACAAATGAGTTTTCAATGTTTTATATCTCTTGTTTTTTTTTATACTCTTGGAGGTGGTAATCTTCAAAAGACGAAACTTGGCCCGCACTCAGTAACGGTGTGAGATTCTTACCCACTTATCTCTTCTCCCTTCTTTCCATGTCCCCTGCGGTTGGTTGGTTGTTTGAGCTTTGTTAGCACCTCACTTAGTCCTCTAGTTGGGGCCGTTGTGTTCCTCTATTTCCCGTTTGGAGAAGAGTTTTGTTAAAATGGAAGAGTTGTAGTGGAAGAGGGATAATGTCGGAGGGATTTTATGGAGTGTCTTGATTTGAATGGTCGGAAAATCTTTTTGTTCGTTTTAAGAAATCCATGTTCTCACCGATCCCAATTTCTATGAGGTGTTCAATTGTCTCGGTATCAGTGCTGACCCCAGTATTTTATGTCGCAGTCTCGCTGTTGCAGATCTTCCTCTTCGTTCCCACAGCTTTGGCATGTTGATGTTTCTGCAAGTCCAAGTCTACGTAAGTGGAGGTTAAGGTTAATGTGCCCTGTTACTAGTCCCAACATTAGCCTTAGATTCTGTTTGTTGGAGTTCAGAGCTCGTTTCGCTACCTTGTTAGTCGGTTTATCTATCAATTATCAATTTTGCTGTTCTGCACCCAGTGGTTTCTGAATTCCTGGGTTGCCCATTCGTTTATTACTCTTTTAATAGCTTTCAGCGAGACGCCTTTTTCCTTTACAGGGTTTTGGTGGCTGTTTCCTGCTCCTTTCCTAGCCAGTTCGTCCGCTTTTTTGTTTCACGTGACACTTTCGTGTCCCGGGACTCAAGTTTGACTGACGTTGTTCACTGTTGCTAGTTTGTAAAGTGTGTGATGTCCCCTGCGGTACCCCCATCTTAACATTCCATCGCAGCAAGGGGGAAACCATCCAATTCAAACGGTTTTTCTCTTCTTAGCAATAGCTGATAATCTTGATTTTCTAGCCATTCTTTAAAGATTTATGCAGTTTGATTAGGGTGGTTGTCGGGCCGGGAAATTTTTAAGTATCGGCTTTCTATAGTTCTGTTAAATCATTTCTTAAAATTTCAAGATATATTTCTTTCTTGTTATCAATTTTTCGAAATGAACCTGTTCCATAAACGATCATACAGCAGCTTGATTAAAAGCTTTAACCTTATCTCTCCAGTTCCATCTGTAGTATATGCGTCTGTTTTTTTTCGTTTCGTTTGACAATATGACAGATCAGACAGACAATCATCATCTGCCCAGGACGCATACTTCTTGACAAACTCAAGTTGAGTTTTGATATTTTTCCTCGAAAACAAAGGTACCTTAGGCTCTGAGACCTTCTGAATGTAGAGCTCGTTGCACTGTCCATTTGCTCACTTTTTTGCCAGTATCTCTACGAATTAGTGCTAATACTTTTTAACTCGTAGATGCTTTTCCTGTAGCAAGATATCTGATACTATGTCGAGCATCGGCAGTTTTCTTTGTGTTTTTCCAAAATTCTATCTCTGCACGGCACTTTTACTTGTAATGTTTATGCAATTTTCCTTACGGAATTTCCTTTTGTCAACTGATTTACGATTTATTTACTCAATTTGTCACAATTATTTAAATGTTAGGCACCACTTGTAAAATAAAAACTAAATTTAAAATTGAGTAACTTGTTTTGGCCAAGTGCTTTATTAAAACGGCTTTCATTGTAAAACTGTCTTAAATGCTATTTCTTTTTTCCAACTTCAAAAATATCGGGTATTTTGTTGTCTGTATCTCATGGCGAATAACATCAAAACAATTATTATCAGTAACAGACAAAAACAAAAAAAAAATGTCACAAAAGTAATGACTGTCTGTAGGTTAGAAAAAAAGATTTTTTATTATTAAAGAAAAAAATACCCACATCGCTTACGGCGGATTTCTTCACATGATTAATAAGTTGGTTAGGTACACGGCTTAGCTTGTCCAGGTACTGTGTACCAAGGAAAAGTTAGTAGTAGTAGAAGTAGTCCCCAATTTATACCGATGTTGACCTGAATTTGGCATTTGAATTATCAGTTTAACTTGATTTCTGTAATTTTTACGCTTTTCTTAATTCGTATAAAATATTTTATTAGCATTCGTAAGGATTCTTGCGTTTTTTTTTGTGGCGTTTAGTTATGGCCACTGGGCGCCGATCCGCAAAAAAATTCGAATTGCCCAGACTGGAACAAGATGGATGAAGTATTGAATGAGCGCTCTTGGAGATATTTATTGAATGATGATTTAATATACAGGGGACGTCCAGTATAAGGAATGCTCAATATAACGAATTTCCAATATAACGAATACATGGTTCTATATAACGAATGCCTTAAAAGTTGTACGTTCTATTAACGAACGCCTTGCAGATTCCTGAAGGCAGAAGTTAACTTTTGTCTTTATTAGTGTATTTTACGCCTTTCATTTCGCGAACTTGTCGGTTGTGTTTGCCGTTTTTATTTTAAACTAAGTAAAATGCCCGCTTACCGTAATCCATTTTCCTTGGGCGACAAGGTGGACATTATAAACGAATGTTTAAAAAAATAAATGTCATTGAGGGAGATTTCTTTAAAGTTTTCGATTGTCAAAGCCTTCGATTTATACCATTGAGACAAATGAAAAAAAAAAATATAAATACAATGGATATTTCTAAAAACTGGTTCCAAATCGACACTTTCTACGAGGACTTCCTGAAAATGGAACGAGCTTTTTTTAAGTGCTTTCTCAAGCCATAACAACATTCCAATGAGTGCGATAATTCTAAAATTATGAGCTCAAGAATTTCATAGGAAATCATTTTGTGCCAGTAGCAGCGGACCAAAAACTATCATTATTGTTTTGTTTTCTTGAGACTTTTTAATTAATATTTATTTTTTTAAGAATCACTTGTTTTCTTATTCTAGAATTATTTATGTATACATATAACGACTGACTGTGCGGTATATAATTCGCTAAACTGGACGTGCACTGTATTTATGTTTCAATAAAACGAGCATGCTAGCATATTTTTGATAGTGCAGAAGAATTTCCTCCAAGGGGTGCGTCAGGTATTTCACCGTTGATTTGTCCATTCGCTATTATTCGGCGCAAACGATCAGTTCCTTAGATGTATCGTTGCATCGCACTTGCAGATATAAATGTTTGCGCTGGAAATTGGAAATCCATTACCATTTGAAGAATGTTAAAAAATGTTAATTTCCAGAGCCGCAAACAAGTGTTCTCAAGTGTTCACAGTTTGTCACTAAGGAACGAGGTAAATACGGCGTTCAAAGCGATGATTTTCCATTTCGTCGAGAAAAATCAAATCCATTTTCTATACGCCCGCAATAATAAACTAAAACAGAAATTAGAAAATAATTCCAAACAAATTAAAATCTTTTGTTGTGAAGGAATTACTGTGGACTAGTTGGAATTGGTATCAGATACCAAGTTCTAAAATATACTCGGTACCATATTTCGTAGATTTGTGCGTTGGCACTTGGTGAAGGAATGGTTTGGTCCCAATTTGAATACCAACATTTATTCTAATACCGGTAATAGAGAGAGAGGGAGAGAGAACACTATTGGTGGAAGGAATTTAAATTTTGTTGGAATATCAGCATCATTTTTTGATAAAACCATCGCAAATATATTCACATCTTTCTTACGATTATAAAGGGTGATTTTTTAAAAGCTATAGGAATGTTTTTCAAAAAAAAAAATAAAATTCAGAAAAATGCATGAAATCTTTATTTGAATCGATAGGACGGTCCATATAATTTAATGTATGAAGATTATTTCATGCAAATATTGACCTTGACTGCGCCTCAAATGGTCCATTCGCTTAGACCAATTTTTGCATATTCTTTCTAACATTTCGGCCGGTATCTCACGAATAAATGTTTCAATGTTGTCTTCCAATCCGTCAATTGAAGCGGGCTTGTCTGTATAGATATGAGCTTTAACATAGCCCCGCAAAAAATAGTCTAAAGGCGTTAAATCGCACGATCTAGGTGGTCAATTGACCGGTCCCGAACGTGAAATAAAATGTTCACCGAACTCGCCCATCAATAAGTGCATTGTTGCGCGTGCTGTGTGGCATGTGGCACCGTCTTGTTGAAACCACATGTCATGCAAGTCAAGCTCTTGCATTTTGGGCAAAGAAAAGTTGGACATCATCTCACGGTAGCGCTCACCATTCACAATTACGTTACGATTCGCATCATCTTTGAAGAAGTACGGTCCAATGATGCCACCAGTGACTTTTTCTGGATGCATTGGCAGCTCTTGCAATGCTTCTGGCTGATATTCACTCCAAAATCGACAATTCTGCTTATTGACGTATCCATTGAGCCAAAAATAAGCTTCGTCGCTGAACACAATTTTTCGGTAAAAACGTGGATCTCGGCCAACTTTCCAAGAGCCGCCCATTCACCAAAAATTTTACGTTGCGGTAGGTCGTTCGGCTTCAATTCTTGCATCAGCTGTATTTTGAAAGGCATCACGCCTAAATCCTTCCGAAAAATTTTCCACGTTGTTGAGTAACAGAGGCCCAATTGCTGCGAACGGCTACGAATCGATAATTGATGGTCATCATTAACACTGACGGTTACAGCTGCGATATTTTTCTCTGTCCGCACTCTACGCATGCCTGTTGGTGTTTTAATGTCCAACAATGTAAATTTGGTGCGAAATTTAGTCACAATAGCCCGAAAAGACGCTTCAGTGGGTCGATTAAAATGACCATAAAATGGAAGAAGCGTGCGATCAGAGCACGCATTTTGATAATAAAATTCAATAATTTGCAAGCGTTGTTCGTTTGTAAGATGATTTATGGTTAAATTATAGACCAAACTGAAGATGTTTGACAGTGAAACAAAACACGAAACGTGCGTCAGCTGTTTAAACCAGTGTTGCCAAAAAGATAATAGCTAAAAAATCACCCTTTACAACACTATTATTACATAACCTGTCATACGATAGGAAGAATGTCAAACACTTTTAAGTAATCAATTTTTATTCAATATAAATATATATATTAAAACTGAGGAAACATATGTACGGCGGAAGCGTTCGCTGAATGCGTAAAATTATATAAATGCAGGGAAAGGCGACCTGGGCCCTCTTCTGTGGCTTGCTAATTATTATAATATTGCTTTTTTTTGATATTTTTTTTTTAAATTAGATTTAGCTCATGGCAATTTTCTTTGATGTGGACTCTGATTAATTTTTGATTTTCAAGTCACTTTACCAGCAAAATGTTTGCCATTGTGACATATTGATTTTCATAGCAAATGCTTGTTTTAATTATTAAAAATATTTATAATTCAAATTTGATCTCCTTCATGAAAAAGTAGTGGATAAACAATTGGATCTTAATTTGAATCAAAAAACTTTATTTTTTCAGTTTGTCTCTGACTTGAGTTATTTTGATCAGATTTGCAGTGAACTTAAAAAGTATTTTTAATTGTTCACCATCAGCTCACTTTTGGTGCATCATAGCGTCTTGAATCAGAATTTATTTTCATGAAAAGCCTTAATTCCCGCATCAGTAACGGATCGTAAAAACTATTTCCATTTAAACTATTGTGAACTCTATTCCAGTACGATGATAAATGTTTCTGTGAAACAGTAGGGCCAATATCCAGGTGGTGGCGCAATATTTGCACCCAACGAAGCAAATGCTAATGAGCTGTTAAAAGACCTGATATTTTTTATAAAAATGATTGAAAGCGGGTGATTATTTTTTTCATACTCGTACTTTTCCCTTTTGATAACATTGCGTTTTTTGTTTAAAAAAAAATCACAAATTTATTGAATAGACAACGTGTTCACAAAAAAATCAAAAATTATTAATCTTAAGCTACACAAGCAACATTCCAACAAATTGAAAATGAATAATATCCCATTGGAACAGCAATACAAAAAAAAAACACTTTATTGGAGCTAAGACAAAAGCATTCGTAGCCGAAGACTCATAATTTTGAAATATCCTTTAAAATTGCCATCCTCAACAGGGTTTCTCACATTTTTATTACATTCGATTCGATTTGGAAGCTTCTATTAAGTTTTACAAAGTCCATGCACGCATGAAAATAATTGCAAGTGTCCCCACGGAGAAGGTCATGTGCAAACGTGCTCCTCGAAAACTTTAAATTTGAATAATCATTGCTGGTCGACAGAAAATGACAACACCATCAGCACAGGACACCCCAGCACTCGTTCTCGCACGCCACCGCTGCCGTTTACTGCACGTATGCGTGTGGAAGTGAATCATTTGCTCATAACTCTGGAATATCCTGGTGCCTGCAGTGCTTTTGGGTGTTGCTTGGCTGTGGACTGTGGACGTTGGACGTTGGACGTATGACGTCAGGCGATGAGGAGGATGCCTTTTGCTTATTCGTCTCTTCCCAGGGGAGTGAATTAACGTTCGTTAAGCTTGTGGCCCTGAAGCCACAGAATGAACGGGCTACGACGTTAGACCTCGAACTTGAGCAAATTATTTTGCGCAAATTTATTCTCGCAATACGAGTAGTCCATGTGTAGATGGCGGCATTGTCCGTGTATAATTGTCTGGGTTGCATTCAGTCCTTAGCACGAACGTCAGAAAGAGACAATGCTCAGGTGGGGTCGACTTGATCCTTTGGGAGATAGATAGGAAGCTAGTTAGCCTTTGCACCGGGAAAAGTGTTAATGATGATTAGAATCAATTTAAGGGATCATTAGAGATGGAGATGCAAGGGACATACCCGAATGGTATATGCGGTTTGAAGACAGACGAAAATTCAATGATGGCGAAGGACAATAATAATGACAACACAGCGAACCATGGAGAGCAGACTGAGGTAAATTCTTCGGCATCGACCTTTGGCCACGGTGGGCTGGTGCAACTCATTAATCCACAATGGTTGTTAAGTAGTGGACAGCACGATTGTGTGTAAAGAATCTCGTGGCTTCATACACCCAGAAAAATTATGAACAAATCATATGAGTTGTACGAGTTTTGACTCTCAAAAGAAGGCCTAAAAAGAAAGACAGATCTACAAATAATCTTAGGAGGTTGCACAGAAAGACTGAAAGGGGCAGAGGCCTTGAAAATCGAAGCAATTGAAGGATGAGTTCATCAGGAGAAAAATGGGAAGAATGGCGCAGTTGATAAAATACCGGTCATTCAATCGAATCAATTAAAAGGTCGCCATTTTGAATCCCTGAATAAGTATTTTTTCTTGTCTTCGAATCTGACACTGTTCGTTATTATCTGCCGCTAAAATTAAACTAAGCACGCTATTACAGTAGTAGTAGTTTTGATAAGTGGCTTGACATTTTATAATCATAATTCTATCAGCTTATCATACTGGAGCTCCAAGTTCGTGTCATCAAAGTACTCATCTGTAAAGATGATGTAATTTGCTTTGCTGGCGGGATGTTACCGACGGCAGAGTGATGACGTAATCTTTAAGCCGTCAAAACCGCGCCTGTTAGCTGGTATAGTATATCAAATATTGCCGAATAAATTACTGCGAACTCTGCGAATGCAAAAAAGTCGATACCAAATTCTGCGTTGCCGACGTTGCGTTGATTGGGACTTGATCCGTTGTCCTCCTTCTGTTTAAATGTAATTGTAAGGAGAGTCATTATCACTTCAGAGCAAATAATTTTTTTTATTATTATGTTTCTGAAAATCTAAACCGAAATTTGATGGAATCTGGACTTAGAAAATTCTAAAGTCTGCATTTTTAAAGGTTGTTCTATATCTGTTTTTCAAGGGGTAAGGATAGTATGGAACTCTTCAAGTACCACGGTACTCCACTGATCATTCTAAGGATTTTCGAGTGGATCGATTCCCTTGTAGAGAAGGATTTTATTTTTCAGACTGAGAGTGGATTGTTTGTTTAAAAGTCAATATAACCTATTTAGTTTGAGCGGTATTTAATTCCTTTTCATTTCGACATGTTTTCTTCAAGTTATGCGTTTATCTACGTGCATTCCTAGATATTTTACTTCATCATTTGAGGAAGTTCTACTTTGATGAGTGTGACTGGCGGACCTAGAGAAAGAGAAGGGTGATTTGTGTGTTCTTTTCTTCGTTAACTTCCACTCTTTAGGTAGTCGTAGAGTTTTTCCCCAGAGTCCGAGTTTGGAACACTGTATGTGCTTAGATTTGCCGTGTCATCTGCAAAAGTAGAGATGATTAGATGACAGTCCGTAGGTGATCCAACTTCTACAATAGATATAACAGTGTTTCCAAGAACACTTTCCTGAGGAACACCGGCTCTAAAGCAATAGGTTTTATGTTTTACCTTAAGCTGCAGTTTGTAAGATATGATTTTAATATCATGTGAAAATTTATTGATAATATTTAGTTGATCTTGCAGGTAGGTTTATGATGCTAGACCATAACTACTGCTTGTGTCACATCTCAAAACACAGCCGTGCATTACTACTTTCGGTCAAGTGCTTTTCTAGCTTCAGCTACTACTCTGTGAACCTGTTCCGTAGTTCTACATTTGGCTCTACATCCAAATTGTTGCGCGCTGGGATAACTTTTTTCCCTTTCCAGAAACGGCCCTGATTTTAATGATTAGAACCTTCTCTTAAGATAGAATGGGTAGAAGGCCGATAGGATTTGGCTTAAGCAGGGTTTTCGCCTTAAGATTAATGATGATCAGGCATGTTTTCCATAATGTGGGGTAGCAACTTAATTCAAACACACGAGCTAAGTATAACATCGCTACACCATTTCTTAGTTAACAACATGAATGCATCAGTCGATAATGCAGTGGCACCCCAAAATTTTTAAATACTTTACCCAATCGGTCCCGCATGAGCCTAAAACAATCAGTCTTTCATCCCCTCCTATGTTCAATAAAAAACTATGCGCTTTTTGTAATAAAAGAAATGATAAATCAAAATCTCAATCTGACTATTTCAACTACCAGCAGCCTAATATTCGGTTCTCCGATCTGTGTGAGACTCCCCATCAAAAGTATCTTGATCAAATGCAGGTCGGCCTCCTTTCCGACCTTAAACATTTTTATCGGTCTATTAACTCCAACCGAAAAACCACACTTCCCTGAAATACTCGGACACATCTTCTCCAGACCCGAAAATAATTGCAAACCTCTTCGCTAACACCTTCAGTCAATCGTTTACTAGCCAAGTTCTTCCTTCAGATTCAAATTATTTCTCTAAAATGTATAACCACGCACAAACATCCTCAGTATCAGTCGATATATCCACTTCTGACGTGATTGAAAGAATTGATAGCCCTAAGGATGACTATTCGCCAGGTTCAGTTGGACTACATGCAATAATTCTAAAAAAATGCACGAACCAGTTAGCCTTACCACTTAGTCACTTAAGCAATCAGTCGTTCCTAAAGCTTGGAAGGACACACTTACTATCCCTGTCCACAAAAACGGTCACAAAGACGATATTTCTGATTACCGTCGCAAAGCGAAACTCTCATTTATACCTAAGCTCTTCGAAAGTATTGTCTACGACTCTTTCTTTCGCACTCTTTCTTTCACTTTCACAGTAAATCCATACTTGCCTCAAAGTAACACGGATTCGTAAAATGTAAACCTACCATAACAAATCTATCCGAATTCGGATCTAAAACTCTGCAGCAAGGCAAAAAGTTGATGCTATAATCACTGACTTCAGCAAGGCTTTTGATAAATTTTCTCATCAAATCATTTACCTGAATCTAAAGGTCCTTCACTTTTCTCCATCTTTCATTTCGTGGTTAAAACCCTATGCAGAAAAACGGCAGCATAAGATTCTTTTCAGATCCTCAGTGTCCGAATCTATAGTCCCTACCTCTGGAGTACCACAAGGCAGTCATTTAGGACCCATAATCTTTATGCTCACTATCAATGAAGTAGTGTGCATCCTTAAAGACTCTATTTTCGCTAATTTCTAAACACATACCGACCCCAATACAGTTTACTTCAAAATGTTTTGAATCCGTTCTTTCTTTGGTGTAATAAAACCAACTTGAGCTCAATGTCGGCAAATGTAAATTTTTTACCTATTCTCGCAAGTGTCTTCCTCAGCCATTCCCGTACAAAAGAGGTATTGGGTTCTTGTTCCCCTTGTTGAATCGATCTGTGATCTTGGTGTTCTCTGCGACAGAGAGCTCAATTTTCGGTCACATCATCGATCGAGTCATACTTAGAGCAAATTCAACCCTGGGTTATGATAAAACGATGGTCGAAAGTGTTCTCTAATCCTTTGGCTCTAGGTCTCTTTATGTCACCTTTGTCCGACCACTTCTCCAATATGCCAGTCAAGTTTGGTCTCTTCATTGTGACGAACATTCCCTCAGAATCGATGCAGTTCACAGATTTATACGTTTTGCGCTTAAGGCGGCCTTCCATCGGTTAATAAATACAGTTCAAATTGATTAATTTACAAACCTTTGTTAAACGACGACAAGTTGCTGATATACTCTTCATACATCAATTGTTAGCCGGAGCGATTGACTACCCTCCCCTGTTACGAATTGTCCGTTTTAACACCAATTTACGTAACCTTAGGTTTGCTCACACTTCCGTGTGGCTCTCCACCGTTCAAACTACGGCTGGTATGAAACTATGTCAAGAATGCTGCGCACACGCAATAGCTCTTTTGACTTTCATCTCCCTGAAGCCTCTCTCAAAAGTTCCCTTTACTATAAAGCTTAATAAAAGACCGGGGATTACGCCAGGCCTTTATAATAATAAAACTGCTTGGAACATTTTCACAGTATTTTTTCTCAGTGTACCAATCGACGTCACTTTAAAGCCAAATTAGCTTGTTCTGAGAGCCATATGAGTACAACAAAATATTCGGGAACAGTATTATCCTCATGACTAAAGTGAATATGGGAAACACAATCTAGAGGTGGGCGAGAATTCTCAACACAAACATACGCACAAGTTCTTGCACACCACTCGCACACTCATGGAATGTGCTGGACGAATATATGCAGATGGGTGAAATGAACGTGACCACTGTGTGCTTTAACTGTGTGACCTCTTTTGGCATAAATTTTCTCCTTTACATCCTTTTGCGTCGTTAAATAAATTTTGCACCCCATCACCTCCGCTGTCACCTGAAGCGTGTAGTCTTCTAATTCCAGTTCTATTGCATACAAGTCGTAAGTCGTCCTGCCTTGTAGGACGTGTCCCCATCGACCCGGTCCCGGTCCAGACAGAGTGACAACAATTTCCATCCCGTAAGGAAATTCACCGGAATTCGCATCATTCCCGTGTGTAAGAATGGACCTGGAATGGAATGGTTAAGGGACCGAGGTTAGTTTAGGTCACTCAAGGGAACACAAAACTTTGTCCGGAACTCGCTCTTGTTCTTTGCCGGCAATGTGCCCTTTTGTATACATCAGCGTATATCCTCTAATCAAATCAGAACCTAATCATAGAGGGCGTTGAGTCCTCCTCCCTTCCATGAAAACGATAATTCATCCCCCAAAAATAATACACCTTCCATCAAAGTTTTGCCAGGACTTGATGACGGTAAATTAGAGACTCACTCAATTAGTAACAATATCCTGTTTGGTCGATAACTAATTATTTCGTCCTTTTTTTTTTTGGTGACTTTTCTTTGTTTGCCACACAAAAAAAAAATAGTTGAGGTCATCACATTTTTGTGCATTTAATTTGCCTATTAACTAGACGTGATGTGATGTAACCTTGCCTGTGCATGCTGCTGCTACTTGTTTACTGTTACAAGCAGCACACGCTTGGAGCATCCTCCTCCCTTGTTCCTTTGCGGTTAACAATGTTCAGGCTAGAGCCGAACACATTGTGCACACTCGAGCGTAAAATTAATTGCTGACGAGGCTTAAATCGTTGCCGCATTTTGCTGCGTCGGTCGTCCTATGCATTTCTGGGCGGTGAATAATGTGCTTTGGGGGGCAGGGGGAGTTGCAACAGCCACCATATGCCGAGTGGACTATAACCTTCCAATCAATCAAAATGCTCCTGCGTTGGGTGCTTAATTACTAAAGAGAGCGGCAGGCAGGGAAAGAGAGAGAGTGGACTATGATGACGCTGCTGGGTCAGGAACGAGATAGTTGATTTAAACTTATATCTTCGATATGCGAATGAGCTATAAAGCCTATCGCTAATGGCTTTAATTTGCCGTTAAAGTCGATTTGCTTCCGTAAATGCTAGTGTTTTATGACTTTTATTTTCGAGCTCGAAGGACCATAGTGGAGACACCAATAATTTGATTGGAGGACGATGCAAACCGTTTTTTAAAGTAATTTAGTGGCTGATGTTTCGGTTGCTTGGAGTCCTGTCGTCAAAGCGTAAGTCTTTGTTATCTTTTGAAAGATGATAAGCGTGAGTTGGCAGCTGTAGACAGACAAAGTTGCTCGCATTGTTACCGCAGTGACTTCTAGCTTGCATAAGTAACGTTTGGGCCTTTTAAAATCCTTTCAATCCTGATAATTATGTTGAACCAAGATAACACACGCGATGTTTGCTTTCGTATATCATGAAAATTATACGGATTTTTTTTTTGTTTTGTATGATTATTTAGACTTTCAAGTTTAGCCCTTTTCATTATATTTAAAATCATTTTGCTTTCAACTTCGGACGACAACCTGTCCAACTCTTGTCTGATATAATCTTAAAAATTTTTTATAGACTCAAGTAAGTTTTCCCAGACTCGTGATTTAAAAAAGTCTAAATAAATGATTCTGGAGCGGATAAACGGGGCAATTGCCAAAATGAGACAACAGGCGACTCGGAAGTACATCGTTCAAAATATACTTCGTCACGAGAGCTTAGTGTGCGATTGTGTTGTCCTCAATGAACAAAATGTACCCCAGCCTGAATTCTGTATCGCTCACTTGCGATACTCGAAAAAGTGGCTGTGGCTAATTAAGAGGTGTCTAGGAACAATGTTTGATATAAAGTCGAGTCTTACAGATTTCTTACTTCTAAGCGAACCGAAGATAACCAAGAAATTTTACTTTGAAATAAATTGGGGATGTGCTCCTTCATTGGCGACTACATCGTTTGCCAAATTATCTGTCGGTTACATATCGGGTGTAAATGGCGCATCATTAAGTGACATTTTGTCGTTGAGACTCACGAAATCAAGAATCTTGCATAGACGATCAGCATTTTGTCGAGAAATATTCAGATTATTTAACAGGCATATCGGTTAGTAGTTTGTGTAGGCTGGCCGGACTTTTGCGCTGAAATTCAGGTTGTAACAAAATCGCATTATTGCGTTAAAATAATAGTCACTTTACAAATTTCAAACGTAGACTAACAGTTGCCACCAATGCCACCGTTTGGAAGTGTTTTGACAGCTTCCATTTTTGCCACCTTTCACACCAGATTAATTTTCAGATGACATATAGTACATGTATTTAATAAAAAAGTTTGGGTCAATTTTATTATTCTTATTCTCCTTCAATCAATTTAAAAATACAACAAAAATTGGCTGGCAATTGTTAGAAAAAGAATTTACAAAGTGTTTCAGCGTTTTCTTAAGTTTAAAAAAGCACGGATTCATTGATAAAGAATTATTCACTAGTTTTTCAAGAGCGTTTGATTGACGCTTTTGAAATAGAAACTGCTTACTTTTTCATCCTTTCCCAAATTCTAACTTCGGAAGGTCGTCTATTCAGTAGTCTTGGGTATTTCCAATAGGACAACGAATAGGGTGCAGAGGCGGCCGATAACTTCTTGGTATGAGTCCGCCAAATCGCCTAATAGGCAATCTTCCGAAATCCTTAGCTATGGAGTAGTGAAGGCCAAGCCAAATTTTTCAAATACTGGCTGATCCTACGAACTGAGCGACCCTATACAGTGGATCCCAAATGAAAGAACGGGGACAATCTTAGATAGGATAGTCAAGGTTAATTTGTTTGGAAGATAGATGGATAGTTAGTTTGAAGAAAGGCTTGACTTAAGGTAGATTAGGGATAAAGTAGCGTTATTCTTTTAACTTGAGTTGAGCTAAAGTATAGTTTAGCCTAGCTAGGGTTAGCTGGTTTCTTGGTCTTGTGGTTGGATTCCTGTACAACACGACCTTTGAACACCGTTCTCCCAATTTTTGCTGTCTTTTCCCTTTTTTTTTCTTTTTTTTTATTCTTCTTTGCTGATGAAGGAGATATACGAAAATGGGACGACAAGGATTACCCTTACACCAAGCGTGCTGCTGTGATCTCGACCTATATCAAAGGTGCCTCTGCGGTCTTTCTGGCTCACAATAAATTGCATTCTTTTTTCTCATGAAAAAAAATATTTTCCAAAAAATATTTACAAAAAAATAAAATAATATTCTTGAACATACAAATGGTATGTTTAACGAAGGACACTTTCAAAAATTAGTATTTATTTAAATCGGAAAAATTAAAAAAGAAAAACTCATTTTGGGTGCTTGCTTTGCCGCCTCCTGTACTCGAGCGGGTCAACTCCCTGTTTTCCAAGTTCATGGAAACGCTGATAAACCATCAGCTAATGAAATAACTCGAAACACGAAAACTCCTCAATGACCGGCAGTACGGTCTTCATAGCATAAGATCCACTAGTGATGGTATTTCTTACCGAAAAGTGAAACAACTCTCTACAACTGGAAATGGAACGGCAGCGTATGATTCACTCATTCAATTCCAATATTAACATCATACTATCATGGGGTCTACGAATAGAGTGGAATTTAATACCTCCAAAACTCAATGCTGTCTTGTCACTAAAGCGAAACGAAAACCCTCGACCATTATCCATGAACGGCGCTTGCATTGCTGAAGCCGAAAAACTTTCAGTCCTATGGTATTTTAAGGGTAGTCATGGCCCCTTTTACGCGCGCGTTCGTTTAAAAACAAAAAAAAGGACTAAGAAGGATAACCTTTTGAGTACAGGTTTGCAACTTTTTGGAAGACTTTGAACTAAATGCTGACATCGTTCGACAGGAATACTATGTCATATTATTTCTTTTACGTTTTTGAACAGTATTTCAGCATTCTTGTTTTTCTTCCTTCCTCATCTGAGCAAAGGTTTTCTTTTCGGTTTAAGTTGTGGCTCTGTGAAGGTCAATCCAAAACATAAATGTTTCTGATGAAAACCGCAGCTTTCCTCTCAGAGCTGTGTATTTTGAATCGTTGTCCTATAAAAGAGTAAATAGATCAGGCACATGTTGAACTGCAGATGGTTTCATTGTGTTGTGCAATTTGTTCTGATCCAAACGCCCATTAACACGACAAAACCATGAGACTTCCTCCGCCATGCTTTACAGACTAAAAGTGTAATGAACTGACGTGTAAACTACTTTTTGCCATTCGAGCGACATATGTTGAACTTTGATTCATCGTTCCAAAGCACTTGTTTCCAATAATCAAGTGTTTTTTCAGAGTGATGCTTTGCGACCTATATTCTTCTTTTTGAATTATTTTTTTCGATACCGTGCGAAATGATTAATAAACACAAAACTTGTTTAGTGCTTGTGCATGATCGTAGTCAACTGTTTCTGTGCAAAAAGGGATTCGGATTTGAGAATGTTGTCCCTAATTATGTATCCACAATAGCACGTATGTAATAATTTTTCTTATTTTTTTTTGTTAAGCCCATTACTCTGATCTCTCTCATCGGTGACATCAGTAGTTTTTTTTATAGTTTCGCAATAGCTTGATAATGCTATATAAAATTTAAATATAAATATAAAAATTAAGTATACATGAGTATGTGTCTCAGTTTGCGACTTATTTTAGGTTCGAAAAATCGAGGTTAAACCTGTCTTAAATATGCTGTGAAGAATTTAGACCGAAATTCCTAGTATTAAATAAGTTACAACTCAAAGTCGTAAGGGCCAGGTCTGAAGCTGCTACATTTTTATTGTTCGGCCTTTTATTTAATTATTTTCCGTGAATAAACATACACTTTATAAAATCATAGAACAATTTCTCAGTACACTTTTGATGCTCTGTGTGTCAATACAAACAGGTTAAAAAATAAAAATGGTTCGAAAAGGCGCGAGAAGCTCCACAAGATATCCAGGACAAAAAGAAAGAAAAAGGAATTTTCGACGCAATCAGTATACTGCTGAAACCGATACCGAAATTTAAAGACTAGAGTGATTTTGATTTACCGATTGAAAAAGGATTCAGCTACAGCATTCTGTTGTTCTCGCTAGTGAATCGATTTACAATCAATATTAAAGTGAAAACTGTGCGATAGTGACTTTAAATTTTTGACAAAAATCACCGCGAGGGCTAGGATTCAAGTTGTTTGTAAAGCATTCGTGCCAAGAACGTGACAGCAATTCTTCTCCTATGGTAAAAAATGCTTATGAAATCAATAGACGTTTCGTGTTTATTATGCGACTACTTGGAGTCGGTCTGGCTGGAATAAATTTATTTTGTTCGCTAATGGATTAAGTAATAATGGATAATATGGTATGCTGGACAAAATTTTGTTGCTGTTAAGTCAGTAGTTGATACTGTTTTTAAAAAAGCCGTTGCAGAAGAAAAAAAATGTGTTGAAAACGGTTGCGCTGAAGATTAAATCACGGTTTCTGGTGATGGATCATTGGCCAAGCGTGGCTTTACCTCACTGCTGGTTGTTTTTCTTTGATAGGGAAATATTATAATAAAATTTTAGATTTCATTGTCAAATGAAAAGTGTGTAAATGGAATTGGCGAGTTTTTAAAGTGGCATGAAAATCACATTGAGCATTGTGAAGTAAATCATGAAGGAAGTTGAACATGACGGTGTGATCGAAATGTTACAGCGTACTGTCGAATACTTTATATTTAAATATAACTAGTAAATATTGTAGTAATAATTGTAGACGGTGACATCAATGTTCGAAAAGAAAGAATGCATCTTTCACTTCAAAAAAAGAGTGTAATGGTCGAGTGAAAGAAGCTTAAAAAAACACAGAACCAGTATTTTAAAGCTAAAACAGGCTTGGAAGAAGCAAAAAAAATCATCCACTAGTGCTGCAATAGAGATGTCGACTCTTGCATTAACCAATGCCATAATGGTTAAGTAAAGTATACAATATGGTTTGGCTTTTTTGAGAAATCACAATTTCTCTATTCGAAGAAATGAAAGAATGTGTTGTGGGCTTCATACTATCATAAAATTTCAACCGCTGAAAGCCCCCAGCGCTCGTACTATTCAATTGAATGTTGCAAGTATTTAGAACGTCTACACATATCCTCCAGCATTTGATGAAGAAACAGCAAGTTTTTTGAAGCCAATTTACACAGAATTATCATCTGATGATCTGATAGAAAGGTGCTGTAGAAAAAAAAACACACTCAGAACAACAACGAGTCGTTAAATAGTTGCATCTGGAAGTTAGTTCCAAAGCATCATTTTAATGGAAAAAAGACGCTGAAAATTGCTTCATGGTCAAATGGAGGATTTTCACCCATTCATAAATTTATGGAGATTTTTGGTACGCAAATTGGCCGAAACGCCTACACTCGCATGCTGAGTATGCTGAGTACGATGAAAGAGGAATAAACCTTGGAGGGTATCCAAAAAGGCAAGGGCTTCCCACAGGTAACAAAAACTGGCAGAAAAGGATCCGCATGTAGCCACCAAAGTAATAATTTTGCATAAATTTTGCACGAAAATTCTGCTTTTGAAAATTTAAAACATTGTTCGCGTAACATCACTTTCTAAAACGGTCATCACTTTCTAAAACTGTTCAACCGATTGCTATGAAATTTATACATCTTCTTCTTCTCATTGAAAGTTATGGTTCGAAAAAAATGCTTATTTTCGAAAACATTTTCTTATATATTTAAAAAAAAAAAACAAAATTTTCGTAAATTTTTTTCTACAGTCCGCCAATTTTTTTATTTATCAATGACGATAGCGACAGACCTACTGAATAATAATCTATTCGATTTTTTCATTTCAAAGAACAGTCGCTATTATAATGACCAGTGACCTGCTTTTTTTGTGTCAAAACAAGCAACTTTTTGAAAAATTGCAAAACCTCATTTACGTACAAAAATTTTTTAAGATTGTCATCTCGTCATGATCTTTTCGACAACCCAATACTTCTGATTCTGTGACACTTATATTTGAACAATAAATATTTCCAATATACATATGTTAAAAATATTGATGATTTCTTTGTACCAAGGGTTTTGATTGAAAGCTCGGTAACCATAATCCCAAGTGAAGGGAATGCCTTCAGTTTTCTTTCTTCTTTGTAAATGTTTGTAAGGGCCAAGATAAAACTACGTCTTATCCGTAAGACACCTTAATTACATGTCAACATCAGTTCACCGGTAGACGCCAGACTAACGAAAAAAAACGCCGGATTATTGTAATCAACCTTTTTACACAAAAATGCATCCGGAAATTGATTTTTCCACCACCACCAACTACATACACATAGATATGAGTGAATAAGGCTGTATTCAGCAAGAAAATTTGCATCTGAAAAGATTTCCTTTCCCCCTCTTAAAATATCCACCGTTCTAGTCACATACTTCTCGAAGAGGAGGGACCTCTTTGCGGAAATAATTTTCTTCCATTCTACATCATCTTCTCACAGTTCAAGCCTCCTTAGCTCCTTAGTTGACCAAGCAGCACAAACAGGCAAAAAGAAAATATTGTATGAGGAAAAATCACTGCGGAAATTATCGATTCTTTCAAAGTCGGCACATATCATCGATAGACAAGATTTTCTGCATGGCTTCTTGGGAAGGCGCACATCCATCCACCTCCGATGCCATTAATAAAACCAGGCACGTACCATAATCAAGTTACGTGTTCTCGAATTCAATTGGCATTGTAAAAATTAATTAAATCTTCTTAAACTCTGCATTGGACCGCAGCAGCGCAATCGACCGATGGATCGGCATCGCCAGATAGACCGTAGAGTCAGCCTCCATTTTGATTGACAATCGAAAAGTCGATAGAATCATGTCTACCGGAAGTCAGTCTGAACAACGAAAAACTATTGACCGGGCAATGGCAGATGGGAAATTCCAAGGTGATAAGGGTGGATATGAAAAAAAACAGACATCCTTGAGCGCCCCGCGATGGACACCCCCATGGTATATAGAAATGGACAATCTTGATGATTAGACGTGCGCCATAGCCACAGTGGATGCGTTGTGAATTTTTAAAATAAACCCATGGCTGCCCAATTTCTCATGCAGAACACAAAAAGGAGCTCTTAAAAAAAATAAGAGATGGAGGCGATTAAAAGAAGGAAACATCGAGAGGTAAATACGGTTCATAAATGTCGCCTTCGGAAAGCGTACCACCGGGTTTTTGGTGTGTGCAAATGCAGACAGATGAATGGAGACATAAATCCTTGTTAAATACTGAAAAGGAATTCAACGACGAGTCCCTGCCACTGCTCTGCTACACATTTAAAATTGAACCCAATGCGCTATTTCGTGTCGTCTTGCTTCGCCCAAATATTTGTGAGTGTCTGTGTGCCTGGGCGAGAGGATAACTTTGCATCTATCCATCTTTTCATAGGATTTTTCCTTTGAAGTCTCATACGAGTACATGCGCCCACCCAACGCCAATGAAGATAAAAGAGGAGCGTCATCATTTTTCTTGTGTGTGGATTTACGAGTAAATGTACTGAGCACTGCCGTCACATACTCCTGCAGCAAAAAAAAAAAGGATTCCCTCACGACTGGCGGGTGAAGAAGCACTGCAGAATTGGAAAAGTGATTTTTTATCATTTAAAATATCAAATATATTGGAAATTGCTAAAATAAGAAGCGCTGAAGAAGATTGAAGTTAAATAAACAGCCAGAATGTTGCTTGGGTGCAGTGCGGTGCGGCGGCGGCGGGTCGGTGGGTTTATTGAAATGTTGGATAAAGTAAAGTTGCAGAAACGTCTATGGTGATCCTTCGAGAGAAGATTCATTCCTACGCAGTCTGATTGATTGATATCGACAATTCCATGAGGGGTGGATTCTTTTGCCCAAGAAAAAAATGCATCGATTTTTTTCGACCGTAATTTGGGAATGTTTTTTGTTTTCCCTTATTTGTTTAATTTAAAAAAAAAAAGTTGATTTCTATGCCAATGGCAAAGTGGTAGTGCACCATTGGTGGAAGCCCGGTGTGCTAAAGTTTTTCGAGAAATAAAAGTAATTCTTAAACTGATGTCAAAACAAATTTGCACACTTTCTGTCAAACTAGAAACTTGAAGCCTTCGACACCGTGCAGTTCAAAGTGCTTCTCTTACAGCCTAAAGAGACTTGACCGAAGCAAATCAATACTAAATATGCTTCTTGGAATTTTTTTTTCAATAGTCAGGAACAGGGTTGTCTAATTTATTCAAATAATTTTATAGCTTCTCTTCGTTTACGGTACAATGAGATTTTTTCGAGTAAAAATTCGATTTTTTTATTTATCTGCACATAATTACAGACAAATTAAAAAAAAAAATCATGAAAAAATCCTACTAGAAGTGGGTCCAATAAATATTCGAACTGGTCCGTGTCAACGCTGGATCGTCCGCTTCTTCCTCCTCAGCGTACTGGTCTTCGAATCTCCTCATCGCTAGGGTCTTCTTCATTCTTCCCTCCTTCGTCCTTGCTTGAGTGGAGATTGAAGCATAGGCTAGCCTCTCCTGGTTCAATGCTTAAGGAAACCTTATCATGATGTCATGCCATCCTTTAGGAAATCTTATCAAGATCGTTTATTTCAGAAAATCGCGTTTCCTGAAAAATAAAGTTTTCTAGCACTCATGTTCCTTTTGTATGAGTTCTACTGAAGTTCTCTCCTTGTTTTTTCTTTTTACTTGTACGTCAGTACCTTATTCACCAATTGTCCCAAGGGATTGGGCGAATTTTTCCCGACAACATGATAAAAATGTGGTCCGTTTTGGTGGATTAGAGCCCTTATTTTGATGATCTCTTCAGAAATCCGCCTCCCCCTGCCCACGTGTTGTACGAAATTATCCTTGGCACTAGTTATGGATCATAAGATGCTCGATAATATTTGAAAAAAATCATGATGATCGTTTGATAACCACCCGAGAAAACGGTACATACGTTTTACGGGAAATTGCTCTGAAAAAAAAAATCCTTGCGGCGTTAAGCTTTAACTTTGTGACTTTGAATTGTGTAGGGAGCCTTGGCATATAGGAAAGAATTGGCGTCAATTCTTGATCGTAGAGCATCCGAGGCGGGTATCAGCATGCCGAAGTATAGTCCCGATATCTAGTCTAATCATTTTAAAAAACATGTACAGGGAGTTTTGCATAGGCTTGAATGAGAAGTTGTAATTGACCTAAAAGTCCAAACGTAGAAAAATTGAAAAAAAAACTCTTTGAAAAAACAAAAATGCCTTTCATTGTTTTTTAATTTCTCGGAAACCAAGGCATCTTTTGCCTACAAGCTCTCTGAATTTGACTTAAAATTAATAGGAAAAGTGAATATTGGAAAGCAAAGTTTAACAAATGAAATTTACTTTAAGGTGTAATTTACAGGCCCAATAGGCACATAGATTGTTGGAGGAAATCAATCTGTACTCCCCTATTGTTTATATGTGGAGACTTCAATTGCAACCTGTTAAGGCCTAATCTCCTGACAGATAAAGTAGGGAACTTCAACAAAAGACCAGTTAACGCCAGCTCATTATTTTGATAGAGATGCAACATTGCTAGACTTGATTTTTGTTAACGACGTAACTTTTTATAACCAACTTTCAGCTCCTGCATGCTCAAAGTATGATTCGATCTTTTTAACTCTAAGATTTAGCCTTGATCATTACGTTAATCAATTCACTTACCGTGATTTTCACAATGTTAATGTTCGTGAACTCGAAGAGTATACACGAGGTATAAACTGGGATACAATATTTCTCATGCCCTCATTTAATGATCAGATTGAGTTCTTATCCCACAAAAATTACTCACCTTTTCGATGACTATGTTCCTTAAAAAAAAAAAATATTAAACCAAATAATAAACCATGGCTTACCCTTAATGTAAGACAATTAATGGAATAACGAGATCAGGCCTACAATTTCTGGAAACGGTATCGATTGAATGAGTTGCGTCGGGTGCATTGTACACTTTGTAAAAGAGTTATAGCTGAAATACGTACTGCCAAATCTGAACATTTCTCTCAACAACTAAGTTCATCTTTTAACGGGCGTCAACTGTGGAAAAACCTAAGAAACGTTGGCAAAGGTAAAGGTCCCAAAAGTTCCGATTCATACATCGATCAGTTGGATCGTGACAACCCTTTTCCTGGCTTTACTTTTTGTGCGGTGGATAGTGCTGATGCTGTCGAAAATTTTTCCCTCCTTTTTGCATATGACTCTGCCAATCGCGCTGCCTTATATTTTCAACACAATTCTGAAGTCTGGAATGTGCCCGGATATTTAGAAGGTGGCTTAAATCTAACCACTTTGAAAAAATGCTAGAACAGATGAGTTTAGGCCTATTGCTATTTTGCTTTTTTTTCTAAGGCCTTCGAGAGGATAGTTCGAAAACAGATCAACGTTTATTTCGCAGCCAATTTAATGCTTTCTCCAAAACAGTCCGGTTTTCATAAGAAACACAGTTGTATCGCGGCACTCTTGAATGTTACCGATGACCTAAGGCAAGCTTGGAGTTGACGTTTTTGGTTTTACTTGACCTCTCAAAGGCTTTTGATACCGCCAATCACATCATTATTTGTTAAAAGCTTGTACAAAACTTCAATTTCTCAACTGCTGCAACTAAACAGTGCAAGTTGGAGACAGGCTCTCTAATTTTCTGCAAAACGCCACTCTGGTGTACCTCAGGAGTCCATTCTTGGCCCTTTTTTATTTTCGGTGTCTTTTTCAGTCTTTTATTTCGGTTTGTTGACGAACTTCCGGACGACGTACAGTTATACTTCAGTTGCCCTCTTGGCCTTATTGAGCATGGAGTCTTTTCTGTCAATGAGGATTTAGTGAATGTGGCTAAATGGTCTGAGTCAAATGGTCCCTTCTTAAGCCCTTAAAAATCGAAATGTTTTGTCATATCTAGAAAATCTCTAGATCTTTCGTATAAGCCAAGTTTGGTATTGAATAATGCGCATATTGAATACGTTGAAACCGCAAAAAACCTCGGAGTTACTTTCAACCGCTTTTTGACTTGGGATAACCATGTTAATGGACTCGTTGGCACAGTTTTTGACGTACTTCATTCCTTACGGGTAACTCAGTCTTTTAAAATCGTTAAAAACCCGCTTCCTTTCCTATTATATGATTACGAGATCTTCTGTAAGTGCAATTACATTAGCAAGCGTAAACTTAACGTTGCATTCAATTCAACGATTCGGTATGTCGGTACAGTCTTCGTAGATATGACAGCATATCTAGTTTTACCACGTGCCTCTTGGGTATGCCTCTTGATAAATATCTCGATTATCGAAGTTTGATCTTGCTTTCAGATATACTCTTTTTGACAGGATAAGATCTGTAACTTTTTTTTGTTAATTCCGTCCGTCTTTTGAACTCTTTGCCACGGACCATTAAAGAAAACCAAAATTAATTAAAAAGGCGTTGATCTTTCGTATTATTTTTTCATTTATTTAGTTTTCGATCTCGAGTTTCTAAAAGTAAGCATTTTCGATATTAAAAATTCGTATTTGTTTTTTTGTGAAATTGGGTTCAGTTTGAACCACAAATTAATACATATTTGCCGCGCAACAAGACAACGCCGCACATGGTAAAGGTGACACATTCCTCAATTTGACAATACATTTCGTAGCATATTTGAAAAAAAAATTAATGATCATGAAGATCAGACTACAAAGTTTACTCCTGATGTAGTCAGAGCCATAAAAATGCGAAATAGATTGTATAGCAAATAGAAGCATAGACAAACTGATGCATGCTGGATTGCTTATAAAGATGCATGTAACTATTCCAGTTACTATACGTTTATAAAAGAAAAACTATTATCTACTGCCTGATGTACATCTAAATAATAACAAAATTTCATTGTCACTAGGCTGTGCTATACAATCAACCGAAGTCTATCTGGATACAATCATATCAACGTGGTCATTGGTCGTAGAAAAGGATGCCTTTATAAATTGTGGCTAAGGGCTAACTATTACCCACTGGATACATGATGAAAGCTAGTGATCTAAATGTCCGTCCTATCTATTTAACAGACTTAAATTCACCCACTCTCCAAGAGCTCAAATACATCTGGTTTCAAAAGTGCAATCTTTCAACACTTCGCGATGTAACTACTCAACACTTAACCCATGTTCTTTTTCTGCAGTTCCTTCTCCTCTTCATTTTACGTATTACTTCGGTTATACCTTTCTAACCACACTTCCCCCTGTTTAGTTATAGATGTACCTTAGTCTTAGTTTAAAGTTTAAATCTTATGTGTAATTTTCTGAAGTGAATATTCTAAGTACGATAAAAGATAATAATCTTAAAGTACAAACCTTTAAATGAAGTAAATGAAATGAAAAAAAATATCAGATATTATCCAAGTACTGTCGAGCGAAAAATCGAAAAGCGAATTTCTTTTTTCATAATTTTATCACACTAAGAAACCTTATTACATAATTTAAGAATTTCATAATACTTAAAAAAGGTACAAGTATTTCGTAGCACCATCCTTCGCCCTTTCAACGTCATGAACACTTTTTGGCATGGAGGCATCCAGATTACCGAGGTTATTATTATCAATTTCATTGAACCACACTAATTCAATGAAGCTCTTTAGATGCTGCATTGTTTCAGGATTTTTTTTATCTCGGATCTTCTTTCCCAGAAGAGTTGAGATCCGACGAAAAACTTTTTTCTTTCAAAATTTTAATCCGTGGAGGAAATTTTAAAATTAAAATCATAAGATTTTCAAAATACCCATTTTAAAGTGTGAGCTATGCGTTCCTCTTATCAACTTCCCATCCCATCCGATTAGGTTTAACTTGGTCTCATCAGAGAATTTCACACTTGACCAATCTTCAACAGTCCAGTTTTGCCTCTCCATAGCCCAGCTAAGGCTCGTTTTCTTCATTTTACTGGTCAGTAGTGGCTTTTTCGCTGGTCTCTTTGCTTGCAAACCCATTTCGTTGAGACGATTCAGCACCATTGGCTTCTAGAAGGTTAGCTCTTAACTCCGGTTTTAAACCTGTTTCTCATGCTCAAGCCTCTTGAGTTCCCGATTCCCCTGTGTCCATTTTTCTGTTCAGATTGTGATCCCGACGATATTTGTTAGAGAATCTTTTTACAGAACTCTCATTGCATCCAATTTATCGAGCAAATTCAAAAAATTACTGGTTCCGATTGTTCAAGGCAACGATAACTGCCTTATTTTCTTTACTCAGTTGTACCCCTTAAGACATCGCAAAATCAATTTTTCCCTTTTATTTCCGAAAAACAACTGCATGCAATGTTTAATACTTAATAAGCGCAATACGCTTACTCTTTGAGTATCGTATAGAAAGCGTGACCTAAAGTCGGCCAACGAAAGTTCACCCCCATCACTCTTCTTCATCTTTTAGCGAAGATGAAGACTGAGAGTCGAGCCTTTTAAGGTCATAGTAACTTTACTTGGTCTAAGCTCTGACCTCGACCTGGAAGCAAATAAAAATCTGTTATTAATTAATAAAAATTATTTTATTTTCATGAAGAAAAACGAAGAGTTTAACTTAACTTCATAGTTCAATAGAATTTGACTCTGGAAAAATAACAAAATTTTTTCAAGATTTTCTAAGGCGGGAAAAAAAGTGATTTATTTTCGATGTCTTTAGATTCCTCCAAAATGCTTATAATTCGATTCAATGATATTTTTAATGAAATGCTGGCTTCGAAAACGTGCTTTAAGCTCGTTTAAATATTAATTTAGCTTAATTAATACGAAAAATCTAAACTTTAAACATATCGATTTTTTTTAACATTTAATGTTTTTTTTTTTCAAATAGTAAACTCCTTTAGTTCAGGAAATAGTGCCAAAATGCTGAACATAGTATGAAGACAGCATTGTTATGTAATTAAACAATGCTTTTCCGGTACTCGCTCTAGTCTTTTGTCGCATCTTATTAAGACTACCCTTATAGCGTCACTTTAATTTTAAATCACTGTTTTCCAGTAGCCAGGGAAAGTTTATCTGCCAAACGGCCCTTGTTACTAGTGATGGGCATATTCAAATGATTTTAAATAATCGAGATAAAAGTACTGGAGTGAATTAAAAAAATCATTCGAAATACGAGAACAATTAAAGAAGACGAAATAAAATGTGCTTTTCCATTTTATGTTTACTCTGTGCAATATGCCATTTATAAATAATAAATGCTTTCTTTTTTTTTGATACGCGATATTTTATTTAAAATAAAAACAAATTATCTCAGCAAAAATAAAGAATAAAAAGACTAGAAAGATATCAGTTAAATTAAAGAAAAACATAATGCATTTGTTAAATTTTTTAAAAATAAATAAGAGAAGAAAATCAAACTCTGCAATAATATAAATAAATAAAAAAAAAGATTCTTGCATCTTTGTAATTATTTACATTAAAACATTAAAATTGTTCACTTTGGGAAAAATTACTATTAATAAATATGATTTTATCGATGATGTTATCCAAAACATGGATTCAGTGTTCTTTGGTAAGTTGTCCTGCTTTGGAAAAAGAATTCTTTTTGCGATAGTGTTGAAAATATTTCACCAGAAAGTTCATTTGTCATCTTATTTCTCAATCAGATGCAATCAAGAACTCAGGTACTCTTGGCAAATCAGTTATTGCAACTATTAATTCCAACGATCTTTCTATCATGATAAATGAGAAATTCCACCGGCTTGATTTTGAGTTGTAGAAGTGCCATGGTTTCTTGCGTTTTTCTCAGTTTTTCGGTGGCTACTTTGCTGTGCTTAAAATGCCGCAGCAGTGTTCTACATTTTTCCAACAATTCCGAGAATCCCACATTGGCTCCATTAGCAAAGGGTGTGAATTTTTTCAAATTTCCTGTTATCGCTGTTTTGATATTTGCGGCGTTGTCTGAAACAATGGTCACCACTCGCACCATTCAAATGGAACCATTCGCGGGAGACATTCGCTAAAACATAAACTACTGACGCCTGTATGCGACTCACGCATTTCTCTTGTCGCACGAAAAGGTGAGGACAGCTTGTCATTAAAATTGCAAATGACAGGTAACAGTAAAGTAAGATTTTTTGCTCTCCGAACTGTTGTCAGTTGACAACAACATTTTCCTTATTTTTTCCGCAAAGCCCTCATACAAGTTCGGGAGCTTGTCGTCGTCGTCACAGCCAGCCAGAGCTATGTTCACTTTTAAAATTTCACTTCCAACCAAGGATGTTTGTTTAACTAGTGTTGGGTGTCACCACCCTTACAATTAATTTTCCCACTCGTACAGTAATTTTAGTCTTTTAATCAAGCCCAGCCAACAAGCCTGAGCCCCGCCGCCCACATCCTCTCACCAAAAACACAACTCATTTCCGGTGCCATCCGCCGCCGCCGTGTGCAGGCTCGCGTTTGTCTTATTCGCACGGCAATAAACAACCCAAACAACGAGTCCTCCGACAAGGATCGTATCTCGCGCGTCGGGAAAGAAATCATTTACCAAACGGATAATAATGTGCGCTTTATTAAGTTTACGAGCGGAGCGACTTATTGCTTTTCCACTCCTACACCACCAGTTTACGTTGAATGGTGCGGCAAGCTGGGGGGCTTTACCAAATGAAATAATTTCTATTGTTAAATGATAACAGTAAATCAAGTGGCAGAGCGCGTGGAGTGCGCGTTCAGCGACAAAAACCATTCGAACACAACGAAATTACACCGTCTAAGGCAATTGTATAAAATTGCCTTACATTACGAATGAGACTCGAATGGAATGCGTATGCGTTTGTTTGTGTGCGCATTATCCTGAAACAATGGCATGTTGTTTGTTTTCGGTTTTTGGTGGTGGCTGCCGGAGTATGTATGATTGTTTGGTGGTGAACTGGTCGGGAATTTCCAACAGAATTAATGTGTTAATATTTCGGTTGCGATTATAGCGCTGAATGCTGTTTCAAGGAACAATACCATTGTCCTGTACGCAATGTTTAGAAAACATAAGGATGTTATATCGCTGCATGCCACCAGCAACAAGGCAAAATATACTCGTACTCTTGGCCGAGGCCGTACGACGACAACGACGACGACGACGAATTGGTTGGATTATCTATGGTATTTGACATTTGGCAAAGAACAACAGTTGCGAGGCTCAGAGTGTGAGGAATTTTTGTCCTCGTGGGCTGAACAGTGGTAGCTAGAAGTTTGGCGCACTTGAAATAGATCGTGTTTTCTTTAATAATTAAGTGTATTTATATACCCTACTTAATTAATAAATACAATTCAGGGACAGACTTATTCGGAATGACCATCTCTCTCTATTCTACGCTATCAGTTTATGGATAGCGACTTCACTTCAATTATGTCAAAATGGATTCAAATATACGCTCCCCGGGGATCAAATATCCGTTTTTTTGCCTTATGAGAAGCTGAGTCTTGTCGAAAGGTTTCCAGATCGCTTGGCAACGATATTTAGTTCAGAATTTTCCACAAATTTCTCTAAAAAAAAGTTGAAACTCCTTTTTCGAAAAACAAAAGGTTCCGATACACGTCATAGGAGCAAGTAACTTTTCCGCATATTTACATTTGCTTCTTATATGTTCCGACCTTCTTATTATACGAAAGTTTGTTTGGAAAAATAAGTCTGATATTTGCGACCACTGTTTTTTTTTCAGCTTTGGGTTTAAATAAACGTCTGGAATAGTTCGCATTTAATTAAAGAATGGCATCGCAGTTTTTTTAATGATTTTCAAATTATACTGTAAATGACTGGGAACACTTTCTTGGTGTAGATCAGTTTTGATTGGGAACAACAGCCTCTTTGAGAGGTATCTCTAATATCTGTTTCTCCTTAGTTCCAGCGATCTATCCCTCCTGTGGTAAATACGTTTCCTTGGCCAGTGGAGTGACGGACATTCACAAAAAATGTGTTCGGATGTTTCGTCCACTTCCAGGCATAGACGACATTCCCTATCTCGGCATAGGTTCATTTTGTTTAGGTGGAGAGCTCGCTAGTTTCTTTATACTTTCGTTTTCAAGGCTGAGGATTTCCGTAAAGGAATAAAGCCTGATTTATCGCTTGGATTGTCAAAGACCTTCGCAATTGTTCCTGTCTTCTAGTTGAAAATTGTTTTCCCATTCTTTAATCAGTGTTGTAGCTGTTGTCCAATTGAGTCTACAAAAGGATTTATGAACACAGACTGTGTGCAAGCCTTTGCGAGCTCATCTGAAGATACGTTACCTGTTATCCCCTTGAATCTCGGGACCCAGCCAAGTATCAGTTTGTTGTGTCTGGCAAGGGATTGCAGTGCATCGTTGCAACATGTTACAGTTTTGGAGTCCATTAGGTTGGATGATAATGCCCTAAGAGCTACCTGGCTGTCTGAAAAGATTTGGCGCCTTTAATTTCCTGTTTGACGCAGATCTCAACTGCGAATTGGACATCCTTGTGTTGGTTCCAAAGACTTCAGCTCCAACTCCAGAATTCATTTTTGACCGTCTGTGAATTAAATCAGACTTTTAGGGTCTAGTGTAGGTGCACCATGTGAACAATATTTCACCCTCAAATAACCTGCCGAAAGAATACTGCCTGACCATGATATCCGGCATTGAACAGAACATGTCTCGCTCAGGGATTGAATTGAGTATACTAAAGTGGTCCACTAGGTCGCTTGGCTTGTGTTTATAATTTAGCTGCAGATTGATGGCATATCTGACAACTATCTTCGTTATGAAGTTGGGCAAGAAGTTTGCCCAACTATAGCTTCTAGAGCTGTTGTGTTGTTGCATGGCACCTGCTATTCCAAAACATGCAACCTTTTGCAAATATTGCAACTTATTTGCTGTTGTCCGTTGAAGAGCTTTTGGCCACCAAACTATGGCCCCAAATGTAGTTATGGGTCTCGCCATCGTTGTGTAACACCAGTGTAGATTTTTGGGTGCAAGTCCTACCATATAGGCGTCTGCTGGCCCACAAAGGTCTTATTCCAAGCTCTTTGTCGAATTTGATATGAGAATTGCAGTTTAGTGGCTCCCAGATATTTGATCTCACTGGAATAGACTTGTGTGGTGTAGTTTTTCACTTTGGTTTCAATCGGTTCTAGGTTAACTCGTGTTTTCGTTGAGAAGGACACTAGAACGGGGTTACCGGGATTGATTGATAATCCTTCTGTATAACACCATTCTATAACCATAAGTAGGATACATTCGTGTCGTCATCAGCATAATCTATTGTGTAGCAGCCATGCCTTTGAAGATTGATCACAATAAAGGGGAGGGAACCATATTAATGGGCACCCTTTGGCGGTTACAAAAACCGGGCACTCCTCCAGAAATTAAATAATACAGGGTTTTCCAATAAGGACTTGACCACTTTTTTTTCTTAATAAAATGCAAACCATTTAAGATATTTCAAAATAAAATTTATCGGCTTGAAGTACAATCAAAACTTTTATGAATGGAACCTGACTTCGTTCGGGCACGTTTGCAGCGGTCGGTTCTTTGGACTCAAATTTTGATGACTCGGCCGCACAATTCGACCGAAACTGCCTCTATTTCGCGTTCAATGTTGGCTCTGAGCTCTTCCAACGGCAACCAATTTTTCGACACTTTATCCAACCCGTTGTCTCATTGAGCCGGCAACATTTCACAACGAATATGTAGACTCAAATTTTTGCACTTTACTTGGCAAGAATTAAGGCCGAAAATTGGAGTTAACGCTCTTAAAGTTGCGGTTACCGACTTCGAATTTCGGTAGCAAATTTTTTTAATTTGCAGACTTTGCTCGTTCGTGTTCGTGTATGATTAAACCAATTCAGGGCAATGCATGGGACAGAACAATTTGAAATAATACCATAAGTAATCTCAGCCACAGTTAAGCGCAAGAACCTCACCAAAAACTTGGAAAAACACTGCTTGGAAAGATTTCTCCCACAAATTCAACGAGCTGTTGTGCTGGATACCTGCAACACTTGTTAGGAAATTCCTCCAACAATAAACAAAAACAAGACACCAAAGGCTGTAGAACTTTAACAACGCCCCAACAGAACCTAATCCTTTGGATGTTTATGCACCGGATAGGTGCTTTTCCAGCGTATGAGCTGAGAAATAATAATAATAAATAATAAATAAAATAAAAATAATAATAATAAATAATAATAATAATAAAAATAATAATAATAAAAATAATATTTAATATAAAGTTAAGAAGAAGTGTGCCCATTTAAAAAAAAAAACATTTTTTTTAAATCGCATGTCATCATCAAAAAATGAAGTAAGAAATTCTAAAAACGTTTCACCATTTAACGGCAATAAATAGACAGTGAAAAATTCAAAATTTATTAGAAAAGCACCTAAATTTAACACAAAGAAGTAGCCTATGTTCTGTGGTACGGAACCCTTTGTCCGAGTGTTCAATTCGTGCTTGGTTCTCTTTTAACTTGAAGTTTGTTCTTCAGTTCTTTACCCGCTTTAAATAAATTCACTAGCATCGCAACATACAACTCAAAAGTGTGACTTTTCTACCCTACTGTACACCATATTGCCACAGCGCTAATGGCGCTGTACTCAACACATTTCCCTTAAAATACAATGAAAAGTTAGTCATTTTCTTACAACCCTGCATAACCGCAGCCTATAAAGCAGTACACTGTCGCCGCATTAACCCACCATTTCGCTTTTCGCAAGATAGATACACTGACAAACGCAAAGCGGAAAACTTAATTTTTGTTGCAAGTAATTAAACGAAACAATGAGCATCGCGCTCGCGACTTGTTCATCTACCATAATCCTCAACTACTCGCCTCTGAGCGCACTATTACAACATTGGAAATGTCACAATGGCAGAATAAATGTTTTGAAATCCTTACAACAACTGCGTCAACTTGCCACGAGTACCGCCATCAGCCGCCGCGCTGCATTGTGTCTTCAAGACGCGTTGTTAACTGCTTTCCAAAAATTTCCATTCCAAAAGAGCAAAGACCCAATGCGAAGCAATGAAACCCCTAAAGTTGGTAATTAAATTGTACCGAGCGGTGTTAATAGTTTGCAATGGGTTTGCTCCCACCGTTGCAGGGAAATGCAGAGAATAGGACCATCATTCCATCGCGATTAGATGTCTCAATTGCAATTTGTAACGGTAGACTAACGTGCCAGGGAATATTTATCTGAGCTATCTTCTCGCGCTAACGTGCCATCGCCTATGACGCTGATTTATGCTGATTTGAGGCAGCGCTGACTTGAGGTAGAGTAGAGTGGAGTGGAAAAATTTTGGTACCTTCATGCAGGCTCGCAGCGCAACGTTGTCATCGTGTTGGCAGGTACTCCACGTTTCACATGGCTGGTGTTGGTGTCTAGCCTGACAAAATGAATATCCCGCACAGCAGCGCTTGACTTCGATGAAGTGGAACGTATGCAATTTTTCCAAGCATGATGGGTCCCCAACGGATGGTTGGTCTAGAATAATGACGCCTAAAAGAGTATCCACAATGGTGGCGGCGCAGCGTTTATTTTCTTTCTTTACACGAGATTTTTTTCTTTCCTTCTTTTGGGGTGATAGGACGATGTACGTTCATTAGGACCGTTGAAGTACGTACCGGAAAGTTAGCCATCATTCAAAGGTAAAAAAAAGGAAGATGGAAACACACACGGTAGCTGGGCGTTCATGTGTATCGGAAGCGAAGGACCATATAAGGGACGTAGGAGTAGCAAAAAAAGCGTTAACATTACCTGGATTTTTCCAAAGTCTTTAAAAATGTATCTGTTGATCAGAATTGAGAATCAAAGCAATGAACGGTGAAGGCACTTGTCAATTCTACAATGGAGGAATATGGGGCTTTGCATAAAGAGGCGAATACGAGCATCTCTTAAGAATATATGAAAAAGCAACTTTAAGGCCTCTACATCGGGGTCGATTTATAACTAATGTAAACCTTTTTTCTGCGGTCTACGATCAAATTTCATTGCTTCACACACCCGCGTCTGTAGAGACAAGCAGTTGTTTTCGGTTTTTGTGAAACCCAGGTAAGTGCAGAGTCTGATTTTTTAGGCTTGAATCTTCCTTGGTTTGGTGCCATTATTCTTTCTTCATCGCGGTCTCGCCACTTACAAATGTCCACAATGCGACCTTTGTTCCAATCCGGAATTTAATTGCATGTGGTTAAAACTCAATGTACGTAGACAGTTCTGGACAGACAGCACCCGAAGGAGGGTATGTCGATATCTTCGCTGCGGTAAATAATTTAACTCAGCTTGTAAATGAGCCCACACGGTTTCCTCTTACCCTGATACATATACCATAGATGAATTTTCGCCTCGAGGCCCGTCGGATTGTGTCATATCGGCTAATTTTTTGTACCACACACCAAGAATTAAAGAACCTGTTCCTGAAAGAATAGTTTGGCAATATGTGGAAGCCACTTAAGGATTGTTCTCCTTAGTATGAGAAATTTAATCCCTCATAGGGTAAAAAAAATCAAAATCAAAATGAGCTTGGAATTTCAAAACCAATCCATCTGAGCAAACCCGAAAAAGGTATAAACAAGCAAGAAATAACTGCAAAGCTAAAATTTATTAATCAAAATTTATCTACGGACAAAAACTGAGACCAAAAGTGCTACAATGTCCCAAGGGTAGCAAAATCTTTTGGTACTTAGTCAAAAATTTAAAAAATTGTGTCTCATCTTCCATGCCAACATTCGTTTACAATGAGCTATCAACGAGCAAATCTGCTCGCGTTCCATTTTGGCGACAGCTCAACACATCAAGATTTTGATTTGCCTCCTCCTGTATTCGAGGGCGTCAGCTTTTTCATGGGACGGATATATTTCTGCAGTCCTATAGTTGAGAGTACTCAAAGATCTTGACATCCATCAATACGCTTGTCAAGAAGGTATTCCTTTTACTCTTTAGAGGAGGTGTTTTTGTCGTTGACAAAAACCATGCCATAAGCTTTTCCATCTGACCTTCTCGTCTGGTGTCTTCCCGAGTAGATGGAAAGCAGCATTTGTCCAACCCGTCCCTTATAAAGGCGACCCATCTTCTCGCTCCCTCCCCTATTTTCAAGCTCATGGGACTGCTGATAAATCGTCAGCTCATGAAGTATTTCGTAACACGAAAACTTCTCAATGGCCGGCAGTAAGGTTTTAACAGCAAAAGATCCAAGTCTGAAATCCTCCAAATAAATGCTGGTATTCCCCAGGGCTACGTTTTGTCGCCGCCGCTCTTTTAAATCTCCATGAACGATCTTCTGTCTTCTTCATATCATCCAAGTCACTCATTTGGTGATAAAAGTACTCTCATTTTTTCCTATTCGTCCTCAAATTCATGTCCCTCATCTTTGCACTTTGGAAATGGCACGGCAGCGTATGGTTAACTAATTAAATTTCGATCTTTGGTTTTGAACAAGATTTATTCCTCTTCTTTATCGTGGGCGTGTGATTTTAAAGCCTGTTTGGGATGCTTACTACTTTTCCTGCGTTTCTGGGCGCCTGGTAACTTGGTCGGATTTTATGCAATATCGGCTCGTTTTGCTTAATTTTTTTTTGTTTTGGTTTTAAACAAGATTTATTCCTGTTCTTTATCATGGGCATGTGATTTTAAAGCCTGTTTGGGATACTTACTACTTTTCCTGGGTTTCTTGGCGCCTGGTAATTCGGTCGAATTTTATGCAATATCGGATTGTTTAGTTCAACTTTTCTGTTTTGGTTTTGAACAAGATTTATTCCTCTTCTTTATCGTGGGCGTCTGATTTTAAAGCCTGTTTGGGATACTTACTACTTTTCCTGCGTTTCTGGGCGCCTGGTAATTTGGTCGGATTTTATGCAACATCGGCTTGTTTAGTTCAACTTTTCTGTTTTGGTTTTTAACAAGATTTATTCCTGTTTGTTCTTTATCGTGGGTTCTGGGCAGCTGGTAATTTGGTCGGCTTTTATGCAATATCGACTCGTTTAGTTCAACTTTTCTGTTTTTGTTTTGAACAAGATTTATTCCGGTTATTTATCGTGGGCGTGTGATTTTAAAGCCTGTTTGGGATACTTACTACTTTTCCAGCGTTTCTGGGCGCCTGGTAACTTGGTCGGATTTTATGCAATGCTCGTTTTGCTTAATTTTTTTTGTTTTGGTTTTAAACAAGATTTATTCCTGTTCTTTATCGTGGGCGTCTGATTTTAAAGCCTGTTTGGGATACTTACTACTTTTCCTGGGTTTCTTGGCGCCTGGTAATTCGGTCGAATTTTATGCAATATCGGCTTGTTTAGTTCAACTTTTCTGTTTTGGTTTTGAACAAGATTTATTCCTGTTCTTAATCGTGGGCGTGTGATTTTAAAGCCTGTTTGGGATACTTACTACTTTTCCAGCGTTTCTTGGCGCCTGGTAATTCGGTCGAATTTTATGCAATATCGGCTTGTTTAGTTCAACTTTTCTGTTTTGGTTTTTAACAAGATTTATTCCTGTTTGTTCTTTATCGTGGGTTCTGGGCAGCTGGTAATTTGGTCAGCTTTTATGCAATATCGACTCGTTTAGTTCAACTTTTCTGTTTTTGTTTTGAACAAGATTTATTCCGGTTATTTATCGTGGGCGTGTGATTTTAAAGCCTGTTTCGGATACTTACTACTTTTCCTGGGTTTCTTGGCGCCTGGTAATTCGGTCGAATTTTATGCAATATCGGCTTGTTTAGTTCAACTTTTCTGTTTTGGTTTTGAACAAGATTTATTCCTGTTCTTAATCGTGGGCGTGTGATTTTAAAGCCTGTTTGGGATACTTACTACTTTTCCAGCGTTTCTTGGCGCCTGGTAATTCGGTCGAATTTTATGCAATATCGGCTTGTTTAGTTCAACTTTTCTGTTTTGGTTTTGAACAAGATTTATTCCTGTTCTTAATCGTGGGCGTGTGATTTTAAAGCCTGTTTGGGATACTTACTACTTTTCCAGCGTTTCTTGGCGCCTGGTAATTCGGTCGAATTTTATGCAATATCGGCTTGTTTAGTTCAACTTTTCTGTTTTGGTTTTTAACAAGATTTATTCCTGTTTGTTCTTTATCGTGGGTTCTGGGCAGCTGGTAATTTGGTCAGCTTTTATGCAATATCGGCTTGTTTAGTTCAACTTTTCTGTTTTGGTTTTGAACAAGATTTATTCCTGTTCTTAATCGTGGGCGTGTGATTTTAAAGCCTGTTTGGGATACTTACTACTTTTCCAGCGTTTCTTGGCGCCTGGTAATTCGGTCGAATTTTATGCAATATCGGCTTGTTTAGTTCAACTTTTCTGTTTTGGTTTTTAACAAGATTTATTCCTGTTTGTTCTTTATCGTGGGTTCTGGGCAGCTGGTAATTTGGTCAGCTTTTATGCAATATCGACTCGTTTAGTTCAACTTTTCTGTTTTTGTTTTGAACAAGATTTATTCCGGTTATTTATCGTGGGCGTGTGATTTTAAAGCCTGTTTCGGATACTTACTACTTTTCCTGGGTTTCTTGGCGCCTGGTAATTCGGTCGAATTTTATGCAATATCGGCTTGTTTAGTTCAACTTTTCTGTTTTGGTTTTGAACAAGATTTATTCCTGTTCTTAATCGTGGGCGTGTGATTTTAAAGCCTGTTTGGGATACTTACTACTTTTCCAGCGTTTCTTGGCGCCTGGTAATTCGGTCGAATTTAATGCAATATCGGCTCGTTTAATTCAACTTTCTAATTTGGTTTTGAACAAGATTTATTCCTTAAAGGAGAGAAAAAATCACAAAGTCAATTGACTCATTTGATTACCTTCATAACGTCTCCTGTAACCATGTTGCACAAGCAGCTCAGTTCAATTTTGATGATAATTTTTTTTTTCCGCATGGTTCTTTGAATCCCTTCGTGATGTGAATATTTTGTGGCTTGATTCTTCTACAGGCTTTCGACTCAGAGATTTTCCGGCTGACATGCTAAATTGCCAAACAAATCGAACAGGTAGTAATTGACATAAGACTCTCATCTAGATGTGTGAACTACCAAAGGGTCTAGTGTTGACGCTTGCTTCAGCCAAAGCATACAGTGGTCAAAAAAGATGCAAAACTCCTGAATGCACAGGATATTCAAGATACCGTGTATTCCAAATTGCAAGGTTCATCCATGCACCGCAAGCTCTTCAAGGAATTGTTTTCGAAAACACTATCGCAGTTTGATCTTGTTGCAAAAACTCGTGCATTTTAGTTGTTAATTGCATTATCTTTACATGCCGCCACATATAAGATGGTTTAAGGCATGCGTTTATTTCGTCAGCAACAGTTGATCATGGAATAACTGGAAGAGTCTGACGAAAATCACCTGATAACAAAATGTGTTTGCTTGTCACGAAGATCTTTAAACGGTTTATCCAGTACCTTTAGTGATCTCTTGTAGGCAATCGTGCATTCATCCCAAACGATCAATTTGAATATTTGTAGAATCTTTGCCATTGTGCTGTTTTTGGTGATGTTGCAAACTGGTGCTTCGTTGATTTGCATGTTTAGTGGCAATTTCAAAGGTAGTTTGTCCACCTTCTAATAATGTTGCAGCTTTTCCCGATGAATCCAATGATACTGCTCCTTCGTTTTACGATCCGATCTTTGCTCATAGCAATGAGCTTTGGAATGTTTTGGTGAAACAATGTCGAATCACGAACATTCACCAACAACAATCGATGATAGATCGAGCATCTGAGACAATTACATTTGGTTTGTCCTCCAACTGCTGTTCCTTGTTTCCTACACTGAAACGATTTCGATGATGCGTGAGCGAAAGCATCTGTTTGACAAACTAAGAATAAACCGCTCTATCCGCAGCGTTCTCTTGATTGAAATACACTCGTTGTCCATTTTCTACATGAACTGCCAAATGGACTGCTGAAGGGTGTCTTTCGTGTGAAATGTAAATATGATCGAAATAACTTCGTTGCTGCTTACAAAGTGACCCATCCGATATGGAGATACTTCATCATTTGTTTTCGTTACAGCGAAGATGGCCATGTCACTACCTTTGTTGAAATATTTACACATGTACTTTAACGACTTGACGGAGTTACAATATTCCACATTGATGTGAGCTTGAAGAGCTTTGGACAATATGAGCGAGTACGGCACAATCCATCAATTCTCTACTTCAAAATCTTGTTGTTTGACCTTCACAACTACCGATCGCCCACAGTCCGCAACGGTAATTCCCATGACGGTTAAAGCCATCAAGTCTCTCGGGTAATGCCTTGCCGTCGAACACACTGTTGTTGAAAACTCTGCAAGGTCCATGTATCATGTGTCAAGTCACTGACAAGGACCAAATATCCGACCAAGTAATCTTCTTTCGAAGGATCCTCATATTTGGTCAACTGCTTAAATTATCGTCCAACATTCGGTTCCACAGTTTTTTTGTCCTTCGTGCTAGGAGCTCATTTGCTAAATGTTTCGACAAACCTAGTTTGAATCTCCAAAGGTTCTCCACTGTGGTGTCATTTTTGGAGGATATTTACGTCTCGAACAAGAGTATAAAGTTTTGTTTTGCCATCTTTGACATGGTCTATGATTCTGTGCCGTATAATTGCGGGTAAGGTCTTTAGATAAGGCCCTGTCCTTATTAAACCAAAGAAATGGGTAATTCTTCATCGGATATCATTACTGGTGTTGGCCTTTGAAGCTACCAGATAGGCTTCACTCACCTTGCACAATTTTCTGATAGATTGAACCTCTGACGTTGGCCTTGGGCATTTCGTGCGATTCTTTCTTGCATTAAAAATATCGCAAACCTTCTTTAACACGTTGACTGCCAAGTACACAAGAATTCTCGTAATGAGTGTGAGACGCCTGGTTCAGTACGCCACCTACGACTAAGAATTTTTTGATTTTGTAATTTTTTTTTCTGTTAACTTCAAAGCTAGACTCTCTAATTTTTATGTGGCAATAGAAATAACCCCAATTAAGAGAAATAAGCCTCTACACTTCCAATTTTTCACCTGAATTTAATGTAATGAGTGAGCTTTATTTTAAAATGAAATAAAATTAAAAATATTTCAGTTATTTTTTAATTCAGCAACATTGTTAAATTTTAAAAAAATGTGCTTCAATTTTGATGATCTTTAGTGGTAGAATTTAAATCATTTACCCATATGGGCATGTTTCGCAGAAGTATCATGTTTCTTTCCGATTTTTGGACTTGGAACAAGCACGACAAGGCTTTATTGAATTTTTTTTTGTAGTTGGGGGCCGCGGTAAAAGGAATTTAATTTCAAACAACTTTGACCCGTGTTGTTTTACTACTGTAGCGGGAGATGTTTTCGGAGTTTCTGATGCTTTTGAGGCACCAAGCATTCTTTCGCCAAGCAAGTGAGCACTGAGTTCTTCGCGAAATGTTTGTGCATTAAAATATTTGCATTTAGGTGATTGCAATAAATGATCGGTCAATGCCTGACAATTCCTCAACATAATCTTTTATTTATTACACCAACTTGTCGTTCCTCTGATTTTCCACAAGAAATTTGGACATAGTTTATAGATTTTAACACCATATTTATTCCGCTTACTCTTAATAAATCGGCGAATCATTGTTATTCCACGCCAAAGGATCATTGATTCGTCAAGCTGTAAATTTTGATCATTGTTTCATTTAAATGGTTCAAAAAAGGCCTTACCTTGTGCCATCTATCAGAAGAAGCACCCCGGGGCATTATTCCATAATCAAATGGACTTGTGCTCCAATAATGTTCGATAGTTGGAAGTGAAAAAGGGTTCATTTAGCAGAGTAAGCTTAAGACAAATGTATCAGCCCATTTTTCATTCGGGAGGATCGGCATAAAGAACCTTTTTTTCCAAATATTGTGTTACGTTTGTGTTTGTTTGGTCTAATTATCGCCGTTGAAGAGCAAATTGGCGATTTTTTTTTAAGTTCGAGGCTGGCACGAAACTCAAAAAATTGGTGGATCTTTTGGAACGTTTGTCCATTCATCTCAACATATTCCAATTACCCGTTGTTGGATGGATTGGATTGGTTCTTTTGGGCGACGAACACTTTTCGAATCATCAAATCCGAATCTCAGCTGAAATGATGAATTTTTTTTTTCAGCCCAACAAAATAAATATTGAGTGTATGTGAAAAAGCAAAGTAGCTAGAACAGTTTGTAAGGCACAATTAAGAAATTGTTTTTGCTATCTTCCTCGAAATTTTTCCATATTTTTCAGTTCAGATAGTTTACAGGCTTACTTACTGGAAAATAATGTTACCAGACCATTTATCAATTTCGAGAGGTTGAAATCAAGTCTGATAAGAGTTAATCGAAGCGTATCCATTCTATTTTCACTTACAAAATCTAATCGATGCCATTGTGTGATCGCCCAAATCGACAACTGACCAAATTTACATAATGCCCCAAAAATGGTGAAAAAGACCATTGAATTTTAAGTCATGCTCATTGCTCCGACTTAAGAAAGCGATGGCCGAATTTAGGATCTCAAAAAGTATAAAGTCAATTTGTGACGTTAAGTTCCACGAATCTTTATGGCCCTCTCTTGCCTTAAATACACAATTTGCTATCATAGTTACGAGTACATCTTTGCCTAACCCAAACTCGTACACTGCAACATGGGACCTTTTTCTTTTTTGTTCACTCCATTTTTTGCGATAAAATCAAACCAGGCTCTGCATATCGTGGTCGAAATTGGTTATCCACCGTTGCGGCCAACTGAACGAGAGCATACACATGCAAAAGACCATCGCATCGATTCCATCGTGAGTTCCGACTTACAAAAAAAAAAACCATTGAAACAAAACGGCTTCCTGCAAAAAGTGTTAAAATTGACGACTCATGATGATGCCCAGGAGAGCAAGGGTTAAAATAACGTTTCATGGCTTATACAAAACAAGAGGGATGCACAGGAAAGGAAATTAAAAAAAAAATGTGAAAATAAATCAAAGGATCCGAGGAAAAATTGTGAATTAACGAACCAAACTTACTTGCTCGTAAGCAAGAAAATCTTAGAAAAGTGCTCAGAGTCAACTCTTCTCTACCCTTTGATGAAAAGCTACAGCTACATCAATTTCATTAAAAGCAAATCTCTTCCCGCTGCTTGCTGACACACTCATTTTCCCGAGGATAAACGTAAAGTGCCTTTAAGTCTGCGAGGATTCACCAGCTAATTTCAAATCCAATTCACACAATAATTGCATCTGGGCACTTACCGAGTTACCGCAGGTGCTCACGGGTCGCCTCGCCATTATGAACCAACAGCACATATGCGGTACTTGGAAAATAATTGCGCTTCATTTTTCCATTCATCCAGCACAATGGCCAATCGCACCAGCAGGACCACTGCAGTGTAATTGGTTTTTTTCGAAATCTATGCTTGCCCATAACACGTCTGTTCCTCGTTTCATAACTTTTCTTTTCATAATTCCAATACTTGAAAAAGAAACAATTGACGGAATGTACTTTCGAATGGCAACAAGGATATCGTTTTGTATTATTCTCAAAAGGATGAACACTTGCGAGATGATTTTCTTAATTTTAAAAAAATCCTTCAACTCGAATTAAATTATGTTTCGGACTGAAGCAAACGTTCCGAACAGCCACTTGGGTGTCCTTCGCATTCAAAATTGAATTTCTGCTCCTGCTGGCGCTTTATATTTAAATACATACTCCTATAACACGAAGAGAAGCGTATGTTTTTCCTCTCTAATACATTCTGAATGCATATTTAAAAATGTACACTGTGCAGGAAGATTTTTGCACCAAAAAAAAAGAAAAATAACACGAAGCCATGTCCTTGTTAATTTCATAGTTGAATGGGTACTTTTTGTGTGTGCGACTCCTGCTTCCATATTGGAGTGAATTTCCATGTTGAGAACTTATGAACTGTTCACAGAATCTTCATCTATTCTTGGCCACCTTTATGTTAAGTCGAGACCTTCTTTTCCTTTTCCTGCGCCTGGACTGGTTCGTACTCGTATAAGTGGCTGTGTAAGTATTTTTCCTTGGCCACATTCCAGAACCTAACTTACTGTGTACATACACTTTGCATACGTTCCGACATACACTTTCGAATCCATTCAATTCAAATTTGCCAAACTACGGCTGTTTGGCCACTTGAGTTTCGTTTCCGAAAATTGAGAGTCCTGTGTAATAAAATAAATGAATGGACTTTTGTGATTTTGCCCTCTTTGCACTCAATGGAGAGAGGTTGTTGTTGGCGCAATGTACAATTGAAGTATCAACTTTGGTGGAAAAACATTTTAATATCCTTTTTCATTGCTGCGTATACTGTAAGTTACTATGCTCGATACGGGGTGACACCTCGAAACATGTCCAACGATATTTCTTGTTGTGCGCCAATTGGATTGACTTTTTGTTAAATGTCAACATGAGACAATTGATTATAGGCTCGTGTTTTAACAGTAGTTGGGAAATTTATACGATCAGCTATTATTTTGACAGATTCAAAGACTTCAACCATTTCTGTAAAGATGGCTTTATTTTTGTCCGATCCGTCAAATTTTGAAATTTTGTTTTACTTGCCTTCTGCTCTCTCAGATAGCGCATGTTTCTGCAACCAAAAACAAGCTTTTCGTCCAATTTCCGCAAAGAAACATCTGCCGAAATTATTATTTTTTAGGCCCAGATTCAAACTTGTTGAAATGTCGATGGAGCTTACTTTTTACAGCTTGCGTAAATTGGACTAAACGGCTCTGACAAGGTCCAAGTCTCCATTTAAATTTGGGCTCAAATTAACGAACATCAACTAATGATTAATAAAATACTGCGAATCAGGTGAATGAAAATTAATCAATGTTAAAATTCTCACAATCTTTCAGTTCCCTTGAGTGGTCATCGGACAGCTGTTTTACACGCTAAATGATCTTCATAAGCTCAGCAGAATAGGATTTATCACAGTTTCGTGTACTTCCAATAATTAGGTACCAGAATCCCTTTCATAAGATTGAAGATAAGAACCATGCTTCTTAATCTGGTGTTCCCCTTCTTTTTCTAAATCACAAAGGGTTTCTCCAATGCTCCAACTTTTTTTTTTTTTTAAATAGTGCACGTGCTCAAGGGATTGGTTCGACCCTTATAGTGCGTTTACACAGCACGAGCAGAAGGAAAGTTAGAAGGGAGAGAAAGAAGGTAGCGGTGCACATTGGTCTTAAATTGCTGTAGGTTGCAGTGCAGAGGAAAAGTAGAGCGAGGTAACGCATTCCACATGCGCGATGTTCGGCCTATAAAAGACTCTAAATTTTACAGTACGCCCGAAAATAGGCTTAAGGGTAAACTGATGAGCATTCAATGATGTGCGGGTGTTGCGAGTGGATTGTTGGAGGGGCGGAATGCAATTAGCTATTTCTTCGGAGCATTGGTGGTAAAAGTAGCGATAAAAGAGCGACAGGCAGGAAACATTTCTTCGATGTTCCAGCGAGTTTATTGATTTCGTAATAATGCTGTCGCTTATAAGTTTTACCGCACGCTTTTGGATTCTATCAAGCAGGTGCAAAGTGGTTTTAGGTGCACCTGCCCAACTGTGAGCGTTGTACTCTATTTTTGGCCGAATGAAAGCCTTAAATTGTAGCTAAGTCAGAAGGGGTAAAGTATTTCTTGCACCGGCTTAGGAAACCTAAACATTTCGCGGCATTCTTGGCGACATCGAATATGTGGTCTGCTTTTGATCTCCATTCATCGGTTGACATCTTCGTCTGAGAAGCAGCTCTTGAAGGGGTACAGCTGCGTAAATAATTCGTCGTCTAGTGGACGATATAGAAAAATGGCATTCTATATATTTTTGGCTTCAGAAGGAAAAGCCAAATCAAATAAAGTGGTTAAAACAAGAATATTTTTTTTATATACAATAAAGTTCGACCGAACTCGAATGACTGATCAAAGTCATGAAAGAACGTAGACATTAAACCGCCGAATTCATCAACAATGACGTCTTTTTTCGTTGGACGTATTCTTTGATTATCCTTAATATTTATTTTTCCTTTAACAATTTCCTGTCACAGTATAACAATCATTTTTCAAACATTTTTTTTCGTAATTTATCATTTTGATTTAGTAAACCACAAAATGTAACTATTTTCCTTTTTTTCTTTTCAGGTACGTACCCGAACTTCAATTGCAATTATAATAAAAGAATACTTTATTGGAAAGCACATATTTAACAAACTGAGGGAGTGAGTTCCCGAAATAGTACAGGTAATATTTTGCTAAATATACTTTTTTTTTTAATTGCCAAAAATTGCTCTGAACAAAGATTGTCTCAACAAAATCGAATCATTTAAAATTGGAGCCGCCGTTTATACAGCTTTGTTTTGAGAGTGAGATTGTCGACTGGATTTTTAGTCAAATAAATTCCGCCTGATATAATTCGTCAGTCTATTCAGGAATTATTTCTTCGTAGAAGTTGAAGATTGTGAATGATCTTGTCTGCTACATCGAATCGCTATCGTTCACTCGCCGCGGATAGTACTTAATATTTGCTGAATTTTTTCCACTTTTTGACCTCCTCAATGTTTTAGAAAATCTCATTTTTGTCTTTTAACCCCGATTCGACGGGCGAACAAGTTTTCAATAAGATTTATGTCGAGACTTTGAGCAGGCCAACCCAAAACATTAATTTTGCTATAATTTTATATTTTCGATACAATAGAGTTCCATTGTGTTCTCTAATATACCTTTGTACATGTGTTGATCCATTCGACCTACTAATGTACCAACACCAAACCAACTAAATGAACCACAGACCATCGCGTTTCTTTCTCCATGTCACTTGGGTCCAATTCTTCGTTTGGAGGACGCCTCACATTAATTTTTTCATCGGATCCAAGTAAATTAGTCTTGGATTCGTCGCTCCAAAGAAAAATAGTTTCTTTATGTGCAGTTGAACAGCGAACTCCAGTCTCTTGTTTAGATTCTTTGTGGAAACATGCTGTTTTTTGCGGATGTTGCATCCCTGAAGACTTTGTTTCAAAACACGTAGCCTTATAGTCCTGGCCGAATGCTTTTGACCGTTCTGTGGTGCAACAATTTCCCTAATTTTTGGGCACGCAAAAAAAGGATTAGCTCTACTTGTTCGACAAATCAGTCCATTTTCTGTCTAAACTTCTTTCTTTTGGGATACTCAAAACTTTAAGTTTTTAAAAGAAACGTGAATTGTTCCAAAAAAAATGGTGTTTGGTGCAACCAAAAATATTTGTTATCGAAGCCATTAACTCACTTCCATTTCGGTAGCTCTGCACAATTAATTTCTGCCGTGCAAGACTTTTTTTTACCCATTTTGTACTGCCAGCTTGTTCTACGCAACATGATTTAGTAGAGTATTCATCTTCTCTTGAGAGTAAGAGTTCTACAATCCCTTTTATGCCTACTTCTTGAATATGTCGGCCAAGTATGGTCGCCTAATTTTGGTGCACACTCACTTAGAATCGCTGCATTATCTTTGGTTGAATGTAAGAACCAACTTCCTTAAGAAATTCGGTGGACCCAATCTTCGATGACTCGGCCGCACAATTCGAACGAAACGCCCGCTATTTTGCATTTAATATTGGCTCTGAGCTCTTCCAACGTCTTCGCCTTGTTGGTATTAACCAATGACTTAACGCAGCACCAAAGAAAATAATCAAGGGGCGTTTAATTGAACGAATGAGGTGGCCAATCGACTGGACCATATCTTGAGATAACACGCTCATCAAACTTACTCTTTCTAAATCAATTTTAAGGTGTGATGTGTGGTTTGTGGCTCCATCCGATTCGGGCCAAAAATATTCGGTAATCACGCCGCGATAACGCTGACCATTCATAGTAACATGACGATCGATCGATTTTTTGTGGATGAAGTGGTGATTCATGAAAGCAAATGTGGATTTTCACCCGACCAATACCGCATATCTTGCTTATTGACGAACCCATTAAGACAAAAATGAGCTTCGTCACTGAAGATGATTTTGCGATAAATATCATCATCTTGGCGCATCTTCTCCAGAGCCCAATCGGAGAACGTTCGTCGCTTCAAATGGTCCATCGGCTTCAATTCTTGACTCAGCTTGATCTTGTTTAGGTAAACACCAAGATCCTTACGCAAAATTCCCCACAATGTGGTCCGAGCGATGCCCTTGAGAACGCCATGGAATTGACTGCTTCGGATCGTTTGCTATGGACGCCTGAACGACAGCGATATTTTCGACACTTCAACCAACCCATTGTCTCACTGACACGAAAACTTCACACAACGAATATGAAAACTGTAATTTTTGGAGTTAAAGTTGCGGTCACCTACTCGGAATTTCGGTATAACATTTTTATAATTTGCAGACGTTGCTCGTTCGTAAACTTTACCACGATAGACAATAACAGTTCGATGATTAGTGAAAGGTTGCGTTCACAAATTCAATTCTAAGTTGTCAAGTCCTTATTGGAAAAGCCGATAAAAACCACTTAAAAACTTGTTAAGGCTTCTGCTATTTTGAATCAGATCTTTAGTTTAAAGTTGTGTGAAGTTAAGAATAAGAAAAGGGAAACCTATTTAGATTAAGCTTTGTTTTAAGTTATTTTATATATTTTTGCAGCTTGATTTAAGAAAAAAAGCAAAATTTTACAAAAATAATTCACCATGACCAAACTTTGCGCACAAAATTCTGACGCTGTATTGAGCGATTTTATGGGGTTTTCGTTAATTGCTCAAACTGAGCTATTCTTATAACATTTTCTTCGATCGAAAGCTTTTTCTTAAGACAGACATAATTCCCCTTGTATAAAAATTATTCTGGCGTTGACTCTAAAGGGAATGTAATTACCCTTTAAATGGATTTGCATAGAACTTGTAAATAAGGTTAAACCACGAGTTTTATTTTTAAGTAAAGCACAGAAAAATTAATTAAATTATCAATACCTTCTATTTGTTAACTTACAAATTTTATGACACCAAGGTTTGAAAACATTTGCTGATATTTCGCCAACGCGTCTACGTCTTATGAAGACTATGACGAAGACTAAGACCTATTGGTATAAATTTGCGCCACTTTTTTCACAAATGCCGACTTAATTTCTTCAGCAACACACCGAATGTTGAGTTCTAGGTCGTGAACTGTAGATAGTTTACATGTACAATAATAGGAAGAATTAAAGGATTGTGGCTAGATACCTAGTGTTTTGGTTAAGTGGTGTCCGAATTGGGCTGGTTTATTTAAAGATATTTTTGCATTTGTTTAGTTCGCAGTAATTTTATTTCTTGTTTATCCATATTCGAGCAAGGACAATTTTTGTGTTTCGGAAGTTTTTTCAGTATCAGGCTGCTTTCATTGTAACAATTTCCAAGCACTCTTTTAAAATAATTTCATTTTATTATTTGTGTCCCGAAAATGTAACAGTAGCATAATAAGCCGAAAGCGTTACCAACATGCAGTCAATTTAAAACTAGATAAAAGGCTAATGCTTCTACTGTGATACAAAACTTGAACCCTTGGTCCAATTAAAAGGCAGGCACTTAATCTACTGGGTTTTGTAGATGTTTAATTTTTATAATTTTGGTTGCACCGCTGAGCTTATAAAGCACTAATTTATCATCATTGGAATTGCACCCAAAACTTCAACATCAATGTATCATAAATAATACTTATAGAATTTATTAATATTTTTATTGATTTAAATTAGATTGCAAATTAAAATTTGGACTAAAAGTTGATTTGATTTTACAATCATTCTATCTGAATGGTGCTGATGCTGATGAGCTTATCATATAAATTATTAATTCCAATTAAATGATTTTTTTAAAGCACATGAATCGCCATTCAAATAATTACAGTAACCGCTTTTTATTCGTGCGCTCATTCTACCAATGAAAAATATCTAAAAATTTCCACTAATTTTTCACACCAAGTTTAAGCACTCTCACTCCCGAGTGTGCTCTCAATGACATTCCATTCCGACAGTCAACATTTAGTTGAACATGTTCTCCCGCAAAAACTTAGCATCAGCGTACTTTGAATACCATAAATAACCACAGACTTTGGGTCACCGCATTCTACCGGAACGAGTCGTACTCGGTCTCCATCCACTCCGCTCCGTTCGTAAGCCAGTCCAAGGACCATAGAGACAACAACTATTCTCCTCAACATGCGGTGAACTATGACGTCTCTTAAAATAATTTTTGGTTTTGCTTCCCAAAATTTAACTGACATTCACCGACCGTCCGCCGCCCACAACCCAATCCGTAGTTCTTCCCCCGTACATTCTAGAATGATGTGGTTTAACAGAGTGTTTGATACACACTCCATGACTGGGCAGCGAAACGGGGTGAGTGCAAAGTTTTTGAATTGCCACTTGAAGATGGGCAGCCAATCGAAGTCATTTTTGTTCTCTGTGTTTTGTGTAGTGTTATTTGGTGCTCCTTAAAAACACACACACAAAATCCTTACAGATGGTCTTTTCGATTCCATCTGTTACAAGAGTGTGCGGGGCGCATTTAGTCTGCAGTCTCCTGTGTCATGCACATTCGTATGCAGCGGTGGCAGGCACAAATGCAATCTTCTCCAGACCAGACTAGACTGCAGCAACCGACCAACCGGCAGTAGCTGGACCCATAATCATTAATTAATTACGATCGTTGCAAAATTTGACAATTTAATTCGATAATGAATTTGAGGCGAGGTCAGCAAAGTGTCGCACTGTGTTCGTGTGCCATAAATCCCCCTGCACACAGATACTCTGTGGCCGCACACGTTTTTCACCCTTCATCGATGTATGTGCATCTGTGTAAGCAACTTTTTGACCGAAAATTAATTCCGCAGCTGTCAGATTTTGCGGGAGAGTATTTCATTGCATACTTTCAAGCGAAAAAGAATAGCGCTGCAACGCCGACCGATGTGGGCTCGTGCAAGCGTATCCTACAAAATTGAAACCTTTTCGAAAACCACGCACAAAATGGAATTGGTTTCAAATGAAAAAAAAATAGATACGTTTTGTCAAACGGTGTCCTAATCCTAACCTGGGTTTTTGGCTGTTTCCCCAAACCCCTCTGTTATCCTTGATGAAGTGGTATTCATTTTTTTTCCTCCCCCCCTTTTTTTTTTGTTAAGGACTTCGGCTCTGAAAGTCGTGGATTTTTAATTTGGCATCGGCATTTGCATCAGTTCGAAATAAAAGCCAACTTGATTGGAAATTCGTCTCCTGCTGTCGAAGGACACATACATACATACTGGAAGGGCGTATTCGTAAAATTAAAATTCGAAGGGATTGACTGGAAAGAACAAACGCAATTGTTTGGTAGATTGCCGAAGATAATAATTAACATCGGGCCCTGAGTCTATAGGATTACGGCGCGCATTGTAAGTGGACAATGATACGGCAGATTGGAAGAAATTCATTTGCATTAACGAGAAGGACGATTCTCGAGAATGGACTTATTTGTTGTTATGTATTCCAGAGGGAATGAATAACAAATTGTTTTTCAATATTGACCCTTGTGGGATGAAAATTAATTGATTTATGTATCGCAAGAAATAAAGATTGAATCGGAAATATTTGCTTGTTCCTCGGTGGGTTTTCCTGCTTGAATAAATCTTTTAAATAATTGTCGAGGATGTGTTTGTCAGGTGCCAGTTCGATTTAATGAAATACATACAATTCTTTTGATTGGCTTTTACACCTGTTTGAGCGCAGGAAACGGAAAATGTCAATAATTTCAAAAGACTTTTAAATCGGAATATTTATAAACTTATTATTTGGTTTCGGACAAACTTGTTGCACAGTGATTTTGGAAAACAGGGGCCGTTTCTTGGTTCCTTTTTGAATTATCTATGTTGCTTTGGCACTGACAGCTTTTATGTGTTCAAAAAACTTATAGAAATTCAGTATTATGTTCTTGCGATGCGAATTGGAACAATTTATGATTGACCAATGTTGTGCGAATTTTTAAAAAGAATGGGCTCAAATTAAATGCAGATAAAGCCAAAATCCTCGATGCACCAAGGATCTCAGCACTGTTTGGCATTTTTGACAAATTGTAGTCGATTAGTATTCTTCTTTTTAGACGAGGCGCATTTCCATTTCGGCAGTTTTTGGGCTCACAAAATTTTGGTAGCGCAGTCATAAAGAAGCAAATGCGAGTCAAAAGAATGATAACTTGAATAAATTTGTAAAATGATGCATCAAAGGGTCCTGCATTATTCAAGATGAATAGTGGAAGATTTGTTTTAAATGAAAATTTAGTAGAGGACAATTAGTTTACAAACGAGGACTTAAACAATTCACGTACAAGACCTCGATTTGCACTGTCCGACCCTAGTTGGAAAGCAACTGAGACAAGGCACCTTGAATTCGACTTTCACCCGAAATTTCTTCGATATGAAATATTTTTACTGAGTATTAAGTGATTAAAAAAATTTTTAATTTTTACGAACCTGTGGGGAGGGTAAGAGTCCTTCTGAACTATCGGCAAATTAATCTTTTATAATATTTCCTGATCATACAAATCCAGCTTCTCCATAAAAATCCCTTGACACTCCATGTCCCTTCTTAACCTCACTGAAATCTTTTCCATACAGGATAAAGGGAAACTGAACGGGCCCAATCTGAGGTCTAGGTGTAGAGCAAATAAAGCTCAACCTAACCAACCTTTATATACCTAACCCTTTTGTCCTTATTGCGCCACCTCGTATGAAGAAGATGGCAACGACGAAGTTTTCTTTTATTTCTTCAACTATGGAATTTTGTACATGAACATTGAACATAAAAAATCGATTTTTAATTAATCGATTTTTTTTTAAGAATGAAAAATCGATTAATAAATAATAATCGATTTTGTCCTTATTTTGCAATTAATTTTTTTTTCATAATTTTCCAATTTATTTCAAAAAATACATTAAATAATTCAAAAACTAGAAATCCATAGGTAAAGAGTTCAGGAATAACAGCTTCGGTAAGCGTTTGGATAATATTCGGCTCCTGACCTTTGTTTATATGGCGCCAGCTCTCGAGAACAATCTCTCTGTTGTAGCCGAAGAAGCCGGTACCAATAGGTGCTTTTACGCCAACTGTGTGAGTTGGGGATAAGCTCCCTCATAGCTTCTCCACGATTCTAAAACGCCTTCCCGTGCAGCTATGTACAAGCTTAATTCGGATGTCTGACTTTGACTGGTTCTCCTAGTCTCCAACAACAGCTTGTTGTGGGTTTCTCAAATGTCATCATTGCCGACGTCGTCAGTGGCCGAAGTAATTGACAGTGGGTAATGCTCAGGTTCTTGGTTTTCTTCAATGGATCGTCTAAAGTAGCTTATAGTTCTTGCCAAAAATGCTCCGTCATCAAGGTGTAATTTTCTAAAACGAGGATCTTAACATGTAGCAGTGTTAAATAAGTGAACTTTCTGTATGTGCTCAAATCTTTTCTTTAATTAATTTGTTCTTGAAATTTTTAATTGAATGGCCAAATCATGCGAAAAGTGTTTCAGGCACATTAAAATGGGAATAACTTTACTAGCGCTGACATATTTTTCACTACACATCTCCTCGCTTACTTTCTCAAACGGTTTGAGGATTTTTACAAACTCTTTCAGTTCAGCAATTTCACTAGCTTGAATCATAATAGGAGCATAAGGGTGATTCAACAAAATGCCGCCCACCGTCCCACTCATAGCTATGAGCCTTTCAAGCATTCTGATTTCCACCGCGTTGAAACATCTCCTACCAGGTGTTTAATTTTTCCTTCCAGTACATTTTCAGCCTCAATTGGTCTGCAACAACTCCGCTCTGATGGAGCCATTGTACAATTCTGCGAACTTTATCAATGAATATTTTTATTGCATTCAAGCTATGCAACTGGAAATCGTGACATCATCTTTTCAGTTGCCCCAAGTGAGTTTGAGACAAATTTCTCCGTAGCGGAGCAGTAGAACAGTTTAGCAAAGATGTGCTGGAACGGGGCCATTGGCAGTTCGTGTTCCGGCCGCACCGGCCTAAACACCAAACTTAATGTCGGTGTGTTGCTGATAAAGTATATATCAGGAATGATTATAAAAAAAACGATTGCTAATCAATTATTCATAAAAAAAACACGTATTAAAATCGATATTTAGTTTAAAAAAATCTTTAGTTTGTATTTTTCCAAAAATGTTCAAAGATTCACACAAAACATTGGATGGGATCTTGAAGGCAAATGATTTTTTTTATGTGATAAAAATACTGCGAATTCAGCGAATGAAAATAAGTCGATACAGAGATTCGCCGTTGCCATTTGGACACCACCGTGGGAGAAAATCATTATAATTTAATTCATTTGTATTTTGATTTTAAAGAAATCAACGTTGGTTATACGTTTCCGCAAAGCCTAGGGGGCTTTAATGCAGAATGTTGTGCTTCTAAAAAAATTAAAATTGATTTAAGTTAAGCTTAAGTATTTTAACATTTATGTTAAGGAAGGTCAGGAAAAGTTTTTAAAGTCTTTTTTTTCTTAGTTTTATGATTTTTAAGCTGTTGCGGAATTATGTTTAAAACTTCATGCACACTGTATTTCAACTGACTTCTTCCATAATTGTTGTACAATCGAGGTTATTGGAGCGCACGTCTTCTTGTGTTTGTTCAATGGTTTATTGAAGTGATGAATCGTTTGTCATTAAGGATGTCTTGAAGGCCACAATAACTTCCTCGCTCGGCAACATTTCGGTGTATATGTTCGTTTATTTTTTTCAGTGTGGCATTTTGTAGTTTTTTAAATATTTTAATTTGTGTCACTGATGGATTACCCCATCCTTGCTTGAATTGCACTTACGCAATGTATACTTGCCTTAGCACAGATCTTAAAGCATAGTACTGTAAATAAGTAAGTGCGTATAATGCTCTGTTAGGGCTCGTACGAAACTGATCGATCAACTATGAGTTCCAGATATTTCTTGGTTCCTATTCTATCTATAAGACAGCTTGTAGATGTCCGGTAAGAATCATTGTTTGAGTATATTTGTTGCGGTGTAGCCTAGAACTCTGAGTTCCTTATGTGCACCATATTTGTTTTGCTTGCATTGATCATTAATTCATGACCGTGGCACCATTTTACTGCGATATCGAATTCCTCCTGAATTATTTTTTTGTCTTCCTTGAAATTGCGAAGAAGCTCAGTGACGTATTATATAATTGGAATTGGTACCAGTTTCGATCCCTGCAGGACTCCATATTTTGCTTGTTTTTTGGCTTTATGTCCCGCTGATCGTGTAGGTATTCCTTTAGAGCCTATTTAGACGATTACTTTTGAGTACCCCATGACGTGATTTTGTGGGTCAGAGGAGTGAGCGGTAAGGGAAAGCGGCAGTTACGAAGACAATATAAAAATTGGGGTGGGTAGTCACGTTCCACACTCCAAGATGTTCCGTTTCGATTCCATTTTGTCATTATATTTCGATCGTGGTGTAGTGAGGTTGGCGGATGAACATCATAATTGGTTCGGTTGTGAGGTGAGGAACGTGAGTTAAAATTTGAACTCGGACGAGAGAAGAAATAAATGCTCCATTTCACTCATTTCATCCCTATTCTTTATCAAAGTAGTGCAGCAATGAGCACTACTGTGTGTAGACACTACATGACTGCTCACTACGCACTCAAAAGTTATCGTCTAAACAGCGTCTTAGTCAATCGGCCATGAACTTTCGCATTCGAATACCTTCGGATCTATTGAATGATTGAGCGTGTCAAAAGCTCAAACCGTGGTAACTTTTGTTAAGGATTTCATTAATGTCATTTGCGAATTCCCCTAATAGTTTGCCTGTGTTTTTCTTTTTCTGGAAACCGTATTGACTTCAGTGGATCATGGAGTGTTTTTAAGAAAATTCTCCAACGTGCTTATTATTATTTCCTCAAGTCAATCGGTGGCAATATCGATATTGGACTATAATTGCTGAGTTGACTTTTAGTACCTCCTTTTTATATTGGATCGACCAAAACAGTTTTTAAGGTTTCTGGAATTCTAGCTTCTAACAATCTAACAATTCTAACAATCTCTTCGCTATAGTTTCTTGTACATGCGCTAAGACGCATTTGACCACTGTAAATTTTAATTACAGTTTCATCAGGGCTCTATGTTTTGCGAGGCTCAAATTTTATCTGACTGAACTTGGTTTTGTTAACAAGAGATCTTTTCGCTGGTATTTCTCTGTTGTGTTCGTTTCGAAAAGTCTTCTATTCCAGTTCATAATTCCTGCTTAATCTCTTATTTGTCCATCTTCTGAATAGCTCATTATAAGGGTAGTCATAATCCCCTAAGAGCCAGCAAATAATAAAAAGAAACTGGTTGCTTTCATTTTTTTTAAAGCTTTGCTATTTATGAACCAAAAAGGAGTAGGAAAGGAGAGCTTCAGTAAAAAAATTAGTCGACATGCAGCTGTTATTAGTGTGAAATTGTTTTCTTTATCAAAGTTATGTACTGGCTAGCAGTTGATGACTATTTTTAGAGCCTACTCTTAGGGCCTTACAAGTTTAATTGATTTCCTTAATATCGATGGTTATTGCTTTGCGTGACAATAACGATTCAAATGTTATCAAAGAAAGAGGAAAAAAAATGAGGATTAATTACTTTAATTGCAGCTGCAAAAAGTGCCTTATTCTGACTTGTGCTTGTAAAAGCGAATAATAAAAGTAAATTTGTGGTCACGTTAAAGGCCATTTATAGCCTTTGAAATATACTCTTTGTTAGTGATTAAAAACAATCTAAACACATAGAATTGTATGAAAACAAGGTCGAATTGTCTGCATCATTGCTTATTGCAGCATCCAAGTTGAGTAATAAACAAGACAATTTAACACTCCGTCTAACTTTTCAGCCACATAACAATCATCTTAGTCTTGGAATTCTCACAGCAACATTCTACCTCAACAAGTATTTAGGTAACGAGAGTAGCATTCTACCACACTGCTTGTCACCTCCAAGTGTCGACTCCAAATGAATTTTTAATCGTCCCAACCACCATCAACCAGCATCACCCGGCGGTTAACCACATCACACCCGGAAAATACAAAACACACATTCCCAACCCGATATTAATTAAATATGAAAGAGCATCATCATCATCAGGATCACACTTTTCCGGTCTGTTTGCGGGGACAAGATGTGGAAAATTATATTTTTCACTGCCATTAGACTTACCGCTGATACCGCTTGATGCCGCCGCCACCACCGTCGTCATCATTGTTGATGCTAACACGCTGCAACCGACTTGGTTACTTTGGGCGACACAACCGCAGGAGCAAAATTTAATGTTCTCACTGGGGAAGGAAACCACAACAAGAGTCTTCGTCTGTGTTCTTCGTACGTGGGTTCCTTTAAGAAAACTTCCGATACCGACCGAATGTAAATTAGACGGGACACCGAGGCGTATGTGAAACATCTTCGACTCTGTCAGGTGCTCGCCGACAACATCCATTCCCATTGTGTCTGTGCCATTCAGGTGCTACAATTCGCAAGCATGCATTAGATTCCGATTGTGACTAAGTCGTTGCTGCTGCAAAGTAGTCCTTGGTGTGGTGGTGATGATGGGTCGGTCGTCCTCCTTACTTGCTGCTTACAACCCGATTACAATGAAGCCCAAGTATTGGACGTGTTAAACACTTCAATTATTCCCAAGAGCATTCCTTTTGAATGGCGAAGATTTTTTTTTTTCGTTACTTCTTCATATTCGCAGGATTACGTGTGAGATAAAGACGACGAGCAGTGAGCTATTTTTTCTTTTCTTCTTCGTTTTTTTTTCTCATCACCAAAGTGGTGAAATTGATACTCCAGCAACCAACAAGTGACAACATACCACCACCACCTTGGCATTCCGTTTCTTTTTCCTTTTTTTTATTTTGTGCCGCATCATCGTCCTCTTACACTTTTCATGTTTTCGTTCTTGCATCCTGGAAAAGGATATTATCGGTATCATGGCATGGCGTTCATTTGTTCGCTCTCGACAACATTTCGATTCATTAAAAATTTAACAGTTCAAAGTGCTTTCCAGTCACTGCATCCTGGATTTCATATCCATCTCGGCTGTTCAAATGAATTTCATTGCGGCTACGGGAAGGAGTTTTTGTGTGAAGAGAAGCAGTCAGCTAGTATTCAATTTTGTGTTGGAATCACATGAATGAGATCTGCTTTATTTTTTTTTTCTCGCTTTGGTTCCGACGTGTTACACACATGAACGCTTTGGTTGGTGCAACACTTAAACGATTCTGTTAACATATTTCATTTAATTGGAGGAGATTTATGATGAAGGGAAGCAATTTAGTAAAAAAAAA